>CM042851.1:2884022-3251522 GCA_023653725.1 Bungarus multicinctus
GTTCTTTAGCCTGACATAAAGCAGCATCTGCAATAGAGGTCAACCTGGAGAGGATTTTTTTTTTTTTTAAACCTTTCATTCTACCGAGGGGACCCTGCAAGAGAAGAAAAATATCTGAATACAGCAAGGAGCAAGGGGGAACCAAATGCTGGGGAGAAACGTCAACAATTACCCAGTCAGATACTGACTCGATGCGTCCCATCAAAGACAGCGAGGCTTCCTGCGAAACTTCCACCAAGCCCCGGTGGTCTATAGGTGTAGGAAAGAGAGACACCTGGGATGGAAGAACTAGGGGAGCAACCCTCACCTGAGGAAATCGTAAACCCGGGTGGAAATTGGAGCTAGAGGCCCTATCAAATCAGGAAGAATGGGATGAGGAGCCACCAGCTGACAACCGAATGAGACGGTACATAAATCACCTAGTGAGGGAAGCCCTGGAGAACCTCAACGTGGGGGATGCACAAAGATGACAATGCAGGAGAGCGAGGGAACCAGAAAATGAGAGAACCTGAGCCACCACCCCGGATCCAGCGGAGATTGAGCGGGAAGAGGGACAAGTTGAAGAACCAGCAGCCACACCAGGTACCCGACCCTTAAATGCCCCGGATCAGGGAACTAACCCTGGCCAACCTAGAAACATACAACTACAGAGGAAGATCCCGCCCTTGGGGATAAAATTCGATGAAGACCCCCAGAAACTTGGATTTTTCCTGGTGCAAGTGCTCACCTTACATGCAAGAATATGGGTGGGATTTCCCAACCCAGGGGTCCCGAGTACGAGTTGTCACCCTGGCTCTTGAAGGGGCAGCAGCCAGATGGATGGTTCCACAACGTCAACGCCCCCCTCGACATGTTAGCCCACCTCTCGAAAGGAATTTTTTTTTCAAAGTTAGACCTACGGGAGGCATATTACCGCATCAGAATAAAGGAAGGGGATGAGTGGAAGACAGCTTTTAACACACCATTGGGATGCTACCAATTTAAAGTGCTCCCTTTTGGACTGCAAGGAGTGCCTGCAGTGTTTATGCAATTGATCAATGAAACCCTTCATGAATTTTTATTTAAAGGGGTTTTAGTGTATCTTGATGATATTTTAATCTACATGGAAATGATGGAAGAACACATCAAGCCACTCCGTGCAGTCCTCACAAAACTCTTAAATGCTAAACTTATGCAAAACTCTCCAAATGTGAGTTCCACCAAGAGAAAATTGACTATTTGGGGTATAGAATATCCCATGCAGGAATAGAGATGGACCCACAGAAAGTAAAAGCTGTATTGGGCTGGGATCCACCGCACACACGCAAACAATTGCAAAACTTCCTGGGGTTTGCAAACTTTTATCGCTAATTCATTCCAGCTTTTGCAAACATCGCTCTCCCTATCACGAACTTGCTAAAAACCAAGGGGGGGGGGACCCAAACCTAGGCAACCCCTTATCTGGACAATGGAATACCAAGCAGCATTCGAGAAACTCAAACGTCTGTTCGCAGCAGAACCGGTCCTTAAGCACCCAGACTCCGAACAACCTTTTGTCATCCAAGCAGACGCCAGTGATGTTGCAGTTGGGGCAGTCCACCTCCAAAAGAATGGAAGTGGACAATTACAACCATGCACTTATACATCCAAGAAACTGACGGAAACCGAGCAAAGATGGGCCATATGGAAGAAAGAGGCATATGCTGTGCGGTGGGCAATGCTCACATGGAGACATTTCCTGGAAGGAAACCAAATCCCCTTTGAAGTATGGACTGATCACAAAAATCTGGAAGCTCTGAGAAATCCACGGAAACTCTCTGAAAAACAAGCAAAGTGGGCTCAATATTTTGAACATTTTAATTGCACCCTCAAATATTTTCCTGGGAGAAAGAATTTCTTAGCAGATGCACTGTCCAGGAAACCCCAATACAACAGCAAAAAGATTGATGATCCAACTGACCCAACTAGCAGCCAAGGTAATCACCCGGGCACAAGAGGAAAAAAAATCATCCCTGACTGAAGACACAACGTCAATATTTAAGGAGGCACTACTTAAGGATGACTGGTTCCAAGCTAACAGAAACACTTGCTTACTCAAAGATGGACTGGCTTGGGTAGGAAACAAGCTTTATGTCCCTGCAAGCCAGAAAATGGAACTCATGAAACGCTGCCATGACTCCAAAATAGCAGGACACTTTGGGTTTGTAAAAACCCTGCACCTCATCAAAAGACAATTTTGGTGGCCATCCCTCAAAAAGGACATTGAAAACTATGTTGCGAGCTGCCCCACCTGCGCTGCTGCAAAGAGAAGACAAGGAAAATATCCTGGACTTTTACAAACAGTAGTGGACCCTTCCGCACCCTGGAAAGAGATCTCTATGGACTTTATAGTGGAACTTTCCGAGAGTGCTGGGAATACTGTCATTTGGGTTGTAACTGATCTTTTTTCCAAACAGGTTCTTCAGTTGTTTGCGAGTATGGGGCTGTTCCCAATTGATCACAAGTTTTACTTTTTGTGAGTCCATCTCTATTCCCTCGTGTGATATTCTGTATTCCAAGTAGTCAATTTGTTCTTGGTGGAATTCACATTTAGAGAGTTTTGCATACAGTTTAGTTCTAAGAGTTTTGTGAGGACTGCACGGAGTAGCCTGATGTGTTCTTCCATCATTTCCATGTATATTAAATTATAATCAAGATAAACAAGAACCCCTTTATATAGAAATTTGTGGAGGGTCTCATTAATTAATTGCATGAACACGGCAGGTGCTCCTTGTAATCCAAAAGTAAATTGGTAACATCCCAGCGGGGTGTTAAAAGCCGTCTTCCACTCATCCCCTTCCCTTATTCTGATGCGGTAGTATGCCTCTTGTAGGTCTAACTTTGAAAAAAAATTTCCTTTAGAGAAATGGGCTAACGTGTCCTTCATGAGAGGGAGTGGGTACATATTCTCCACAGTGATTGCATTCAGATTTTGGTAATTAACACATAGACACCTCGAACCATTTTTCTTTTCACCGAATAATACTGGGGCTGCTATTTTTGGTCAGGTAGGTTCTATGAAACCCCTTTTTAGATTTTTATCAATAAATGCTCTGAGTTCTTTTAATTCTCTGGGGAATATGCAGTACATTTTTGGTTTTGGAAGTTTAGCCCCTGGTAGGATTTCAATAGTGCAATCTGTGGCACGATGGGGTGGGAGTTCATCAGAATCCTCCTCGCTAAATGCTTGGGTTAAATCCTGGTGTTCGTTGGGGATGTTAATGGGTTCAGCCGGCTGACCGGACATGGCCGGTTCTCTGCTCCCTGTCCACATTCTTTCCCTTTCCCCTGAGCTATTTTCAAATGCTACATGTTTCTGGAAATGCATGGTCCCCCTCCTCCAATTTATTCTTGGATTCCATTTTCATAGCCATGTGAGACCTAGAACTAGTGTCCCTTCCATTCCTGGTGGTACAATGAATGTGAGCATCTCACTATGGTTCCCTAGTCTTATTTTCAATGGTTCTGTGGCAAAGCCCCCCCCCCCTCTATAGTTCCATCTAATTGGCAAAAAGCAATGGGTTTTTCCATTTTTTCCAGTTGGATTCCCAGTTGGGAGGGGTTGATTAGGCAACAGGTGCATCCCAATTCCAGTAACGCTGGCAATTCCTTCCCCCTTCCCTTGGCTGGGGATAAACAGTCTTAGAGGTAGAGTGATTGGTTCAATTGGGTCACTTACCAGTGGGTCATCTTTCGGATCACTTTCGGACTGGCTCAGGTCTTCTCGGAGCATTGGGTATTCTTCCTCTAGGTTAGGGGGGACTGGAATCTTACAGCTTCTTGGCTTCTCAGGCCAGTTTCCTTTCCTCGGGGGTTGAATTTTCCAGATTTCCCCCAATGGGTGGTCTGGCTTTCTGGCAGGGGTTTTTGAACTGCATTCTTCTGCGCGGTGCCCCTCTCTTCCACACTTAAAGCAACCAGTTGGTCTTGGGGTCATGGTGGTTTTGGGTTTGAAAAAATCTCATTTTCCCTGGGGTGGGCATCCAGACTTTGCCATTGTGGTACTGGTTTCGGGTCATGTCTATCTCCACCTTCTCTGCCATCAGGTACCATTCATGCAGGAGGTTTGGGGCCCCATGGGCCAGGCAGGCAGCATTCAGGTCGTCATTGAGTCCATCTTTGAACCAGCAGACTAGGATATCTTCTGGCCAATCAATTCAGCTGGCCAGGTCACGAAATTCCATGGTGTACTCAGCTACCGGGTGACGGCCTTGCTTTATGACTCTAATATGGTCGCGGGCTTTTCTATTGGTGAGGGGGTCTTTGAAGTGATGGCGTAGGGTTGTCATGAATCGATCGAGGTTCCTCAGCTCTGGGGCGTTGACATTGTGGAGAGTGATGAATCGCTCTCAGGCCCCCTGGGTCGGGAAGTTCCACCCATATTCTTGCATGTAGGTGGGGACTTGCACCAGGAAAAATCCCAGTTTCTGGGAGTCCCCATCAAATTTTACTCCCAAGGGTGGGATTTTCCTCTGCATTTGTACATCCCTGGGTTGGGGCGGGTTAATCCCCTGCTCTGGGGCAGCAAGTGGTTGGGTACCTGGTATGGCTGCTGGACCTTCAGCTTGTTCCTCTGCTCAATCATTCTCAGCTGGATCAGGGGTTACAGCTCGGGTTCTCTCAATTTCTGGTTCCCTCACTCTCCTATGTTGGAGACCAGGTCCATCCCTCACATTGAGGTTCTCCAGGGCTTCCTTTATGAGGTGATTTATGTACCATTTCAGTCAGTCATCTGCTGTTGGTTCCTCGACCCATTCTTCCTGATCCAATAGGATCTCCAGCTCCAATTTCCACATGGGTTTACGGTTACCCCGGGTAAGGGTTATTCCCTTGGTTCTTCCATCCCAGCTGTCTTTCTTTCCTACGCCAATAGACCAGCGGGGCTTCATGGAATTTTCGTCAGCAGCTTCACTGTCTTCAATAGGGTATAGCAAGTCAATGTCTGGCTGGCTGGGTAGATGTCGACGTTTCTCCCCAGCATTCGGCTTCCCCTTGCTCCTTGCTATATTCAGACATTTTTGCAGGGACACCTCAGTAGAGTGAAGTTTTTTTAAAAAATATTCCTCTCCGGGATTGACTTCTATTGCAGATTCTGCTTTATGTGAGCATTGGACTTTTTCCCTTCAACCGAAAAGAATGAACTTCTGAAAGCTAGATGTTTCAAAAGGAATCCTTTATTGAAAGTGATTTTATCTCAACACTAGGCAAAGCAGAATCTAAGATATGCTCAGGCATACAGTGATAGATAAAGGAAGTTAAAACCCCTCCCCTCATTCAGATGTGGATTTAGTCAAACAAAGAACCAACAAGTTAATTCCCCCCTCCCCTTCTCTAGGAGCTATCTTGGAGAGTTTCCAGGAGTTTCTTCGAGGGCTGGAATTTTTATGGTCCCTTCTCATCCTGTTTCTCTTCCAGAGGTGACAAGTTTCTGGACATCTGGCTCCACTCCTCCGGAGGTATATCATGTGCAAGTTATACGGAATCAATATAGAGTTTAATATATTCAGGTTACATCAAAAAGGATTACTTTACCAACTCCTCCCCCCCTTTCTTCTTCCATTGAAGAATGGCAGATACACAAACCTGACACAAAGAATGTTCCAACTACCACACCATTGCACTCATTTCACATGCTAGCAAAGTTATGCTCAAAATCTTACAAGCTAGGCTCCAGTAGTATGTGGACCGAGAACTACCAGAAATTCAGGCAGGATTTCAAAGAGGAACTAGAGATCAAATTGCCAACATACGCTGGATCGTGGAGAAAGCTAGGGAGTTCCAGAAAAACATCTACTTCTGCTTCATTGATTATGCTAAAGCCTTTGATTGTGTGGATCACAACAAATTATGGCAAGTTCTTAAAGAGATTGGGTACCAGACCATCTTATTTGTCTCTTGAGAAACCTGTATGTGGGTCAACAAGCCACAATGAGAACTGGATAGGGTTGTCAGCTTTGGAAGTCATATTAGAACCAGAAGTTTCCATGCTGCCACATTCTTGAGCCTGGAAAATTGGGAGGGGGGATTTAGTACAGCATATGTAGTTAGACATAATAGCATTCTTCTTTTCAGTCAAGATCATATTGTTCCTACAATTGGAAAAGGCGTAGTTGAAGGGATGTCTCCAGTTGTGATGGAAGATGATTGGGCAATGTGATGGACTGATGGGTGCAGGGTTTTGGTTTGTTTTTTTTAATTACTGAGGGAAAACCTGGAAGATTCAGGTTTTCCTAGATGTGCCAGTATACTTACTTTTGAGAAAATGCTGTCTTGGAGTTTTTGTTGGAGCTGGGTTTTTCTGGAATGCTGACATTAATCTGAATCTCTGATTTGAAAGCAGCACCCAAGGAAGGGGCTTTCTGGGGTCCTGAGCCCCAGTGCCCACCTGATTATTGGGTGGTATGAAGACTCAGGGAAGATGGAGGAGAAAGAAGAAATTGTAGAAGGAGCTATGTGGACAGATCCTAGGAACTCATCAAGACCCAGTATTCCCCTTCTGAGGAACTGGTGCGAGCCATTGAAGCTGCAGAAAATGAATGGAGGCTAGGCACTTGGCTCAAGGAGATGGATTCCTGGAAAAGTTGCCAGTCTGATCCAACTCCTGAGATGGAACTGGAACAAAGGCCACCAGAAAATTGTTCAGATTCCAGCCCAGTGAAGTCAACCCATGATCCAGAATGGAGAGGTATAAGAATCTTGGGGTCTGACAGCTCCCAAGCCTGGAACCTGCTGCCTCTGTCTTGAAGTTGACCACCCTTATCAGAACAGTTTGAGAGGCTTGAAGTGGGAAGTTATGTCCCATGTTCCCAACCTCCTCAGTTGAGATGGAGCTTAATGCCACCCACATTCACTTTTCCTGATCCAGGACCTGGCAGTGGAGCTACTGTTGTGTCGGCATTTTTTTTTAGTCAGCCAGAGATGACAGAAGAATAGGTTTGGGGCAACAAGGGCAAGCCACAGGTGGGAAACAGCAGATGCAACCAATATTTGGAATGCTGCAACCTCCAGTTGCCCCACCTCGCCAACCTGCTTTCATGCTACCACCCGCTGAATGCATCCCCCGTAGTTGGGGTTTCTATCCCAGGCATGGGTGGATTCAGTGCCAATGAATGCCAGCACCTTTTGCACCACCATTTCCAGGACCACCATGTGCCCAAATTGCCCCAATGGTACCTGCACAACAATGGGGTCTGATCTAGAAGTCGGAAGCAACACCTTCTTTAGTGCAGCTGCAAGTCCCTGCCCCACCACCAGCTGTAGCCCAGCAGCCCGCAGTGCCACCACCCGGGATCCTGCCACCCATATGCAGATCAGGAGGTCTCTGCCCTGCCACCAGCAGCAATGCAGTAGCAGGTCCTTGTCCCACCACCAGCCACTGTGAAGCAACAGATGTTGTGGCTGGCGGAGCTGGCAGCAGAGTCAGACAGTAATGAGAAGGTTGGGGAAAAACCCGGGCCATTCCTGGAGGCTGAGAAAGGCTCGGATGAGGGCGCTGCATCAGAGGCAGAGGTGGGGCCAGGGCAGGCTGGCAGTCAACAGCTGCCTTTGGGCCCAGACAGCAGTGAGGTGGGGGAGCTTCTGGAACCAGTTCCCAGACTGTGCATGCGCAGAGCTGCCAAAAAGAAGGCACAATTAAGAACCCAGAGTCGACATGGGAGTAAGGCCACAGGTGGACTATGGATGGCCCCTCCCATCAGGATTAAAAGAGAAGCAAAAGGGGAAGGGGCTTTTGCAGGAAACAATTTGCTCATTCATTCCAGCCTTGTGAAGATTTGTCTGTATAACCCAGCCCTTCCCTGTCAGCACTGAGTGTGGAATTTTAAGACTGTTTGCCAAGTGGTTGGCTGACTGTGAATGAAATAAATTCATATTAATGTAATAAAAGAGGTTTTTCTGGAACTAAGAATTGACTTAGTGCTTTTTGGGAGGCCTAGGACAGAACAGCAGGCCCTGCCACCAGCTGCCATAGCCATTTTGCCAGCTGGACAGCTTGCATTCTAAATCGCCACCACTGTTTAGAATTACATTTGATGGAAAACCTACAAAACTGGCTTACTTCCTCAGCAGGATCTGGGCTCATATTGATCAATATGGAGAACAATATGAAATGGAGTGTGATCTATTATCGGCGATTTCAGAAGGCATGTATGAAGGAGATGCTTCTGACTGGATAATCCAGCTACACAATGAGGGAGCTTCTAAATTAAATGATGCTGGTGGATTTATTGCACTACTCTGGGCCAGATTTGAAGGCTCAGATTGAGTCAATGAAAATGATGCCACACTAAAAATGAAATAAGAGACTAAGTCCCATAAAAGACTTTGTTTGGGACTTTAGACGGGTCACAGAAAACCTGAGGTGTTGGCCTGATAGAATCTTTCTACACTATTTCAAAGAAGCCATTGATCAAGAAGTCAGAAAAGCCTGCAGCATCCAAGGGATTCCAGAGTGATTACAAGACCGGTATATCATGTCCATAGCTCTTGACAGAGAAATTCACCCACACCGCAACAAGCCCTCATCCAAGAAGCCTCCAAGGAGAACTTTGGTCAGAGGCCCCTTAACTAAACCTGTGGAAGCTCAGTCCATGGAGATTATCAAATGCTATTGTTGTGGCCAAATGGGTCATCAGGCTTCTGAATCCCTGGCTTCTGCACAACCATGGCCAGCTGCAGCTGCCAGAGGCAGAAGAGCTCCACAAAAGCCCCCAGACACCAGCTGATTTTTCAGACAAGCCCTAGAGGTTCCCCTCTCCACAGAAGAGTGCAAGGTACCTCCAGCCAAGAAAGGGTCTCCTGGAGAGGCTAGTGAGGAAGGGGACCTGATGGTGAGTGCAGCCATCCCCCCTTTTACAATTAAAGTGAGGCTGGTGGTATCTGAGACTGGGGAGCAAGAAGAATTAGAAGCATTGATTGATACAGGATGTACCTGGTGTTTAATTGGGCTACCAATTGTTGAACAATTAAGGATAAAGACTAGAGCCTTAAAACACCCAGTTAGATTCGAACAGGTAGATGGAACTTTGACCACCCACCCAAGTTACAGAACTAGTCAGATTAGAGATGGGAAGACATTGAGAACTTATTTGATTTGTAGTAGCACCAAAAATGTCAGAAGCTGTCATTCTGGGTCTGGCTTGGCTAGACAAGTGGGTCCCTACCATTAAATGGGAAGATGGATTTCAAAAAATCATAATTGGGGTATGGCCACTGCCTCCTGTTCCCCCTGACAAGCACCTGCCTCTCAACATGAGCCAGCCACCAAACCTGGCAGCTACCGCTTCAGATTCACCTCCAGGCAATACCCTGGTTCCTAAGGAATATAGAGACATGGCCAAAGTATTTAGTGAAGAGGAATGCAATAACTTCCCCCCTCATCGAGCCACTGATTGTGCCATCAAAATAGAACCTGGGTCAAGCTGCCAAAACCAAAAATGTACTCAATGATGCCTGCTGAAATGACTGAACTGAGAAAGTATATTGATAATAATTTAGCCAGAGGATTCATTTAGACAGCAAAATCAAAAGTGGCAGCTCCAGTACTATTTAAAAAAAAGAAAAATGGGGGGCTTTTATTATGCAGGGATTTTAAGGGGATCAACGGGGGATGTACAAAACACCAACCCCCTACCCATAATGAAGGACTTGCTGAACCACGTGTTAAAAGGCAAGATTTTTACTAAGCTGGGTTTAAGACAAGCCTATTACTGAGTCCACATAAGAAAATGAGACAAATGGAAAACGGCTTTTAACTGCCCACTGGGAAGTTTTTAATTCCGAGTCATGCCTTTTGGACTTCAAGAAGCTCCTGCAGTATTTATGCAACTGATCAATGAGGTGCTACATGAACATCTGTATAAGGGAGCCCCAGTTCACTTGATTGACATTCTTATGTTCAGCAAGAATTTGGAAAAGCAAGTCAAACTAGTCAGACAGGTACTGAAAAACCTTTTAGCTGCCAAACTTTACACAAAGCTGTCAAAATGTGAATTTCACAAACAGGCTTTGGACTACCTGGGCTACCAAATGTCAAATCAAGGGATCAAAATGGATCCTGGAAAAGTAAAGGCTGTGTTGGATTGGGAACCCTCACAAACGTGCAAGCAACTACAGAGTTTCCTGGGCTTTGCAAACTTTTGTAGGCAATTCATCCCTTCTTTTACAGAGGTTGTGCTCCCTTTAATGGAGCTACCAAAAACCGGACCATCTTCTACCAAGCCAAAGCCTAGTCAATCTCTTGTTTGGACAATGGACTGTCAAAAATCCTTTGAACAATTAAAGCACCTGTTTGCAGCAGAGCCAATGCCAGTGACATGGCTGTAGCAGCTGTTCTACTTCAAAGGAACTCTCAAAATGAGCTGATACCTTGTGCTTATGTGTTTAAAAAGTTAATGGAAACCGAATGCAGATGGGCAGAAGGAAGCTTTTGCTGTACTATGGGCTCTCTTATTCTGGAGATATTTCCTCAAGGGAGTTAGTGAACCTTTCAAAAAACCTCAAAGCTTTAAAAAACCCTTGAAAACTTTCTCCCAAAACAAGTCCATTGGAGTCAATACTTTATGCACTTCAACTTCAAGCTAAAATACATTCCAGTGGGGAAAAATCTATTAGTGAATACCTTGTCCAGAAAACCCCAATCTGACAGCCGACGAGAGGAAATAGTTCATGCCATGATCTCCGAAGCTCAATCAGTAGCACAAGCAACCACTAGGGCACAATTCATTCCGACCTCCCAGAAAACAAATTAACAGCAAATTTGAAAGCTGTGCTGTCTAACATTATTTGGTTTAAAGAGAACCAAACAGACTTAACTTTAAGTGAGGGATTGGCTTGGAAAGGAAGTAAGATTTATGTTCCAAACAGTATGAGACTAATGATGCTAAAGCATAGTCATGACTCTTCACTAGGGGGCCATTTCAGATTTTCTAAACTCTCCATTTAGCCAGAAGACAATTTTGGTGGCCAAGGATGAAAATCGATGTCGAAAACTGTGTAAAAAAGCTGCTCCATTTGTGCTACCATGAAGAACAGACCAGGGAAACCACCTGGTTTTCTCCAACAAGTAGCCAAACCCACAAAACCCTGGGAGGAGATTGCCATGGACTTTATTGTTGAACTCCCAGAACAAGCATTGTTCTCTCCAACCACCTTTTAAAGTGGGAGATAAAGTATACTTATCGATTAAATACCTGAGATTGAAATTACCTAGTAAAAAATTTGTAAACCTAGTAAATTCCTTGGTCCTTTCCCTATAGTGAAAGTAATTAACCCTGTGACTGTTCAGCTTAGTCTCCCTCGCATATCAGGGAAAATACATCTGGTATTTTACAGCAGCTTATTAAAACCTGCTATAGGCTCTAGTTTGAGACCTAACCCAGCCGCTCCTCCCAAACCTGTAGTAGTACAAGGTGAAACACATTATGAAGTTATGAAAATTTTTGACTCTAGATTAATTAGGGGCCTGATCAACTAGAAAGGGTACCCTTTGTCAGAAGCTACTTGGGTGAAAAGTTGGGATGTAAAAGCAGATAGGTTAGAAACAATTTCATGATAAATTCCCTGATAAGCCAAAGGGTCCTCCTGGAGTTGGGGAACGGGGTTAAGTGACTTGATGGACAATACACTAATCCTTATTGTGTTTTGTCTATTTTATTTTCTAGAACATGCTTTTTTCTTTAGGGGGAGGGTGCCAGTTAGCTTTAGAAGCCATATTAGAACCAGAAGCTTCCATGCTGCCACATTCTTGAGCTTGGAAATTTGTAAAGTGTATGTAGTTAGACATAATAGCATTCTTCTTGTTGGTCAAGGTCATGTTGTTCCTACACCTAGAATAGCCATAGTTGAAGGGATGTCTCAAGTTGGGACAGTGTGATGACCCAGAACGTGGCACAAAGACAACACAGTCAGATAATCAGTAGGAGTCCCTTTATTAGCTCCAACTTTGCCCCCAATGTCCTGGTTAACTTCTGGCTGGAGTTTTTACTCTCCCAGGAACAGCCTTTGGCTGCAGAGAATCAAGTCCAAAACGTGGTCAACAAAAAATGTAACTATAAGTCCGAACAAGGCAAAATGAGGTAAATGGGTGCAGGGGTTTGGTTTGTCTTTTTGAATTATTGAGGGAAAACCCAGAAGATTCAGGTTTTCCAGATGTGCCAGTATACCTAAAGGATATAAAAGGAACTTTTGAGAAAATGTCTGTCTTGGAGTTTTTGGCTGCAGCTGGGTTTTTCTGGAATGCTAACACAGGGAACCACCAATTGGCTCAAAATTGAGAAAAGAGTTCAGCAAGGCTGTATACAATTGTTCTGTCTATTTATTTATTATTTATTTATTAATCAGATTTCTATACCGCTCCCTCTCCCAAAAAGGGACTCGGGGCGGTGTACAGCCTACTAAAAAACACACAGAATAAATACAATTTAAAACTAGATTAAATATGCAAATCCGGCTGAATCCCATCCAACTACAAATTCAGACATTTAAAATCCGGGATTAATTAAAAATTTAAAAATTATAAAATTTAACAATTAAAACCCAAATTAAATTTAAAACCCATAGACCATTTACTATTTAATTTATATGCAGAGCACATCATGAGAAAGACAGGGCTAAATGAATCACAAATTGGAATTAAGATTTCTGGGAGAAATATCAACAACCTCAGATATGCAGATGATATCACTCTGATGGCAGAAAGTGAATAGGAACTAAAGAGCCTCTTGATGGGGGTGAAGGAGGAGAGTGCAAAAGTTGGCTTGACATTCAACATTAAGAAAACTAAGATCATGACATCCAGCCCTCTCAATTCCTGGCAAATAGAGGGGGAAGAAATGGAGGAAGTGACAGATTTTATTTTCCTGGGCTCCAAGATCACCACAGATGGGGACTACAGCCAAGAAATTAAAAAATGCTTGCTCCTGAGGAGGAAAGCTATGGCAAATCTAGACAGCATACTAAAAAGCAGAGGCATCGCCCTTCCAGTGGAAGTGCATATAGTCAAGGCTATGGTTTTCCCAGTTACAATGTATGGTTGTGAAAGTGGGACCATAAGGAAGGCTGAGCATCAAAGAATTGAGGCTTTTGAGCTATGGTGCTGGAGAAGTCTCTTGCAAGTCCCTTGGACTGCAAGATGATCAAACTGGTCAGTCCTAGAGGAGATCAACCCTGACTGCTCTTTAGAAGGTCAGATCCTGAAGATGAAACTCAAATACTTATGGCCACCTAATGAGAAGGAAGGACTCACTGATGAAGAGTCACAATGCTAAAAACGATTGAAGGCAAAAGAAGAAGGGGACAATAGAGAATGAGGTGGCTGGAGGGAGTCACTAAAACAGTCGGCGTGAGCTTAAATAGAGTCTGGGGGATGGTAGAGGACATGAAGGCCTGGAGAAATGTTGTCCATGGGGTCATGATGGGTTGGACATGACTTTGTGACTAACAACAACAACCTTCTTCTTTTATGCCCTTCTACATTCTTCACATATAGAAATTCCTGGAAGAAGGCTGATAATATTATGTTTCCTGGATTTTTAACCTTTTTAGGAAGCAGATTCACTTCACAATTTTGCATGATATTGTCACCAAAATATCAAGAGCTTGAGAAAAACACAGGTTTGGGACCATTTTGATATTTTTTTTTAACATGAAATGGTGAGAGTTGTTATCAACTATTTAGCAGTATGACTGGAGCTGCTGTGCCAACGTGTGCCTAAAAGGAACTCTTCTTCACACATACTCCCTAAGTCTTACTTTCTTCTAAAATGTAACTGCTGGTTTGTTTCTTCAGGTTCAGGCTGTTTGATAAATTATTCTATATTCATAAAAGGATTTTGGACAGTGGGAAGAAAAAATGGTATTGTTTTACTTTCTCATGAAAGATTCCAGTTTCATTTAGGGAAAAGAATCCTTTTCTGTATCTTTTTCTGTATAGTGTCCCAACTTCCAGGTTATTTGCTTATTTATAGCCTTTCCATTGCCCCTTGTTCTGCAGCGTTTAAAAGGTAGATAGTTCCTCCAGTTCTAGAGGGAAAAACCTGGCCAATCAGTCCTGCCGTAGGAATATACTGTATTGCAAGTGTTCTATTGAATAAAATATAGCTAATGGCTGTATAGTTAACACATTATAAAAGTTATTTTATAAGTAAAATGGGATTACTATACATAAACACATTTCCTTTCAATTTCTAATATTGTGGGATATATTCAGCTAAACCATTTTTGTTTTTTTCCATAGTTATTTGATATATCAAATATGTTGGAAGAAATATCCATCTGGTTTGGTTCCAAGTGGGGAGAAAGACACTGGAAACATGGAGGCTGATTGGAAAGATGGTTTATTGATGGACAGAACCACATGGATTTGAGGTCCTGGACAGCTGACCATATGGATTTGAGAGAGAGAGGTATTTATACCCTCTCTTGGGCTTTGCACCTGAACTTCCTGTTCCTGTGCAAGAATATGTAATCTATTGGCTGCTGTCAGACTCCTATGGGGCTATGTGCAAATCCTAGGAGTTTGTCTGAGGTAAATTTGGTTGAACCTTGCTGGGTGCAATATCCTTAGATTAGCCCTGCTGCTAGGTAATCTTACAATGTCCTGGCGGGTCATGTCTTTTGTCATGACGATCTTTTGTCTTGTAGATGGCCCAGTCCTGCTAGGGCTATTAACAAAAGTAGGGGGTGCTTTTCAAGAGCATGTTTCTCCTTTAGGGAAATATAATGTTCTGCCTTTTTAAAATATTTTCCAAAGTATTTCATTCTTCTAGGAGAGGGGTGGGTGCTAGCTTGTACAAATTCTTCTAGCAAAATAAAAGACAAACTCAAAAAACCTCTGCATACTTGGGAACAATTCTGAAAGTAAAAGATGATTACCACCAATGGTACAATTAGGAAAGATATGATAAAATAATTATCTTTTGTGAATCTTTATTAACAAGCAATCTTTGTCTACACATAGAAGCTTGGCAAGTACAATTATCTAAAAGGTTTGTTATGTTAATTTACTTTTTCATATTTCAGCAAAGCACTGAAAAAGCTGAACAGAATGTAATAGATGTTTAAAATAAGACTTACAAACAAGCTGACAAACTACTGTATGAAATTTATTCATCTCATACCTTTATAGCTCTCTGTTTCATTCTGCTCAGTTTGGTTTTCTCATTTTGTGTAATTCTTACAATCAGCTTTATATAAATGCTTTTCATCTGAACACAAATGAAGAAGTCATTGTTTCCTCTTTCCATTCCTCCAACTTTCAATTTGATAAGATATTGGCAAAATTTTGATATGAAGATAATTAGACCCACTGTATGTATGTGAAAAATACCTGAACAGTTGCCATACAAAAGAAATATTTAAACTAATCATTGGCAATTCAGTCAAAGGTTTTTGAATGCATGAATTCTCCAATTACAAATGGAGCTTCTTAACTAATAGGTATCATTTTCCTTGAAAATGTAAGGGAACAGCTGCTATTATTTTAGTAAGCCAGATTTTTATCAATATTATCTCTAAAAGCTTTGTGAAGCTTAATGTAGTTGACAGAACAGGAGCTTTTCTTATTTCTATCCCAAGTGTGAAAATTATGTAACTTTACATAACTTGACAGATAATATGGAAAACTTTGGTATCTTAAAACCTTCAGCTGACTTATTGCTATTTGGGAAAGGAGTAATTTGCACTACGAAGGAGAGAAGTTAAACTTTTTTACTGTGAGATGGAATTCCAATACATTCCAGGGTTTATATTAGATCTGATTTGAGAAGACATATAAGCCTGCATGCAGTGTTAGGATTCAATTTTTTTTACTACCAGTTCTGTGGGCGTGGCTTAGTGGGTGTGGCTTGGTGGGCAGGGCAGGGGAAGGATACTGTAAAATCTCCATTCCCTCCCCACTTCTGAGAGAAGGTTACTGTAAGATCCCCATTCTCTCCCCACTCCTGGGGGAAAGTTACTGCAAAATCCCATTCCCTCCCCTCCCCACCCCACCCCACTAACTTGCTTTCCACCTCCATTCTCCTGTGCAGGGCAACAAAAGAAGACCCAGCCGATCAGTTGGGACTCAGGAGGCAGAGAATAGATGAGGGGGGCCAGTCAGAGGTGGTATTTGCTGGTTCTCTGAACTACTCAAAATTTCCACTACTGGTTCTCCAGAACTGGTCAGAACCTGCTGAATACCACCTCTGCCTGAATACCATTGCTATTAATCAGTTTCATGTTCTGATCTTATTCACTTTTGTACAAAGTGAGAGGGTGTGTACGTGCTTGAATAAAATAAAACTGGCGGAAGATCTTGGCTATAGAAATGATCATAAAGACAATATCTAAAGTCAAAGTTAGTTATATATCAAGAATCAAGAGTGTGCAGTGAGAAAACTATGGGGATATCGGACTGGGTTTTGATAATGAGACTCACAATTATTTGATCCATGTAATATACACTATATTACATTTTACAATATTTTATAATGAATATTTTATAATAATCTATGTTATTTATTAGTAAACCCACAATTATTGATAAGTTTAATATATAATTTAGATTTATTGTTTTATTCTTCTTCAGTCTGCATTTGTTTTTATTGCTTTTTTTCATTAAGTTTCCACAGAATCTCATTTGTGGTGAGAGCTTTAGTGTATTTAATCTATTTTTTGTAACCAGTATTTTGAAGATTTAAAGTTATAAAAAAGTAGAAAATGAAGCAAAATAAATAAATAAAGCTAGATGAAACATAGTGTTGTACTACCACATATTGCTACCAAACTACTGTTTGCAACTAAAAATAATTATTTAACTAATGTCAGCTTTCCAATATCATCCTTTGCTCTGAAAATTTAATTAGAAAAATGTAGGAAAGATTAAGGAAGGAGGTCATAAACAGATGAAAAAATAGTGTATATAAATACTCTGAGGTATCTTTTTAAAGAAATGATTAAGAAGGAAAATTACATATAAGATAAATTCTTATTAGATATAATTCCATAAAATTTAAAAGAAAATAATCACAATTCACTAAGATATATGCTGACAGTTGCAAGAACAGTTTTGGTACAATATTTGAAACAGAAGAAGTTTGTCAATAATATCAGATTGAGAGACCATTGAGAGAATATGAAAGTATATGAAATTTGAAAGTAAAAATAATTTATCAATTTACAAGCATTAGTTCTGCAACCATTCAACTCTCCCTCCTGGAGGACTCTTTGGTTTCTATGGAAATTTATCATGAAATTGTTTTACCAACTTATCTGCCGACATCCCAACTCTTAACCCAAGCATCTTCAGACAAAGAGTACCCCTTCCAATGAACTAAATACTGTAACCTTCCTCTATACAACCGAGAATACAATTTTTGTTCACTTCATAATGGGTTTCACCTTGTATTACAATTGGTTTGGGGGGGGAGCAGCTGTAGGAGGTCTTAACTTTGAAATAACAGCAGGTTTTAACAGATTGTGGAATAGAGGATGTATTTTCCCTAATATTCTATGGAGGCTAAGCTGGACAGTTACCGGATGAATCATTTTCACTATAGGGAAAGGTCCAAAAAATTTTGGTCCTAGTTTTTTTACTAGGCAATTTTAATCTAAGGTATTTGGTTGACAAGTAAACTCGGTCTCCCACTTTGAAGAGAGTTTGGGGAGACCTATGCTTATCAGTCTGCTTTTTATATTTTTCCGTTGCTTCCAAAAGAGCTCTTTTTGTACTCTCCCAACCTTTCTTTAATGATTCCATCCACTCTGTTAGAAACATGGATGATGGTGGCTCTATGGTCAATTCTGGCATGGGAACAAATTCCATGTCACTGGTGATTTGAAAAGGAGTTAATCCTGTGTACTGTATTGTTATAAGCTACTTCAGCAAATGGTAAAAAATCAGCCCAATTCTCTTGTTGGTAATCCACATAACATCTGAGATACTGTTTGATCATGGCGTTCAAACATTCCACGGATCTGTTCATAGCTAGATGGAATGCAGATCTAAGTCATTGGGAGGATCCAATATATCTCAGGAACTCCCTCCAAAATTTTCAGTGAATTGGATACATCTGTCTGATATTACTCACTTTGGCACTCCGTGCAGCCTGTAAACTTGCTTCACAAACATTTTTGCTAGCTTTTTAGTGGAAGGCAGTCCAGAACAAGTGGTGATATGAGCTTGCTTTAAGAATAAATCAACCATAGTCCAAATTATTGTATAGCTTCCACTTTCTGGGAGTTCAACTATAAAATCCATGGCAATTTCCTCCCAGGATCTAGTGGGTTTGGCCACTTGCTGAAGTAACCCAGTTATTTTTCTTAGTTGTATTTTTCTCATGGCACGGATACAACAACTTTTGACATAATCCTCCGCATCTACTTTCATTTTTGGCCACCAAAATTGCCTTCTAGCTAGATGGAGGGTTTTCAAAAATCCAAAGTGGCCACTTAGTCAAGAGTCCTAAGTCTGTCATAGTACCAACAGCTTCAAGCTACTGGATACATACAACTTGGACCCCTTCAGACTAAGTCATCTCTTAAAGTTGGGTCATTGTGATTGTCTGCAACCATAGGTCAGTCAACAGTGCCACTTTTAGGTTCACTGTTAGTTTGTCTCCATTGTGGATCAGTACAGTGTCTGGCTTCGATTCTAGTGGTGGCTTGTGCTGCGAGTTGTGTTTCCGGAATCATTGCATGGAGTATGTCTTCCTGGTGGCTGTCAAATTGGGGTTTTCTTGATAGTGCGTCCACCAGTAAATTATTCCCCCCTGGGATATATTTTAGGTTGAAATTAAAACATTAAAAATATTGACCCCAGTGGACTTGTTGCTTGGAAAATTTTCAGGGAGTCTTCATAGTTTTGAGGTTTTTGTGCTCAGTCCAAACCTCAAATGGTTCCTTAGTCTCCTCTAAGAAGTGTCTCCAGGAAAGGACAGTCCATCAGACTACAAAGGCTTCCTTTTTCCATACAGCCCATCTTCGCTAGTCCTTAATATTTTAAATTCACAATATACTTTAACACACTATTAATAATACAGTTTAATTATCTAACCCTAATTTTCCATCCTTATGCCAACCTAGCAGTTGAAAGCATGTAAAAATGCAAATAGAAAAATAGGGGCCACTTTGGTGGGAAGGTAACAGCGTTCCGTGCACCTTCGGCGTTTAGTCATGCCAGCCACATGACCATGGAGACGTCTTCGGACAGTGCTGGCTCTTTGGTTTTGTAATGGAGATGAGCACCGTCCCCTAGAGGTGGAAATGACTAGCACGTATATGCAAGGAGAACCTTTACCTTTAATTTCCCTTCTACTAAATTTGACTTATTTGGGTTATAGTAAATTATATTATTTATTAATGTATATACTACTATTTTCCCTGTATGTATTTTCCCATTTTATTAATATATTTTCTCATTATCTATCATCTCTTAATCTTTTAAAAATTCCATCGTTTATTGACATATAACACCCCCAAAAAAGCTTATAACAGAATAGAGAGAAAATAAAAACATCTCTTAAAAATAACCAAAAGGAAGTCTTCTTTTTCTGCAATATTTTTTTTTATTTTTAGATTTTAAAAACATCTCTTTGGATGAACAATGCGGTTTCAGGTTTTTACATTTCAATATAAACATGACCATGTTTACATATTCAGCTTTATATTCTATTCCATATCATATTATTACTTATTCCATTTTTCTTTAAATAATCTCATATATTATTATATTCATTGCACTCATTTTATCCAATTTCAATTCATATTGTAGTTTATTCCATTTTTCTTTAAATATTCTCATGCCTTATTTTACAATATTATCTAAATTCTTGTTTTATTTCTATACTCATTACGCATATTTACTTTTATCTGTCACAAGTTTATCACATACTATTGTTTCATTCATTTTTCAATAAATTCCATCCTAATTCTAATTATCCAAAAGTTATCCCCTTTCATTGTCAATTCGAGCTTACCTCTTTACCTTATGCATTTCCCCATTTTATTCCCCTTTAATTCATTGTAGAAGTTTACCATAATATCGTCATTTTTAAAATTACCACATTCTACATTAATAATAATAATCCCCTAACTACTACATATCACATATGCATATATGTATTTTTAAGTCAGATTCCGCATGGTGTTCTCTTTTCTCAATTACATTCTAAATCATCTATTTATTTCAATTAATTTTGGGAGCTGATAATAGTCTTTTCATTGCAATTCTCATGATTTATTTTAACTTTATTCATCACTTTGTTAAATATCAATTAATATTCTTATAGTAAATTCCCATTTCCATATCTATTTCAATTAAATCTATAACTGGTTTAGCAGTGATCCTTAAAAAAATATCAATTCCAATCTTTTCTATTTTTAAATCTATATTCTTAATTATCACAACTCATTTCCATGTAGAATCCCTCTTCTCATTCCTCTTCTACCCATTGTCTCTCATCCTCCTGACTATATAATTTTATTTCATTTTTGCTTGCTTTCTGTTTCCCATCATTTTCTTGTACTTTATCTTAATTTCCCTTTCCCCCTATTGTTTCCCTCCATTTCTTACTCCAATTATTTGTTTTATCCCCCTCCCTCTCTTGGTCTTTCCTCTGTAATTCCCTCTTCTGTTGTTTCCTTTTCCTTTTCAAACAATTCCGCCTTTATTTATCACATCAAACCTCAAAGTTTTAGCTTTAATTCTTTTTTTTCTTGTTTTAATGTTCGTGGTTCCACTTATTCTTTAGAGCTGGTTTCCTCTTTGTTTAACTCCTCCCCCTCTGGCTCTCTTTGTTCTTCGTTAGTTTGCGTTGCCATTTCTAATTTTTGTAGTATAATTTTATACTACATGTTTTGTAGCTCTGATCTTATTTTCACACATATTTCACTTATTTTGTGCACTTCTTTTTCTTCTTTAATATTTATATCCAATCTGATTGTCCAGTAATTTATTTCAACCAGCGTCTTTTATATTTAATTTCAACAGTCAATGCTTATAAGTCTTTGTTTCCAAATTTCCTTCTATTAATTTCTTTTCTAACTTTTTTCAAAGTCTCCAAACAATCCTGAGGCAATTTCTTCATGTATCTCTTTTCTGTAATGTTCTAATATTTCACATTTTGGGGATTTTATTTTATTATAGTAGAGTTCCTCTTATTTCATTTCACATTCCAATTTTAAATAGATCAATCACTTTTCAAAAAGTCACTGAAATTTTTCATTTACCATTAAATGGCGATCTCAATTCTGTTTCCATGTTCCACCCTTTATTTTCCCTTTTTTCCCTTTTTTGAGCTTTTATTAATTTTGCTAATTCCAATTATTTGCTATTATTTTTCTTTTTTTAATTTTAAAAAAACTTTATTTTGTATAGAAGATTAAAATGCACAAATATACAAAAATAAAAAAGTAATAATCATACAAATAGACATCAGCATAAATCATAATACATTTGATATATTTGGTAGTGATTAAGTAACTCATAACAGATATTAAATGGCAAATATTCCTTATCCCTTGTAAACTAGATACTATCTATATTTGATATTATCTGATAGTCTATTTTTATTATTGGATTATAATTGTGTTATTTTATAAATAAATCCTTTATATAGCTTATTCAATAAGAAAGAGAAATAAAACTAATATGCTATAAATTCCTATCATTAGACATATATATAATAATATGTTTCCTAGGTTCAATTATTTTGTACATTCTTTTTCTTATGGTCTATCCAGTTGTACCATTTATTCCAGATCGAATAATCTCAGAATCATCTTTTCCTTTTAGTTATGGCATGAGCCTCTCCATTTTGGCTCATTCATAAATTTTCTGAATAATAATATGTATAGGTAGTAGGTTGGGCATTTTCCAATATTGTGCCACTGAGATTTGCCAACTATTATTTCTTTTTAACACATTCAATTCCAGCATTTGATTAATGCCTATTTAGTGCTAAATAATTATCCAATTTAATTTCCAAGTCTTTTATAGTCAAACATTTTCCTCTAAATTTTTTACATCCATATTAATTCTTTTCAAAGCCAATTTCATAAATTTCCAATTTTCTTCTCTTTCTCTCTGATCACCACTTCTACAATCTTCAATAATAAAAAAAATCTTTTAATTCCAGGGTACCTTTTAATGTCCAAATATTTCACCTGGTCCAGACAACATTCACAGCTTTGCCATTCTAGCACAGTCTTAATTTCCCGGACTGCCTCCCGTCTTCATAGTGGCCATTTTAGGCCACCACTGCAGCTCATCTTCAGAAGGGATTTTCCTTGCCAGGGAGGGGAGATGCTGCTCCCCTCAACCTGCCAGGTGGTCCCCCTTTCCTCACAACCCCTACAAGGTAGTTCTGGTCCTGATTGGGACCCTCCAATGAGAGAGCATAGAGCAAAACCACGCATGATTGCGGATTCCGCTCCTATGCAACAGCACAACTGGAAGTCCAAAAGGAAGTCTTGTTGATGGGTGTTCAAACATACAACAGAAAAAAATAAAAGGTACTCAGAAGGGAAAGTTTAGCAGGCACAAAAACATCAAAAAGAGATACAAGATTCCAAGAGAAAAAGATAAAAGGCTGACTAAAAAGTCAATAATTAATGCCTTTTTATTAATCCTTTCTCCTCTTTGTTTTTGACTTCCTGCGTTTCATTTTGATTTTTCCTTTCCACAGCTTTTTCTAATTTCTTGAGTATCATGTTCTTCTTTTCACCCCAATTGTTGAGTAACCTCTAACTTCATTTCTGTATCTTTAAACAATCCCTTTGTCTCCTTATGTCTTTTATAGATTCATATATACCTTTTAACATAAACAATATTTCTTCATATAACTCTATTGTCCCTTGTAAATCCATTTTATAGTAGTTTAAAAAAATATAAAAAGTATATTTCTATAATTCCAATGTCTCGGTATTTAAAAACTCCTATTTAATAAAATTTCATCAAACCTCCAAAACCCATCACTTTATGGTCTTTAAAATTCTTAATAATTTACAGTCTTATAGTTTCCCAATTATATGTCTCCCAATTGTCCAAATTTTAAAGTGTTATTTAGCTATCCATCTTTTCTCTTTTCTTCTGACACTTTTCCTCTTTTGCCTCATAGAATGTTCTGTTGAATGATATTAATAATCCAAGTCCAAATTATCCACTAGATTCTTCCAATCTTTCAAATCCATAATCCAATAGCCAATTTTAATAAAGTTTAATTATTTGCAAATTAGTTCCTTTTATAAATCTTCAAAAGGAGGGAAAAAACCCTAAGTAAATGTTCTCAGATTATCCAAATCATCTTCTAACAATAGAGTCAAGGTCAGGCCATCCTCCAGATGTTATTGCTTCTATTCTGTATACTAGACTTTGTGTATATTAAAATAACTTTCACTGAATATGCTGCAGCTATAATGCTGTAGTACATCTTTTCTTCCAGCAGATGTCTCTCTTATTCCCAAATCCAATGTTAAACAGTCTGTCAAAAACAGCTGATTATTCAATAATTCCAGGGGGTTTCGAAATACAAATAAATAAGATAATTTCTCCCAGAAATAACTTTTCAAATTATTTGAACTTTTTTCAAGCTTTCTGTATTTTATAGCTTCTCTTGGGCTTCCTTCGCCTCTTAATTCTGAGGGTTTTTTTCTCCATGTGTTAATTCACTGCTATCTTAAGCTTAGAACTACAAGAATATCTTTTGATATTCTTGTAGTTACATCAGGTCTTCGGAGTAAAAATTAGTAATTATCTCACCCAGTTTCAATGCTCTGTCCATAAACTGCTCCAGCACAAATCTTGTGGTCCCAGTTGTCCCAGCTTCGTGATTGCCAAAAAATGGCCGTCGTCCCTCCTGCCATTCAGGAGAGCTTGCTTTGGACTTGACAAGGAAATTGCACCTTCTTTGTGGTCAGTGAAGTGCCTCTCCTTCCTTCACCATCCCTATAAAGATGGCTATGACCTGATAGGGTCTCCCGACAATGATTACAGGCTGGATTTCATGGCGCTCAGCAGAGACTGCTATTTTCCAGCCGTTCTCACCTTGACATAACAGGAAATCTTGAATGCCACATGCTTTTCTGACTTCTTGGTCGATGGCCTCTTTAAAGTAATGGAGGAGGATTCGATCAGGTCAGTATTTGGGTTCCCAGCAACTCTTCTGAACTCCCAGACAAACTCCTCAATGGGGCAGTTACCTTGCTTCATCGTTTTTATGATAGCTTCATTCTCATTTCTGAGATCTGTGTCCTCAAATCAAGCTCGGAGCAGTTGGACAAATCCATTGGCATCATCCAGTTCAGCCGCTCCTTCATCGTGCAGCTGGGTTATCCAATCATTGGCATAACCTTTGTTCATTCCTTCAGCAATAGCTGAAATCTGGTCATACTCCGACTGGTACTGTCCCCCGTACTAGTCAATGTATGCCCAAACTCGATTCAGGAAATATGCCAATTTTCCTGGAGTTTCCATCAAAGTTTGCCCTGAATCTGGGTGGCAGTATGGCTGCAGGAGAGCCCAACTGCCCACTGGAGGTACTGCTAGAGTAGCCAGTGGCAGGGCAGGGACCGGTTGCTGTGCTGCAGCGGGCTTCTAGGTTAGTCTGCTGGATTGGAACAGGCTGCTGGGCTGGAACTGGTTGTTGTACCGGATCTGGTTGTGGGATAGGAACCAGTAGTATTCCTGGGACAGTCTTCCAGATAAAAACCCCAGCCAGGGGGAATACTCTCAGTAGGTGGCAATATGAAAGCCAGTTCATGTGGAGGGGTAGCTGGTCATGGTAGCATTCCAACTGCAGGTGGCATCTGCTGCCCCTCTCATGCAGGCTGTGCCATGTGTATTTGGCTGGTTCTTCTTTCCTCCCTGACCGAGTAGAAAGAGGCCGTGGCTGCACTGTAGCCACTTGCCAACCCAGGATCTGGAAAAGTGAACATGGGTTGAGTCAATCCACTTCAGCTGGACAGCCTGGGCTCACAGGAGATAGCTGCCCACCACAAGGCATTTGAACCTCTCCAGGAGACTTGTCAATGACTGGCTCTGCAAGGGAGGCAGCAGGCTCCAATCCTGGGAGTTGTCAGACCCCAACAGTCTCGGATCTCTCCACTCAGGGCCTTGGGTTGACATCATTGGACTGGCTTCTAGTCTGCATTCAGATAGCCTCATCCCAGTCACCATCTCTGGACTTGGTTCCAGTTGATCATAATGCTGGTATTTAGGCTTTGGCTCAGGTACCTTGCCTTTGCTCCGCTTTGGTCGCTTCAATAGCCTGGGCCATTTCTTCCAAGGCAGGAAGAAAAGCCTTGTCTTGGGATGCTGTGTCACCCCCTCCCCCATGGCTGCTTCTTCTATTGTTGCTTTGATCTACCTTGAGTCTTCACGCCACCTGGTAGGCAGGTTGGCAGTTGGGGCTCAGGACCTTGGACAAACCCTGGACTCGGAGCGGTGCACAGCCGTACAATTAAAACAATAAATATATGAAAAATTAAAACTAAATTAAACTAAGACCCTGGCTGTAATCAGTTAAAACCTTTCCCTAAAACCCTAAAATTTAATAAAAAAGTAAAACACCCAAATCTAAAATCAGCCCAAGCTGGCCTGGTCAAAGAGCCAGGTTTTCAAGGCACACCTGAAGGTCCCCAGGTCCGTGGCTGTACGTAACTCCGGGGGCAACCCATTCCAGAGGGCAGACGCCCCCTGGAAGTATTGGCTGAAGTATTAAGTACTGAAGTACTGGCTGAAGTATTAGAGATTCAGGTTAATGTCAGCAATCCAATGAGACTCCCCATATCGATTCAGCACTCAGAAACAAAGTTCATCCAAGTAAGAATTTATTAGAGAAATCATATTGGCATATCTGGGAAAACCCAAATCTGAGAGTTCCAGGTTTTCGCTCCCCAAGAGAAAATCAAAGATCCATCCCCTACACCCATCATCCATCATATACCCCAATTAACCATCATCCCAACTGGAGCCAAACACTCCCTTCCAGGTGCAGGGTAACATGTCCTTTACTTCATGTGAAAGAATGTTGTTGAGTCTAATCTTCCACCTGTCAGAGTTCCAGGGAAAATCCATTCCTGACAGTAACTCCAAGACACACGTGATCTCAAAATACTTTTATTAGAATAGCACCTGGCACCTATGGTGGAAATCTGGAACTAAATCTTCCCGGTTTCTCCACAAAGTCCCAACCTACAAACTATCCCCTTTTTCCTCATCAGTACACCACATGCACCAATCCCAAAGTAAGTTCTAATTCTTTCTGTGCCATACTATATAACTTTGAACTATTAAAATAAAATATTTTGTCTACTATGAGCTACTCAATTAACATCATCCCCTCCCACTTTCTCCAACTATGTGGCATCGATGAATTCCATAGCTGATAGGTGTCCCCCCTTGAAAAGTTCATCTCCTATAAGAAAATAAGAAACAAAACACAACCAGGGGTTAATGCATTGTCCTTAACCCCCTCTCCCCCCTCCAAGAGGACCCTTCGGTTTGTGGAGGAATTCCTCATGGAACTGGTTAACCAATCTATCTGCATGTATATCTCAACTTTTTACCCAAGTAGCATCTGATACAGGGTAACCCTTCCATAATATCAAATATTACAACCGTCCTTGGTGTAATCTAGAATCAAGAATTTTGATTTCATAATGCGTCTCATTCCTGTATAATTAAAGGTTTAGGATAGACCTAAGAATTTAGGCCCCAGCTTCTTACTAGGAAGTTTCAATCTAAGATATTTGGTTGACAAATATACTTTGTCTTCTACTTTAAATGGTGGCTGGAGGGATCTATGTTTGTCCACCTGCTTTTTGTAATCCTTTGCAGCTTCAGTCAAAGCTTTTTTCGTATCCTCCCAACCTTTTTTTTAATGAGTTCATGCATTCTGTTACAGACATGGATATAGGAGATTCCCTAGGTAATTCTGGCATAGGGACAAATTCCATGCCAGTGTTGATTTGAAACGGAGTCAACCCTGTGTTGCTATGTACTGCATTATTATAACCAACCTCTGCAAATGGTAATAACTCTGCCCAGTTTTCCTGTTGATAATTTACATAGCATCTAATGTATTGTTCCACCATGGCATTAGTCCTTTCTGCTGCTCTATTGCAGGCCAGATGGAACGCTGAGGTTAACTCTTGGGATGACCCAATAGACTTTAAAAACTCCCTCCAGAACTTAGCGGTAAATTGTACTCCTCTGTCTGATATTATTGTACGAGGTACTCTGTGTAGCCTATAGATATGCTTCATGAACAGTTTTGCAAGCTTTTTTGCAGATGGAAGTCCTTTACAGGCTGTAAAGTGGTCCTGCTTAGAGAATAAGTCAATAACAGTCCAAATGATTATATTCTCTGCACTCTCAGGCAATTCAACTATAAAGTCCATTGCAATTTCTTCCCACAGTTGTGTTGGTTCAGCTACTGGTTCAGCCGTAGGGCTGGTGAGAGCGGCGGCCATGGCGGCCGCAGCGGCGGCGGCGTTGGCATGGTGGCCACGGCGGTTTCGGCGGTTTTGGGCGGCAACGGTGACGGCGGTTGTGAATGGAGCTGTTGCTCCCCCTGGGTCCCCCCCCGCCGGTGGCAGGGGTGGGGGGGTCCAGGAAGGTTGGGGTGCCTGTCTGGAGCCAGCTGGAGGGGCCATCAGAACTGTAGGGCTGACGAGAACGGCGGCCACGGCAGCGTTGGTTGGTCACGGTGGTATCGGGCAGTGGCGGTGGTGTCAACAGACGTGGATGATCTCTTCATTCCACCTGGGTCCCCCCACCGGTGGCAGAGGTGGGGGAGATCCGGGGGAGATTGGGGTGCCTCACCTGGAGCCGGCTGGAAGGGCCGTTGGGGCTGCAGGGCTGAAGAGAGTGGCAGCCACGGCGGTGTTGGACGGTCGGGGTGGCATCGGGTGGCGGCGGTGATGACGGCCATGGACGGTCCCTTCGTTCCCCCTGGGTCCCCCCACTGGTGGCAGAGGTGGGGGAGGACTGGGGGAAACCAGCGAGTTCCATCTGGATCTGGTTGGAGGGGCTATCGGGACTGCAGGGCCGGTGAGAGCAGCGACCACGACCATGTTGGGTGGTCGTGGCAGTATTGGGCGGCAGCGGTGATGAAGGCTGTGACGGCTGCGGACGGACTCTTTGTTCCCCTCGGTTCCCCCCACCGGTGGTAGTGGTGGGGGAGGACTGGGGGAGGCTGGCGAGTCTTGTCTGGAGCTGGTTGGACCTGACACCGAACACCTGAGGCGGAAGTACTCACGGGCCGAACTTTACGCCCTAGAGAGGGTTCCCCTCTCCCTGACATGGCCAGTGGGACTGTCGAAAGTCCTCCTCAAGGACGGGTCTTGGGATCCAGAGAGGTGGCATGGCCATTCTATGAAACTCTTGGGGAGGGGGAGGGAGAGGGGTACTCGATTGTTTTCTTTTATCTTTAGATTTTTAATGGGGTTAGGGAGGGAAACTACAGGTTTGGGGAGGGAGGTTGGGAGGAGGGTGAGGGACAGATTTTTAGTGGGGTTAGGGGGTTGGGGGTTTGGGGTCAGCCAAGCCAGTGAGTACACCTGGGGGGACCCAGGGGACCAGTGGTTGGAGAGGTGACCAGGGTTAGAACGACCGAGGGTGGACCTTATTGGTACCGTAAGTGGGAGGGGCAGATATGGTGGGGGTAGAGGGCCATATCAGGTTAGGGGATCACATGTCCGCTATCTCCAAGCGGTAATGCACTCCGACCTTCTCGACCCGTCTTGCAGGCCTGGTTGTGCAGAGTCTCAGGCCCTGAGCACCCAGCTGATGTGTGCAATGCCAGGTCCGTTATAAATAAGGCCCCCCTGATTTTTGATCTGATTCAGGATGAGGGTGTGGACTTGGCAGGGGTCACCGAAACCTGGTTGGGCCCAGAGGGGGGTCTCCCCCTGGTAACAATGTGCCCACCAGGTTTCCAGGCATTTCATCAGCCGAGGGCTCAGGGTAGGGGTGGTGGAGTGGCGGTAATTATTAGGGAGGATCTATGTCCTAGGGAGGCCACAGTACCTCAGATGGCTGGCTGTGAGTCCCTCTTTGTGAAGTGGGGTCAGGGAGGGCAGATGGGCCTTTTGATAATGTACCTGGCTCCCTTCTACGTGTCATCGGCCCTGCCCGGGCCTCTCGGGGTAATAGCCGAGCTGGCGGTGGACACACCCAGACTGTTAGTTATGGGTGACTTCAACCTGCCTTCGTTCGGTGAATCCTCTGGGGCGGCCCGAGAGTTCTTGGCTTCCATGACGGCCTTGGACCTGACCCAATTAGTTTCTGGACCCATTCACATGGGAGGACACAAGCTGGACCTGATTTTTGTCTCTGGACAGTGGTTGAATGATCGGTTAGGGGATATAATTGTTAAATCCTTGTCATGGTCTGATCATTCTCTCCTTAGACTAGACTTCTGTACCACCAATCCACATCGCAGGGAGGCGGAGCTGAGGAGATGGTTCCACCCCAGGCGTCTGATGGATCCTGAACGGTTCCAGATGGAGCTTGGGCCATTACCTGGAACTCTGGTTCATAACTCAGCCACAGACTTGGTAGCCACCTGGGATAGGCTGGCTGCTGAGGCTCTGGACCGAGTTGTGCCTTTGCGACCTCTGACCTGGCAAAGAACTTGCTCGGTTCCATGGTTTACGGAGGAACTGAGGGAGATGAAATGTCGGAAAAGACATCTGGAGGGCGTCTGGAGGGCCAGTCATGCCGAGTCTGACCGAACACAGGTTAGGTCCTATATTAGACCTACCTAGTGGCAATAGAGGCGGCAAAGCATTCTCACTTCTCCACCCTTATTGCATCAGCAGAAAATCGACCCGCCGCCCAGTTTAGAGTAACCCGCTCCCTGCTGGGGCCGGGAGCGTGGGAGGATCTCTTGCAGGGAAGGGCAGAGATAATATCACTCAGATTCGGGACGGGTTGGACTCTAATTGGGAGGTCCCGGGGGAGGTGACCATGGCGAGTCTTGAGATGGTTATCTGGGACAAGTTTGATCCTGTGACCGCCGAAGGTATAGACAGGTTGCTGGGGCGGCTGAATGCCACCACATGTTTATTGGACCCCTGCCCCTTCTGGCTGGTTTCGACCGCCATAGAGGTGACGCAGAGTTGGCTCCAGGGAATTGTTAACGCTTCTTTGGTGGAGGGCTCACTGCCCACTGCCTTGAAAATGGTGGTGGTGTGACTCCTCCTCAAGAAGCCCTCCCTGGACCCAACTCTTTCGAACAACTATCGTCCTTTTGTGGCGAAGGTTGTTGAGAGTGTGGTGGCATGTCAGCTTCCCCAGTACCTGGAGGAAGATACATACCTGGATCCCTTCCAATCGGGCTTCAGGCCCGGACATAGTACTGAAACGACATTGGTCGCATTGGTTGATGATCTCCGGAGGGCCCGTGACAGGGGTTATTCCTCTGTCCTGGTCCTATTAGACCTATCAGCAGCTTTTGATACTATCGACCATAGTATCCTATTGCGACGGTTGGGGGGATTGGGGGTTGGGGGCACCATGGTTCACCTCCTTCCTCTCCGACCGCCTGCAATTTGTGTTGGCGGGGGGGGAGAGGTCCACCTCTAGATCCCTCGATTGTGGGGTGCCTCAGGGGTCTGTCCTCTTCCCTCTCTTGTTCAACATTTATGTGAAGCCGCTGGGGGAGATCATCCGTGGTTTTGGGGTGAAGTGTCATCTGTACGCTGATGATACTCAGCTGTATATCTCCACCCCAAGCCACCCTAACAATGCCATGGAGGTCATGTCCCACTGTCTGGAGGCCGTGCGGAACTGGATGGGCGGGAACAGGCTCCGACTCAACCCTTCCAAGACTGAATGGCTGTGGTTTCCGGCGTCCCGATATAGCCAGATAGTTCCTTCGCTGGCTATTGGGGGTGAGATTTTGCCCCCATCAGAGAGGGCTCACAATCTGGGTGTCCTCCTGGATGTACGGCTGTCCCTGGAAGATCACATTACAGCCATCTCCAGGGGGGCGTTTTATCAGGTTCGCCTGATCCACCAGATGCGGCCCTTTCTGGATTGGGATGCCTTACGCACGGTCACTCATGCCCTGGTCACCTCCCGACTGGACTATTGTAACGCCCTCTACATGGGGCTCCCGAGTGGGAGCATCCGGAGGCTTCAACTGGTACAGAATGCAGGCTGTGCGGGTGGTTATGGGGGCATCAAGGTTCGCTCATGTGACACCCCTCCTGCGCAAGCTGCACTGGTTGCCAGTAGCCTCTCGGGCGCGCTTTAAGATTGCAGTGTTAACTTTTAAAGCACTCCATGGCATCGGACCAGGATATTTACAAGACCGAATTCTGCCAGTTTCCTCTCCCCATCCGGTGCACTCCCACAGGGAGGGTCTCTTGCGGGTCCCGTCGGCATTTATGTGCTGGCTGGTGACCCCGAGGAATAGGGCCTTCTCTGTGGGGGCGTCTGCCCTCTGGAATGGGTTGCCCCCGGAGTTACGTACAGCCACGGACCTGGGGACCTTCAGGCGTGCCTTGAAAACCTGGCTCTTCAACCAGGCCGGCTTGAGCTGATTTTAGATTTGGGTATTTTAATTTTATGCAAATTTTAGGGTTTGAGGTAGGGATTTTAATTGTTTTGCAGTCAGGGTATTTAATGTAGTTTTAATTTTTGTATATTTAATGTTTTTAATTGCATGGCTGTACACCGCTCTGAGTCCTTCAGGAGAGGAGCGGTATATAAATAAATATTCATTCATTCATTCATTCATTCATTCATTCATTCATTCATTCATACTTGTTCCCAGTTCTGTGTTTCATCGTGGCATAAATTGAGCAGCTTTTCTCATAGTCCTCAACATCAGGTTTCATTTAGGGCCACCAGAACTGTCTTCTGACTAAATGTAGGGTTTTTAAGAACCCAAAGTGTCCTCCTCAATCACGAGTTGTGGCTACACTTTAGTTCTAGACTTGTGGGTACATAAAGTTTAGTCTCCTTCCAAGCCAGTCTCTCATTCATTGTCAATTCGGTTTGATGCTCCAGGAACCAGGGATAGGTCAATAGGGATGCTTTCAACTCAGTTGTAAGTTTGTCTTTCCAAGCATCTGGGGCTGCAGTTGGCTTGGCCTCAAGTAGTTACTTGGCCTGCCGATTGAGCTTCTGATATTATAGTCTGCACTACTTCCTCTCGGTGATTGTCAAATTGGGGTTTCCTTGACAAGGCATCCGCCAAGATGTTTTTTCCTTCGGGGATATATTTCATGTTAAAGTTGAAGAGCCCAGCGGACTTGTTTTGGTGATAGCTTCTGAGGAGTCTTTAGAGCCTCAAGGTTCTTGTGATCAGTCCGGACCTCAAATGGCTCCTTCACCCCTTCTAGGAAATGCCTCCAAGTCAACAAAGCCCATTGTACTGCAAATGCTTCCTTCTCCCAGACCTCCCATCTTCGCTCTGTGTCTGTCAGCTTTTTGGACACATAAGTGTAAGGCATCAGTCAGTTCTGAGAGTCTTTTTGGAGAAGACTGGCTGCGACTGCCACATCACTAGCATCAGCTTGGACTATAAAAGGTCTGGTCGGGTCTGGGTGCTGGAGTCAGCTGCAAAGAGGTGTTTTAAGGTTTCAAAGCTTTCTGACAGTCCGTGGTCCAAGCAAGGGGTTGACTGGGCTTCAGTTTGGTAGGGGAAGGACCCGTTTTTAATAACTCTGTCAAAGGGAGGGCAACCTCAGCAAAAGAAGGAATGAAGTGTCTATAGAAATTGGCAAAACCCAAAAAGCTCTGAAATTGTTTTTGCATTTTGGGAGGTTGCCAGTCCAGCACGGCTTTCACTTTACCAGGGTCCATCTCAATTCCCTGGTTGGATATTTGGTAGCCTAGGTAATCCAGCGACTCTTTGTGGAATTCACATTTTGACAGTTTTACATATAACTTGGTGGCTAAAAGTTTTTTTCAGCACTTGTCGGATCAATTTGACATATTCCTCAATAATTTCGCTGAATATAAGGATGTCAATCAGGTAGACAAGGACCCCCTGGTACAGGTGCAGATGTAACACTTCATTGATAAGTTGCATAAATACTGCGGGGGACCCTTGGAGTCCAACGGGCATGACTCAGAATTGGAAAGTACCCAAAGGGTAGTTGAAGGCAGTTTTCCATTCGTCTCCCTCTTTTATGTGGACTCTGTAGTAAGCTTCTCTCAGATCTAATTTGGTGAAAACCTTGCCTTTTGATAGATGGTTCAATAAGTCCTTCATGAGGGGGAGAGGAAATATGTTTTTGATGCACATGACGTTTACGCCCCTAAAATCAACATGTAATATCAAGCCGCCATCTTTCTTTTCTTTGAACAGCACTGGGGCAGCCAACCTAGATTTGGCAGGTTCAATGAAACCTCTGTCCAAATTGTTATAGATGTATTTCCTTAATTCACTCATTTCAGCTGGTGTCATGGAATACATTTTTGGTTTTGGAGTTTTGCCCTGGGCAAAAGTTCCATAAAAAGACTGATAAGGGTCATTTGCGCTGTTTCGTTTCCATTAATTTGTCCTCATTTTCTCATTTGCCACCCTGTCTAGATTTTCAAATCTGAATCTCAGCAAATGAATAAAAGCATGGATATTCTGTAGCTCTGGGGCCTGTTCGTAGTGCAGGTGGGCCACCCAGTCAGAAGCATCCCTCTCATTCATTCCTTCTATTATTGCAGTAACCAGATCACATTCAGTTGCGTATTGGTCTTCAAATTGGTCTATGTGAGACCAGATTCGAGTGAGGAAATAAGCAAAATGTTCATGGCGCCTGTTAAATTTGGCCTTGAACTGCATCTGGTCTGGTCGGGGGGGGGGGTATATCGCCCTGGCAACTGCAGGCTGAGCTAGAATGAAAGGGGCCTGACGAGGCATGTATCCACTTTGGAAGGGTCTTCCGAGGCCTGGCTGGGTAGGGTCTCTTTGGAAGAAGGGCCTCTGCAGGGTTGCTCTGAGTGGGGGCTGATCAGAAGCTTGCCATGAGGAGGCTGATTGTTGCCTTATTCCCTACATGAAGAAAGGGGGATAGCTGCCTCCTGCTGCCTGTACAGATCCCTTTGTTGGGAAGGGATCACTGATTCTTTCTGGGGCTAGGGCATTGCTGGCACTGGCATCCACTGGTACTGGATCCACCCTTGACCAGGATAAAATCCCCACCCTGGAGGGATACTTTCTGCAGGGGGTAAATTTCCTTCTGGGTGTGGGGGGGAGGACTCGGTGGATGCAACATACCTGTTGTAGTCTGCATCTCTCGTCTCTCCCTTGAAATTCAATCCTGTTGGCCTTCCGATGTAATTGGAGCTCCACACCTCCAATCTGCCTCCTTTGCAGTATGTAAAAGGCTTGAGGGAATGATTTCTCCAGGCAGCTTTTTCTCCGGTCCTGTCTGACAACTTCTCCATAAATCTGTTCCTTTGGTCTGGGCTCCTAAATCTTGTCTCTCTTCTGCATGCCTTAACTCCTCCAAAGGGGGCCTGTGGGATTCAATTAATCTTCCAGTGCCTCCTCCCAATGCCCTTCTGTCTCACCTCCCATGTTGGCTGATTCTTTGGATTGGTCCATTGTTGGAATAAATCCTGGGGTTCAGTAACCCCTGATAGCTGAGTGCTGAAAGTTGTTAAAGTTCCTGATTATTGTCAGCATTCCAGGGAAAATCCATTCCTGTCAGTAACTCCAAGACACATGTCGTCTCAAAGTACTTTTATTAGAATAGCACCTGGCACTTACTGTGGAAATCTGGAACTAAATCTTCCCAGCTTCTCCACAAAATCCCAACCTACAAACCATCCTCTTTTTCCTCATCACAACATCACATGCACCAATCCCAAAGTAAGTTCTAATTTTTTCTGAGCCATACTCTGTAACCTTGAACTATCAAAATAAAATATTTTGTCTACTAAGAGCTACTCAATTAACATCACCCCCCTCTCACTTTCTCCAACTATGTGGCAGCGATGAATTCCATAGCTGACACCACCGCTCTATGAAATACCCACTCCAAATTCCAAGACATTAAATGTGGCAGCCTCGGAGCTTCTGAATAAAATATGGCTTCTAAGGCTGACAATGTGATTGTGATTTGCAATGTGTGATTGCAAAGGTTCAAGGGTCAAATGGTCATGTGATCTCCATTTGCAATTTTACTGCCGGATTCCAACAAGCAAAGTGAAGGGGAAGCCAGGAGAAGATCCAGTGGATACTAGATATAATATTTAAGACTTAATGTAAAGTATTAACATTTAGGTTGTGATTGGATGATAGAGAAGTAAATTAAATGGAAGAGGAGAATGTGTTATTAGAAAAAAAATCCATAATGTTTTTATCTGTGCTTACTAATTGCCTCTTATTGGGTTATTTAACCAGGGGTGGGATTCTACTGATTCGGACCAGTTCTATAGAACCAGTTGTTATGATTCTGCGCAGTTCGGAGAACCAGCAAATTATGCCCCTGGCTGGACCCACTCCTCTCCACCCACCCACCCTTCCCCTCTCCTCCCCACCCAGTCAGTCCTTATCATGCATGTGCAACATCACGCGCATGCCCGACATCGCTGACTGTGTTCTTCCCCATCTAGTAACTCCTTAAAGTATTTTCCCCCTCCCAATGATCAGCTGTTCAGGATTCCTGTCTTACTGCTTCACCCAGAAAGCTTCCCTGAGGCCAAGGAAGGCAAAAAATGGTGCGGTGGGGGTGGGGGAGGTGCATAGCTCCCCTCACCCCACCCCTGTGCTCCACTTTGTTGCTTTCCTGAGCCCCAGGGAAGCTTCCTGGGAGAAAAACACCCTCCCAGGAGGCACAGCACCCCCATGCTACATTTTGGGGCCTTCTGGGCCTCAGGGAAGCCTTCTGGGAGCAAAAATGCCCCCTGAGTACACTGAGAAACTCTTTGTGTGTCTAATCATGGTCAAATAAAACATTCAATTCTACATTATATACAGTATGTTTATAAGTAGCCCAGTAAGAATGGTGCTTAATATTCTCTTTAGTTAAGTGTACATGTCTTAGCTATTACTGTGGCATTAATACAAGCATGGGCATTTCTGGAGAAAGGTACAGATCATAGAAGAATGTGGTGAGGTACAAGAAACAATTGCTGCTGAATAAATATTGATGATCCAGGACTGTGGAACCATTTCAGGTGGTAGCCTCCTGTGAAGAATTTCATGATGCTGCATGGACCTCAGCAAGTAAAAAAAGTTTCATGCTCTCCAAAGAAAGTGAATATAAAAGTTTCCATTCAATATTTGTATGATTATAAATTTCCAAATGGAAAAAAGTACAGTATCCATAGCTTATGTACCAAAAAAATCCATAATGATGTATATTATTTTTGTTGCATATTCTTCCTGCTACACTGATTCTACAAAACCAAAGGATTGAACCAATGTAGTTAAAAATCCAGAATTCCGACAAATCACTAGACAATATTCCTGTCAGATCCGTGTATCTGTCATTTCTTCAGAGGAAGAGGAAAGGGGGGGGGGGGGAACTGATAAAGAAATCCTTGCTTGATGTAACCTGAATATATTTAACCTTGTATCGAATATGCACACCCATACATGATACAATGGGGGGGGAAGGAAACCAGATGGCCGGAACCTATCACCTTTGGGAGGCACAGCCAGGAGATGAGGGATCCATAAAACTCCACAACGAAGTGCTCTGGGAAATCTCAAAAAACAGTCCGTTCTAAAAAGGGGGTGGGGGGAGGAAGCTAGGTACGTCTTGGGAAAGTTACACGAGGAAAAACCCTTCCTAAAAGGGAAGAATCCCCTCCCAGAGGAGCTGGGAGGGGGATTAACATATTGGCTTTTGTTTCCCTAAGTAAACATTGGGAGGAGGGGGGATTCTAAACCCCTTTATCTATCACTGTATGCCTGAGGGTCCTCAGACGCTGCTTTGAACTCCTACAGGATTCTCTCATCCCAATAAAGAATTCCTTTTGATACGTTTGGTTCTCAGAAGTTCATTCTTATTGTTTGAATGAGAAGAAGTTCCGTAGCCTGACATAAAGCAGCGTCTGCAATAGAGATCAACCCGGAGAGGGAATTTTTTTTTTAAAACAATTCACTCTACTGAGGGGATCCTGCAAGAAAAGAAAAAAATGTCTGAATGCAGCAAGGAGCAAGGTGGAGCCGAATGCTGGGGAGAAACAGTTACCCAGTCAGATACTGACTCGATGCACCCCATCGAAAACAGCGAGGCTGCCTGCGAATCCTCCACCAAGCCCCGGTGGTCTATAGGTGTAGGAAAGAGAGACACCTGGAATGGAAGGACCAGGGGAGTAACCCTCACCCGAGGAAATCGCAAACCCGTGTGGAAATTGGAGCTAGAGGCCCTATCGAATCAGGAAGAATGGGATGAGGAGCCGCCGGCCGATGACCGTATGAGACGGTACATCAATCACCTAGTGAGGGAAACCCTGGAAAACCTCGACATGGGGGATGCACAAAGACGACAACGCAGGAGAGCGAGGGAACCAGAAAGTGAGAGAACCCGAGCCGCAACCCCGGATTCAGCGGAGATTGAGCGGGAAGAGGGACAAGCTGAAGAACCAGCAGCCACACCAGGTACCCGACCCTTAAACGCCCCGGATCAGGGAATTAACCCTGGCCAACCCAGAAACATACAATTACAGAGGAAGGTCCCGCCCTTGGGATTAAAATTCGATGGAGACCCCCAGAAATTGGGATTTTTCCTGGCACAAGTGCTCACCTACATGCAAGAATATGGACAGGATTTACCAACCCAAGGGTCCCGGGTGCGAATTGTCACCCTAGCTCTTGAAGGGGCGGCAGCCAGATGGATGGTAACGCTCCACAACGTCAATGCCCCAGAATTAAGAAACTTAGATCGCTTTATGACGGCCTTACGCCACCGTTTCGAGGACCCGCTTGCCGATAGAAAAGCCCGGGACCGCATCAGAGTCGTGAAACAAGGTCGTCGCCCGGTAGCAGAATACACCGAGGAATTTCGTGACCTGGCCGGCCGGGTAGATTGGCCAGAGGATATCTTAGTCTGCTGCTTCAAAGATGGACTAAATGATGATCTTTACGCTGCCTGCCTGGCCCGTGGGGCCCCAAACCTCTTGCATGAATGGTACATGATGGCAGAGGAGGCAGAGATAGACATGACTCGGAACAGGTACCGTGCTGGTAAGTTTTGGAAAAGATCCCCACCCCTGGAGAAACGGGAAGTTTTCAAACCCCGATCCACCATGACTCCAAGAACGCCTGGTTGCTTTAAGTGTGGAAAGGAGGGGCACCGTGCAGCAGAATGCCACTCGAAGACCCCTGCCAGAAGGCTAGACCACCATTCAGGGAGGAAACCCACAACATCCAGCCCTCGAGGGAAGGAGACTGGCCTGAGCGGCCGGGTAGATGTGGGATTCCGAACCTCTCCCAAACCGGATGAAGAACGCCAAACGCTCCAAGGGGACCTGAGCCAGTCTGAAAGTGATCCGGAGGATGACCCGCTGGTAAGCAAACCAATTGAACCAATCACCCTACCCCTGAGACTGTTTATCCCCAGCCAAGGGAAGGGGGAGGAAGTTACAGCGTTGCTGGACTCGGGATGCACTCGATGCCTAATCAACCCCTCCCTGGCAGATAAATTGGGAATCCGACTGAAAGAAATGGAAAATCCCATCGCTTTCTGCCAATTAGATGGAACCATAGCAGGGGGGGAGCCAGCCAGGTTTACCACAGAACCATTGAAAATAAGACTAGGAAAACACAGGGAGATGCTCACATTCACTATAGCCCCAGGGATGGAAGAGCCACTAATTCTGGGCCTCACATGGCTACGGAAATGGAATCCAAAAATAAATTGGAGGACAGGGACCATACAATTCCAGAGAGATGTAATAATTGCAAAAAGACCTGAGGAAAGGATAAAGAATGGGAAAGAGGACAGAGAATCAGCCATGACTGGACAGTCTGTGGAACCCATTAACATCCCCAATGAGTATCAGGATCTGGCCCAAGCATTTAGTGAGGTAGCTTGTGATGAACTCCCACCCCATCGAGCCACAGACTGCACTATCGAAATCCTACCAGGGGCTAAACTCCCAAAACCACAAATGTACAGCATGTCCCCCAGAGAACTGAAAGAACTCAGAGCATTTATCGATAAAAACTTAAAGCGGGGTTTCATCGAACCCGCCAGACCAAAAATAGCGGCCCCAGTGTTATTCCGTGAAAAGAAAGATGGCTCCTTACGTCTCTGCGTTAACTATCAAAAACTGAACTGCATTTGCATAGAAAATATGTATCCACTCCCCCTCATGAAGGACATGTTAGCCCACCTCTCGAAAGGAAAAATTTTTTCAAAGTTAGACCTACGGGAAGCATATTACCGCATCAGAATAAAGGAGGGGGATGAGTGGAAGACTGCTTTTAACACACCATTGGGATGCTACCAATTTAAAGTGCTCCCGTTTGGACTGCAAGGAGCACCTGCAGTGTTTATGCAATTGATCAATGAAACCCTTCATGAATTTTTATTCAAAGGGGTTTTAGTTTATCTTGATGATATTTTAATCTACACGGAAACGATGGAAGAACACATCAAACTACTCCGTGCAGTCCTCACAAAACTCTTAGACGCTAAACTATATGCAAAACTCTCCAAATGTGAGTTCCACCAAGAGAAAATTGACTATTTGGGGTACAGAATATCCCATGAGGGAATAGAGATGGACCCACAGAAAGTGAAAGCTGTATTGGACTGGGATCCACCCCACACACGCAAACAATTGCAAAGTTTTCTGGGGTTTGCCAATTTTTATCGCCAATTCATTCCAGCTTTTGCAAACATCGCCCTCCCTATCACAAACTTGCTAAAAACGAAGGGGGGGGGGGGAAACCCAAGCCTAGGCAACCCCTCATCTGGACAATGGAATGCCAAGCAGCATTTGAGAAACTCAAACGCCTGTTCGCAGCAGAACCGGTCCTTAAACACCCAGATCCCGAACAACCTTTTGTCATCCAAGCAGACGCCAGTGATGTTGCAGTTGGGGCAGTCCTCCTCCAAAAGAATGGAAGTGGACAATTACAACCATGTGCTTATACATCTAAGAAACTAACGGAAACCGAGCAAAGATGGGCTGTATGGGAGAAAGAAGCATTTGCTATGCGGTGGGCAATGCTCACATGGAGACATTTCCTGGAAGGAAACCAAATCCCCTTTGAAGTATGGACTGATCACAAAAATCTGGAAGCTCTGAGAAATCCACGGAAACTCTCCGAAAAACAAGCAAGGTGGGCTCGATATTTTGAACGTTTTAATTTCACCCTCAAATATTTTCCTGGGAGAAAGAATTTCTTAGCAGATGCACTGTCCAGGAAACCCCAATACAACAGCAAAAAGATTGAAGTTATAAAACCGATGATCCAACCGACCCAACTAGCAGCCAAGGTACTCACCCGGGCACAAGAGAAAAAAAAATCATCCCTGACTGAAGACACAACGACGTCAATTTTTAAGGAGTCACTACTTAAAGATGATTGGTTCCAGGCTAACAGAAACACGTGCTCACTCAAAGACGGACTGGCTTGGGTAGAAAACAAGCTTTATGTCCCTGCAAGCCAGAGAATGGAACTCATGAAACGCTGCCACGACTCTAAAACAGCAGGACACTTTGGTTTTGTAAAAACCCTGCACCTCATCAAAAGACAATTTTGGTGGCCGTCCCTCAAAAAGGACATTGAAAACTATGTTGCGAGCTGCCCCATCTGTGCTGCTGCAAAGAGAAGACAAGGAAAATATCCTGGACTTTTACAAACAGTAGCAGACCCTTCTGCCCCATGGAAAGAGATCTCTATGGACTTTATAGTGGAACTTCCCGAAAGTGCTGGGAATACTGTCATTTGGGTTGTAACTGACCTTTTTTCCAAACAGGTTCATTTTATTCCGTGTCAAAAGATCCCAACTGCCAGATTGTTGGCAAAGATGTTCCTAATACACATTTATCGCCTTCATGGAGCCCCCCAACGAATTATCTCAGATAGGGGTGTTCAGTTCACATCCAAATATTGGCGGGCGTTTTTAAACCTATTAGGCTCCACCCAGGGATTATCATCTTCGAACCATCCCCATACTGACGGGGCATCAGAGCGAGTGATTTGCGTATTAGAACAATATTTAAGATGTTTTATTAATTACCAGCAGGACAATTGGACTGACCTTCTTCCTTTCGCAGAGGTAGCATACAATAACTCAGTCCATAGTAGCACAGGGTTCACCCCATTCCACGTAGCAACGGGCCAAGAATTCAACCCCATGCCGGAACTACCCACCAAAGAACCTGAAATCCCCTCCCTTAAGGAGTGGATGGATAAATTACAAGCCATGTGGCCAGTGGTAAGATTATCTCTACAGGAAGCTAGAGCAGTTTACAAAACTCAAGCAGACAAAAAACGCTGTGAACCTAAACCTTTCAAGATTGGAGACCGTGTATATTTGTCCACAAAATACTTAAAATCATTACAACCTTCAAAGAAATTAGGGCCAAAATTCATTGGACCATTCCCCATCTCCAGAATTATCAACCCCGTGACGGTAGAGCTTCATCTTCCAAAAACTCTTAGGCAGATTCACCCAGTATTTCACTGTAGCTTGCTCAAACCGGAGATCACTTCAAACCTCAGACCCCCCCTTCCCACAACCCCAACCCCCATCATGATACATGGGGAACAACATTTTGAAATTAAAGACATCCTTGATTCACGCACTTACCGTGGATCCACACAATATTTAGTAGCTTGGAAACACCTTCCTTCCTCAGAAAACGAGTGGGTAGCCAAAAGACATGTAAAAGCACCCACCTTACTACGAAAGTTCCACCTAAAATACCCTGATAAACCATCCTGAACTGCACATGTAACGCATGATTTTTATTTTCCAGGTAGACCCATCTGCTTTTTAAAGGAGGGCAGGATGTCAGATCCGTGTATCTGTCATTTCTTCAGAGGAAGAGGAAAGGGGGGGGGGGAACTGATAAAGAAATCCTTGCTTGATGTAACCTGAATATATTTAACCTTGTATCGAATATGCACACCCATACATGATACAATGGGGGGGGAAGGAAACCAGATGGCCGGAACCTATCACCTTTGGGAGGCACAGCCAGGAGATGAGGGATCCATAAAACTCCACAATGAAGTGCTCTGGGAAATCTCAAAAAACAGTCCGTTCTAAGAAGGGGGTGGGGGGAGGAAGCTAGGTACGTCTTGGGAAAGTTACACGAGGAAAAACCCTTCCTAAAAGGGAAGAATCCCCTCCCAGAGGAGCTGGGAGGGGGATTAACATATTGGCTTTTGTTTCCCTAAGTAAACATTGGGAGGAGGGGGGATTCTAAACCCCTTTATCTATCACTGTATGCCTGAGGGTCCTCAGACGCTGCTTTGAACTCCTACAGGATTCTCTCATCCCAATAAAGAATTCCTTTTGATACGTTTGGTTCTCAGAAGTTCATTCTTATTGTTTGAATGAGAAGTTCCGTAGCCTGACAATTCCATAGGTAGAAAAAGGTAAGAAAAGACTAAAATTGAAGGCCATAATTGATAATCAGTATCAATTGAAGACTGCATTAGATTGTCTTTTTTGGCAAAAATTTTTGAAAATGTTTATTGCCTTTCTGAGAAAATCTGATCCTCAGATGTAGCACTTTGATCAGTGATATGTGCCAAACAATGACAACTGTTTGGTCTCTTATATATGTTTCTCTTTTTTCAACTGCAGGAAGAAAAACCCAAGTGTAGTGACTCAACTGTAAGAATTTAGAAATTTGAAATTTCTAAAGAAATGTATATCCTGGGAATCTCCATCAATCAAGAAAGTCAAGAGACTTGTAATAGAAAGTATTACTGGAGATGGTGTATAGGTGGAGATAAGCAAATACAGGAACAGGAGTCTGAATGGTGCAGCAAGACTATTTTAAGAATTGGGTCTAATAGTGAAATGTCTTGAACTGACACTGTACATTGATTTCTCGTGCAGATTGTATGATTAATTGAACTGATGACCTTTAGCTACTGATCAAAACTCCAAGAAGCAAGAACCTCTTATTAAAAGCAAGAACAGCCCATCCATTATAACTGATACAAGAAATAACATGTTAGCATTTTCTGCATCAAATGCAGGGGTGGGATTCTACCAGTTCTCACCTATTTGCTAGAACTGGTTGTTAACATTCTAAGCAATTTGGAGAACCGGTTGTTAGAAGAAATTACTGGCCTAATCCTGCTCCTACAACTTCTAAGGGCAAGCCGTTCCATTGGTTGATTGTTCAGAAAGTTTCTCCTTATTTCCAAGTTAAATCTCTCCTTGTTCAGTTTCCATCCATTATTTCTTGTCTGGCCTACAGGTGCTTTAGAAAATAGCTTGACCCCCTCCTCTCTGTGGCAGCCCCTCAAATATTAGAGATTGTTATCATGTCTCCTCTGGTCTTCTCTTCACTAGACTAGCCATGCCCACTTCCTGTAACCATTCTTCATATGTTTTAATCTCCAATCCCTTAATCATCCTGGTTGCTCTTTTCTGTACTTTTTTCTACAGTCTCAACATATTTTTTATAATGTGGTGACCAAAACTGGATGCAGTACTCTAGGTGTGGTCTTACTAAGGCTTTATAGAGTGGTATTAGTACCTCACTTGATCTCGATTGTATCCCTCTGTTAATGCAAATTAGGATTGCATTAGCTTTTTTGGCTGCTGCTGCACACTGCTGGCTCATATTTAGCTGGTTGTCCACTAAGACTCTAAGATCCCTCTCACAGTTACTGCTATTGAACCTAGTTTCACCCAGTTTATATGTGCAATTTTGGCTTTTCTTGCCTAAGTGTAGGACTTTACTTTTCTCTACATTGAATTTCATTTTGTTAGATAGGGCCCAGTGTTCTAGTCTGTCTGGATCTTGAGCCTATCTTCTTGGGTGTTAGCTATTCCTGTCAGCTTAGTATCATCTGCAAATTTGTTAAGTTCCCCTTCTGTTCCCTCGTCTAAGTCATTAATGAAGATATTGAAGAGTACTGGACAGAAGTACTAAGACAGAACCTTGTGGCACCCCACTGCTTACTTGCATCCATGTAGACTTAGACCTATTAAGGATTACTTGTTGAGTACAGTTTGTCAGCATACAGCAGGATTTATCGTCTATTTCCATTAGTATGTTGCAGAAAGTCTTCCAACTTCTAGAACAGTAATATTGTTACAATTTTGGTAATTCTGAATAATGTCTGGCATGTGGATGTACATGAGGCATATTTGCTCTCCAATCCTACTCTTTTCACTCTGCAATGTTAATTTTGAAAGCACATGAAAGTTAAGCCACAATAGGAAATAATAATAATAATAATAATAATAATAATAATAATAATAATAATAATAATAATAATAATAATAATAATAATAATGGGTGCCGCCTTGATGTGGTGGAGGCTTAACTGTTCCAATGAAGCTGAGAGCTGTGCTGGCGATAGTGCAAACTACCAGCAGGTCCAGCCATGTCAGAGAGGTCTAGGCCGAGGAGCAGAACTGAGTGCACCCAACAACCCATGCAATAAATTATGGTGAAACATAACCGAACGAAGCCTATACCAGCTTGGTCATTGCTCGGGTTAACAAGGACCATGTCGGTGCTGGGGAACCTGGGCATCCATCGACAAGTGGGCTGCAGGCCACGGGTCCCAAAGCTGAGCAACCAGGGCATGGGCCTACTGGAAGTTGAACAACCTCAATAGCGGCAGAAATACACCATGTCAGAGAAGCGCACTGTAATGAAATGCTACTACAAAGCAGAAACAGAAAAACGAGGCTACCAAAAAAGGATGTACAAGTTATGGACACAAGAATATCCAGACTCAAGTATGACTGAATTATGATTAGCCGATCAACGACGATTCATCACTCAGAACAAAGTGCTCAGTGAAGTCGAACTTAAAGAAATATGGAAAAATTGTGAAACGGGAACACAGACTGCTGAACAGCAGACTGCTGAAGTGGCATCAGAAAATACTCCAATAACATCTGGAGCAACTGAACAGCCTGAATTCGAAGAAAATGCAGATATTTTGCAAAAACAGGATCAGCAAGGGCCTGAAGTCATCATTGAAACATCAGGAGTACTCAATGCCAGGCAGCAAGAACTGAAAGCTAAAATCTTGGCACACACTGCAACAAATGCAGAAAGAAGAAGGCTTCCAACATTGAAGACTGTGCCTAGAAAATATTTGGTGCCATTGATGACAGATGCGAACTATGCACTTGCAGCAGTCCAGATAACATCAATTGAACAAACAAATCAGCTTGCCTACAGTACAGCAGTCATAATGTCAGCCTTCAAGATTTTTTTCCTTTGCTTTGCATTTTTCGGCTGTCATAAGTAACGGGGGGAGAAAGGGGGCCATGGTTATGGGAAGCGAGCTGGAGGTGTTACAAAACAGAACTGTATAAGTTGGGGGGGGGGAGATTCTTGCTTAGGCTTCTACCTATGCTATGTGCAGCCGCAATTCTTTATCAAAATATGTCAAGGTCAACGGACAGAGGCCTCATTACCACCTGAAGATGCCCACATGATGCTATATGCAACTTTTAATTGGATGTGTTAGGTTTCTTTAAGAAACTTAACTGTATTGGTTTACCATATATGGCTGCAAGTCAGAAATGACTCAGCACTATCTTGTAACCATGATGCTGACTGGCTACAGGAAGCAGGAGTGCTATATAGTAAGAAGCCAGAGAGCACATTGCTAGTGTCTTTTGTTAGTCTCTGTGAGTGCTACAGAAATGCTGCTACTGGTTTGCTAGGCTTCTACTATGCTACTCTGCTACCTGGCAAGTATCTTCAACACTGTAACTATATTTCTCCATTGATGCATGGATGTATTGAAGATGATGTATTGCTGTTATATCTACTGAACAAGAATGATTTGTAAGCTAATCTACTGATGGATGAACTGTGTATGATATTGGAATGAAACTTGGACTGTTTATTGGACTCACTGTATATAAAGACATTGCACTTCAACTGCTGTTTGTGTGGTTCTATACTCACTACTACAATCTGAACACTACTTCCGTCTGCTGTATTAATCCTTGACACTAAGGATACTCTGCTAAATACTTAACAGGATGAACTAATGAACCTATTGGGGGTGGGGGTTGCCATCACTTTGTATATGTGATTTATGCGCTCATTTTCTCAGATTCAGAATTCTTTTGTTGCTACCACTTGATTTCTAGTAAAAGATATCTTTTCTCTAACTATTGGAGTCTAAGTATTTCTTTCTTGGATTTTGAATGGAGCACCAGCTGACACATAGTACAGAAGAACTGGAGATTTAACAGCCACAGCACCCTAGAAAATCAACTGGAAAACCACAGTGGAAAATCAGGTTGGAGTTGAAAATCAAGAGCCTGCGAGCAGATGCAACCAACTTGAAGCATTTGCAGGAGAAAAAGCTGAAGAACAGCAAGATCAAGAAACATCTGATAAAAAAAATAGGCTCAGCACAAGAAAAATTGATGCAGCATTGGAAATTGTGAAGCAGCAGATAACAGCAAGAGCAAGAAAAATTCAAAGATACAAAGCCAGTACAAACAAAATCAATTGTTCCAATTAGACCAAAGATGGTTCTATCAGAGTCTGAATCAGACGGGGGATACAAAAATTTAAAAACCTGAAAAAACAGCAACTACTCAGTTTTGGAAAGACGTATGGGGGACTGAGAAATGTATAACAAAATGCTGGGTGAATCAGAGACTTTGAGATGAAATTCTCCAAGAACAAAATGGACCAACTGGAAATAACTACTGAAATGATAAGCAACAGGGTGAAAAAAGTCAAGAACTGGACATTGCCTGGCAATGATCAACTGCATGGCTTTTGGCTCAAATACCTGACCAGCCTGCATGAAAAAATGGCCAAACAATTTAATGAGATGCTGCAGACAGGAAACATCAGTGAATGGTTAACAACTGGGAAAATCTACTTGAAACAGAAGGATCCAGCAAAAGAAGCAACACCTGCAAATTACAGGCCAATAACGTATCTGCCAACCATGTTCAAGCTGCTGACTGGCATTATAGCTGACAGGATCCAGGACTACCTAGAAGCAAATAACATCTTGCCAGTATTTATTTTATTTATTTATTTATCATATTTTTATACCGCTCCCTCTCCCAAAAAGGGACTCGGGGCGGTGTACAGCCTACTAAAAACACATAATAAATACATTATAAATACAATTAAAAATATATTAAACACGATTGGTCCGGCTGTGTCCCATCAAAATTAAATTTAACAATATAAAATCAGGGATCTGAATAAAAGTTAAAAATTAATTATTAAAACCCAATTAAGTTTAAAACCGGAACCTAGTTACTGGGCCAGGCCAGCCTGTCTAAAAAATAGGGTTTTAACTGTGTGCCGGAAGGTCAGAATATCCGTCATGGCTCGTATCTCTGGGGGGAGATCATTCCATAGGGAGGGAGCTCCCACAGAGAAAGCCCGAACTCTCGGGGCCGTCAGCCAACAACGGCCGGGCGGCGGTACCCCAAGGAGGGCAACCCTGTGGGAGCGTACTGGGCGGCGGGAGGTTGACGATGGCAGTAGGCAGTCCCGTAGGTACCCAGGTCCCGAGCCATGGAGCACTTTAAATACCATCAGTACCACCTTGAATCGAATCCGGAAGGCCACAGGAAGCCAGTGCAGCCTGCGGACAAGCGGTGTAACGTGGGAGCTCCGAGGGGCACCCACGATCACTCACGCGGCTGCATTCTGGACCAACTGCAACCTCCGGAGACTCTTCATGTAGAGAGCATTGCAATAATCCAGGCGGGAGATAACGAGGGCGGAAGTGACTGTGCGAAGTGCGCCCAGATCCAGAAAGGGCCGCAACTGGTAGATCAGACGAATCTGATAAAAAGCCCCCCTGGCGACAGCTGCAATGTGTTCTTCTAAAGACAGCTGTACGTCCAGGAGGACACCCAAGTTGTGCGCCCTTTCCACGGGGGTCAAGACCTCTCCCCCCATGGCCAGCGAAGGAACCAGCTGGCTGTATCTGGGCACAGGAAACCACAGCCACTCGGTTTTGGTCGGGTTGAGACGAAGCCTGTTATGACCCATCCAACTCCGCATGGCCTCCAGGCACCGGGACATCTCTTCGACGGCTTCGTTGGGGTGGCCCGGGGTGGAGATGTACAGCTGAGTATCATCAGCGTACTGATGGAACTCCATCCCGAAGCCACGGATGACCTCACCCAGCGGCTTTACATAAATGTTGAACAGCAGGGGCGAAAGCACTGACCCCTGAGGTACCCCACATAGTAGGGGCCTCGGGGCCGATCTCTGCCCCCCCGTCAACACAAATTGCAAACGGTCGGAGAGGAAGGAGGTGAACCACCGCAACACGGTGCCCCCCACCCCCAGCCCCTCCAACCGCCGCAATAGGATACTGTGGTCGACAGTATCAAAAGCCGCTGAGAGATCTAACAGGACCAGGACAGAGGAACAGCCCCTGTCCCGGGCCCTCCAGAGGTCATCCACCAACGCGACCAATGCTGTCTCCGTGCTGTGCCCGGGCCTGAAGCCCAATTGGAGGGGGTCGAGATAACTCGCTTCATCCAGGTACTGCGGGAGCTGACATGCCACCACACTCTCAACAACCTTCGCAACAAAGCGAAGGTTGGAGACAGGACGATAATTAGATAACAATGCTGGGTCCAGGGACGGTTTCTTGAGGAGGGGCCGCACCACCGCCTCTTTCAAGGTGGCGGGTAACAGCCCTTCTCTTAAGGAAGCGTTTATAATACCCTGGAACCAGCCTCGTGTCACCTCCCGAGTGGCCAAGACCAGCCAGGAGGGGCACGGGTCCAGCAAACAAGTGGTGGCATTCAGTCCCCCCAGTATCCTGTCCACGTCCTCCACAGTAACAGGATCGAACTCAACCCAATTGACCTCACCGATATCCACCCCAGCAAAAAGGAAAAAAACAAGGAAGCAGAGGCACAAAAGATCAGCTCCTGATCGACAAAATGATTTTAGAGAACTGCAAAAGCCGAAAAACAAATCTGCATACAACTTGGATTGACTACAAGAAAGCATTTGATTCACTACCACACAACTGGATCATCAATAGCCTGGATGTCATCGGAATACGCAAGTGCATTGGTACTTTCACTGCAAATGTGATGAAGCACTGGAAAACAGAACTGTTTATTGGAAGTGAAAGCTACGGACTGGTTATCATCAAAAGAGGGATTTTTCCAGAGTAATTCTTTGTCACCTCTGCTGTTCATCATCGCCATGACCCCCTGTCAACAATTTTACAGAAAACTAACCTGGATTATCAAACTGCTAAAAATTCACAGAAAATCTCTCACCTGCTGTATATGGATGAACTGAAGTTATACGGAAAATCAAAATTGAAATCCAGTCACTGACCAATACAGTTCGAATTTTCAGCACTGACATCAGTATGGAGTCTGGCCTGGACAAATGCGCCACAGTGACACCGAAGAACAGGAAGATCATAGAAAGTGATGGAATCGAAATGCCCAATGGACAAACCATCAAGTGCCACCAACCCGAAGCCTACAAATACCTGGGCCTACTGCAGCTGGATAATATCAAGCACAGGCAAGTGAAAAATGTGGTCAGCAAAGAATATACACAAAGGATCAGAAACTTCTAAAAAGCAAACTGAATGGCGGTAACACCATCAAGGCTATAAATACCTGGGCCATACACGGGTATGATCAGATATACCGCTGGGATCATAAACTGGACACAGGCAGAGCTGTACAGCTTGGATAGGAAAACAAGAAAACTGATGACCATACACTATGTGCTGCACCCACGTAGTGACTTCGACAGGCTATATTTGCCCAGGAAAGCAGGTGGCAGAGCACTTTTGCAAGTGAAGTAGACAGTCAAAGAAGAGAAGCATGCTCTGGCAGATTATGTGAAAGACAGTGTTGAACCAGCTTTGATGGAGGTCAACAATAGGAAGCTGCTCAAAGTGCAGCAAACCAAGAATCAATATAGAAAAACAGCAATGCAAACTTGTGCTGATAGCTGGTGTAACAAAGCACTGCATGGACAGTTCCTTGGAAAGATTCAAGGAAAAGTAGATAAGGAAAAGACCTGGTTATGGCTGACCAACAGAACACTGAAGAAAGAAACAGAAGGCCTGATTCTTGCAGCCCAAGAACAAGCCATCAGAATGAATGTAATCAAAGCCAGAATAGAAAAATGATGACCCCAAATGAAGACTCTGCAAAGAAGTGGATAAAACCATTGATCACATACTGAGCTGTTGCAAGACAATAGCTCAGACTGACTACAAAGAATGTCACAACACAGTTGCTCAGATGGTCCACTGGAACTTGTGTCACAACTACCATCTGCCTGTAGCAAAGAACTGGTGGATCATAAGCCCAAAAAAGTGGTCGAAAATGAGCATGCAAAACTACTGTGGGACTTCCGAATACAGACTGACAAAGTTCTGGAACACAATACCCCGGATATCATGATTGTGGAGAAGAAAAAAGTGTGGATCATCGACATTGCTATACCTGGTGACAGCAGAATCGACAAGAAACAACTTGAAAAAGTCACCAGATATCAAGACTTGAGAATCGAACTGCAGAGACTCTGGCATAAACCAGTGCAGGTAGTTCCAGTGGTACTTGGCACACTGGGTGCTGTGCCTAAAGACCTAGGCAAGCACCTAAAAGCAATTGGTACTGACAAGATCACCATTGGTCAGCTGCAGAAGGCCACCTTACTGGGATCTGCTCGCATAATCCGCCGATATATCACACAGTCCTAAACACTTGGGAAGTGTTCGACTAGTGATTTGTGATACGAAACCCAGCATGGTTATCTCATCTGCTGTGTATACTGTCATTTTTGTGTATAATAATAATAATAATAACAACAACAACAATAACAATATGATTGAGGAGAAAAAAGGGAAATCTGAGGTGTGTGATTTACAAAATGAAAAAATAAATCTTGATTTAGGGTTTTGAAATTATCTAAATTTAGTATACCAGAGTTATTAAAATGATTAATAATGACATGCAATTCATATTGTAATTGTCTGACTAATCATAAGAACATTATGCAAAGTTCTTTAAAATGGACAGCATCATTTGCATCTGTGATGTTGTCAATTAGTTTGGTGCTTTTGTACTACTAAAAATGATCACACAGTAGCAGTGTATATTTAGAGGAAGTGAACAAGAGGCATTTATTAAAGTCTAACCTTCCAGGCCTGGTGGCGACAGTGACTTCTGTCAGTGGGTTTGAACTTTCTGCTCCCTTCATTGACTATGATAAAAGAGGGCAATGCACTTGTGACTCATATATCATAATCATTATAGTAGCTTTCTCAAATGATTTTTTGCTCTTTGAAAAAAGTTGTTTAAAAATAGCATCAAAGCATATAGTAAATGCTGACAATTACGTGCTTATTTGAGCAATGCAGCTGAAATTAAAATTTTCCTTGATATTAGCTAGTACCTAGTAACCAAGGCAACTTAGAGAAATCAGTACATGTCATAGAAATATTTAGTGGGGTGCTCTTTTGTAATAGCTTTCAAAGAAGCAAAAGCTGACTACAACCCCAGCTTGACTCACTCCTGGCTGAGCTTCCCAATGTGAACTGTTTATGTGGAAGCAGAGCTGTCTCTTTCTTGTATATTGGATAGAGAACACGAACAGTTCCTTAAAGACTTTCCTTAAAGGTGAAAAGACTGAAATGTTCTGGCATACTTGCTCTTCTCTGCTCCTCTGCTGCTATTCTTGTTGCCAATTTATTGACTCCTGCCAAAGAAGCACCTGCCAGAGTTTCTGTGGACAAAATAATTAACAGCAGCCAAAAAACCCAACTAACCAGTGGTGGGATTAAAATTGTTTTATCACTGGTTCTGTGGGTGTGGCTTGGTGGGCTTCGCTTGCCTAAAGCCGGCCCACAGCTTTTCCCACACCAGCTGAGACCTGCAGCGCCAATCAGCTGAGAGGATAAAGAGAAAAGAAAAAGGTCGGGTAGCGGGCTGATCCTGCACTTTTCTCTTCTTTTTCATCTCAGCTAATGGAGGATTTTTTTCCTCCTCTCAGTTGATCATCATCTTTTTTTACTACCAGTTCAGCCGAATCGGTCCGAACTGGTAGCATACCACCACTGCAATCAATCAAAAGTATAGATCAGACTGAAGTCTCTAGCTCGCCAAGGTTCCTGTTTCCTACAGTAGACAATGACATGCCAATGACAAAATAATGTGGAAAAGATAGTAGCCAACTAGGGTTCAAGAACTTCACCTTTTTTTGCATCTGTTTGGAGTGACTGGCATACAGAGGAATATTCTATATAATCATGGAAATAACATATAGCCATCAATCAAAGTAGCTATGGAATTGATTAGATTAGATTAAATTAGATTAGATCAGACATATGGATGCAGTCAAACAGAGGAAATAGATGAACTTTTTGCTAGTCAGCTAACTAAGGTATGTAGGAAGCACATCACAATAGTAATGGGGGATTTCAACTACCCTGACATCAACTGGGAGACAAACTCTGCACCAAGTGGAAGTTCCAATAAGTTCCTAACAAACCTAGCAGACAACTTTGTTTCCCAAAAAGTAGGGAAGGGAACAAGGGGATCAGCCATATTGGACTTAATTCTCACTAACAGAGATGAAATGATAGAAGGTGTTGAAGCTACAGGAACCTTGGGGACAAGTGATCATGCAATATTGGAATTCAACATTATGCAAGCACAAGTAGTAGAACAAAGTCTAACTAGAGTCTTGGACTTTAAGAGAGCTAATTTCAATAAACTTAGCGAGAACTTGGGAAGGATTCCATGGATGAGATCCCTTAAGGGGAAAACAACTCAAGAAGCTTGGGAAATTTTGAAAAGTGAGATTATAAAAGCCCAGTCTAGCACAACACAAATGAAGAAGAAAAATTACCACTCTCAAAAGAAACCAGCAAATTGAAACTCTGACAAATTGAAAGACAAAAAGGACAAGTATAAAACGTGGAAAAAGGGGCAAATAACTAAGGCAGGATATCAGCAAATAGCCCGAGCCTGTAAAGATGAAGTGAGGAAAGCTATGGCTCACAATGAATAAAGGCTTGCAACAAAAGTAAAAAATAACAAAAAAAGCTTCTTCCAACATGTTAAAAACAAGTAAAAAATAAAGGAAACAATTGGTCCATTGCCAATTGGTCCATGCTTGTCCAGTGGCAAGAAGGTGACAAGCAACAGGGAGAGACCAGAACTACTTAACTCATTTTTTGCACCTGTCTTTACACAAAGGGAAAAAACAGTCCAAACTATCAAAAAGAGCACCACAAAAACCAGGATAGAAACACGTTAAAATAAGGAAGAAAATGATAAGTGAACACCTGTCTATCCTAGATGAGTTCAAATCACCAGGACCAGATGGATTACACCCCAAGGTTCTGAAGGAACTGACAGATAAGATCTCAGAACCACTGAACTATATCTTTCAAAGATCCTGGAGCACTGGGGAACTGCCAGAGGACTGGAAAAAAACTGATGTAGTTCCCATCTTCAAAAAAGGGAAAAAATAGATCCAGGAAACTACAGACCTATCAGCCTGACCTCAATACCAGGGAAGATTCTGGAAAAGATAATCAAGCAATGAATCAGTGAACACCTAGAAGCCAACAAAGTAATAACCAAAAGCCAACATGGGTTTGTTAAAAACAGATCATGCCAGATTACTCTTATTATACTACTTTGACAAAGTGACAAAATTAGTTGACCAGAGGAATGCTGTCGATATAATTTACTTGGACTTCAGTAAGGCATTATGGTCTAAAGTAGACCATAACCTACTGTTAGGAATCTGTCCACCAATTAGTTGGGTTGGCAATATATAAACCAACAATGTATGTTTGTAGCTTTAAGACAAAATCACTGTATTGATTTATACTATTGTATATTCCGATTGGTTGATCATATTGCGAATTACCATAAGAGGGAGCTACAGATCATAGCTTGCTCTCTCTGACATTCTGTTGCTATCTAAGGTTCTCTGTTGTATTTATGCTGTGCTTATACTTTGAAATTTTTGTTTACTGTAAATGACAAAGGCAACCCGTAAGAAGACTTTGTAATTGGATATTCTTTGGACTGTAAAACGTATATGACCTGGACCGTTTATTGGACTATGCTATTTCTTAAAGTAAACTTTAACGCAATTTAGCATATCTGTGTGTGGCTGAATAATTATTCATAACTACTCTCATAAACGTTTCCATGTGCATATCCTTGTTACTCAAGGGTTATTCTGTACATATCATAACATTGGTTATGGGCCCAGAGAGATATTGAGAATCAGTGTGAATATACAGTTTCATATTCAGATAGCTGATTGCGGTTTATTGTTAAACTACAAATGGCACAAGAACAGTCAACTGGTATATCCCAGATAACCCATTTGGATGGAACAAACTATGTTTCCTGGTCTATGAAGTGCAGCTTACTTCTGCGTAAAGACAGATTATAGACTATAGTTAATAGTCCACTGGATGTAACAACTTGGGACCCATTGAATGATGAAGATAAAAAGAAAATAGCTGACTTTAACTGGGATAATGAAAAGGCTCAGTATAATTGGAGTGACACTGAGTGATCCATATTCGTGGTGAAGAATCTGCTGCTAAGTATTGGGACATTTTGAAGAGGATTTATGTTTGAGATAGTGTGGGTGCACACATACACCTTACACGTAAACTGTTTAGAGCCCGTCTTATAAAAGGTGGTGATATGTTAGCTCATTTGGAGTTTATGAAAAGGACTTTACAAGAGCTACAAGAAAAGGAGCTGATTTTTTCAGAGTTGCATCAAATTTACATCATTCTTTCTTCTTTGGATGAAACTTATGATGATTATATGTCTTCACTGGAAGTTTTAAACAGAGATGAACTTACATTGACTGGCATAACTGGAAGACTATTAGAAGAATCAAGAAGAAGGCAAGATAGAAATCAACTGAGAGAAAGACAACCACAGGAAGAAAAACTGTCTTCAACTACCTACATTGTTAGGAAATGTTTTTCTTGTGGGGCTAAAGGTCATATAGCCAGATACTGTAAAAAAGATAAGAAACAGAATGCTATTAATATACAGAGAACTTATAAAGATGTTAGTTTAACCATATCAAGTACAAGTACAACTATAAACCATGATATATGGGTAGTTGACAGTGGAGCATCGCAGTGTATAACTAAAAGTAAAGAGAGGTTTGTTAACATGACAAAGAGTAAACAGCTTGTTTCATTAGCTAATGGATGGAAATTGGGAGCATCTGGAGAAGATACTGCATATTGTTCATGTATTAATGAACATTTACCGATGTTATATGTCCCTAGAATGATATTTAATTTGCTATCTGTAAGGGCAATGGTAAAAGAAGGATTTGTTGTAACTTTTCAGGGAGATAAATGTTTAATTGAAAAACAGGGTAAAAGTGTTACTGCAAGATTGGATAATGGTTTATTTATTATACATGATAATCCATTAATTAATGCTAACTCAGTTTATGAGAATAAAAAGCCTCATGATGAATGTATTCATCTGCTCCATAGATGTATGGGACATATAAATGTTAAAATGCTAAAGAAAACTGTTGAGTTATATAATGGTATAAAATTAAAACCTTGTACAAAGTATTTAAATTGCAATGCTTGCAATCAAGAAAAAAGCAAGGTAACTCCTGCAAATAGGGTAAATGGATTCAAAACCAGTGAACCATTTAGAGATTGTTTTTGCTGATATTATTGGACCTAAGAAACCTAGTTTAGGTGGAGCCTGTTACATATTAAGTATAATTGATCATTGTTCCAGATATGGTTTCTGTTATTTAATGAAAACGAAGATAGAAACATACCAGCATTTTGTAAACTGGTTAAAATTTGCTGAAAGGAAAAAGAAACAGAAAGTTATTAGCTTAGTAACAGATAATGGTACTGAATTTACCAATAGAAAATTTGAAGCCATGTTACAGAAAGCTGGCATTGAACATAAGTGTTCTGCTCTTTATAGACCACAACATAACTTATATATTGAACATAGAGGACAAACATTACAGTCTATGGCTAAGACTATGATTTCGGATTCTGGTTTATCAGAGAAACTTTGGGGTGAAGCAATAATGTGTGCTATCCATGTTTTGAATAACGTAGTGAATTCAATGACTGGTGAATTACCATTTACTCGTTGGAATGGAAAAAAAGCCAGATCTCAGTTATTTACATACATTTGGAACCCCAGCATGGGTTCATATTCCCACGCAAATAAGGCAAAAGGGACAACATAGAGCGAGACAATTATATTTTGTAGGTTATGAAGTAATCATAGATCATTTAGATTTTGGGAGCCAGGTACTTGCAGTGCAAGTGCTAAATTTCTGGAGCATGTTGGCTGGAGAAAGCTTGAACAGGAATATAATAAGATACAGGATAGTGTTGTTGTTGAGACTCCATTGTTTACTGATAATCCTAATGATAAAAATATTGATGATAAGATAGTGGAGGAATCCTCAATGGAGGAATCATCAATAGAAAAACCCTCTATGACTGTAGAAGATGAGGATTTTATAGGGGAGGTAAAGGAAGAGGACATGCCAACAACATGTACTGAGTTGCTTAGGAGGTCAACTAGGGAGAGACGTCCACCTAACAGATTTCAAGCAAGCATTGTATGTCAGGTTAATACAGAACCTTCTAACTTCAATGAAATAAAACTGTATCCTACAAAGGATCAGGTAGCTTGGCAGGAAGCTATGAATAGGGAGTTAAAATCGTTAAAGGATTTAGAGGTGTAAGAGGATATAAAGTTACCACCAGGTGAGCGTGCAATAGGTTGCAAATGGGTGTATAAGATAAAGACTGGTGTGAATGGGATTATTACCTATAAAGCAAGATTAGTTGCTCAAGGATTTGCTCAGTCAGTTGAGGACTATGATGAAGTGTTTGCACCTAGTCTGAGAGAAAATACATTGAGAGCAGCATTAGTTTGGGCAGCTAAGAATAAATGTAAAATAAACCATGCAGATGTTGAAACTGCATATCTACATGCACCTTTACAACATACCATCCATATGAAAAGCCATTAAGTTTAAAGGATGATGGAAAAACTGATTATTGGAAATTAAAGAAAAGTCTTTATGGTCTAAAGCAATCCGGTTATGAATGGAATAAATGTATTGTAAAGGAATTAGTTTCAATAGGTTTTGAAGCTGGTATAGCTGATCCTTGTTTGTTCCGAAGAGAAATAATATGGTTTAATTTCTCTATTACTGTTATTTATGGATGACATAGCAATTGTAACTAAAACTGAACAAGAAGCAAATGATATTGTTTATAGATTACAGAAAAAGTTCAGGATTAGAAATTTAGAGGAAATTAAGCATTATTTGGGTCTTGATATAGTGAAAACAAATAAAGGTTTAAAATTTCACAAGCCAAGAAGATTAGCCAATTATTAAAATGCTATAAGTATTGTAAATCTGTGAAGACACCAATGAGTAAGGAATTTACACATAGTGATGTCAAAAGTCCTATGTTTGATAAGGAAATATATCAATCTTTAACCATAGTCTATCATATCTGGGTAATTGGTCTACAGTGTAAACCAACCCCACCCCATCCAATCCAACATCACTCAAAACTAGGCATGCATGCCCCTAACTCCCTCTATTCCAACCACAACTGGCCTTAAATGCAAGCTACTCAATGCAAGAAGCCTTGTAAATAAAATACCTGAATTTCTCCTCTTACTAAATACGGCTAAATTCAACATTATATTTGTCTGTGAAACATGGCTCAACACATCTCTCCCTGACTCCATTAGTATAGTAAGAGACTATCATGTTTACCGATCAGATCGTGAAATCCATAGAGGAGGTGGTGTTGCTATCTTCTATAAAAAATCCTTACATCTAAAAAACATCCAAGTTACCCAGGAGCTTGCTATTCCTGAGATCATTGTCTGTGAACTGTCCTTAAATATCACATTTCGGTTCTTACTATGTTACACAGCCCCTGATTATGACATCGAACATGGAAACAAGCTAAATACTAACATGTGCAGCATCCTGCCCACACCCTTTTCTCTTTCTTGGTGACGTCAATCTACCTCATATTAACTGGACCCTTACGAATGTACAACTGAACCTACACATGCAACCTTCTACAATGCAGTAACAAATCTGGAACTAGAACAACTAGTAACCAACAACACTAGACTTAACAACTGCCTCGATCTCATCTTCTGCAATAGTTTGAATTCAATTTATGGAATACAAATTAAAGAATCCTTTTCCAACAGTGACCACAACATGATTGACTTTTGTTTCAACATACGTCCACACAAAAATCACAATGACGGAATCCTCAATTATAACTTCAAAAAAGGCAACTATGATCTTATAAATAACGATCTCTCTTTCCTTGATTGGCAATTTCTATTCTCCGGATGTAATACTGTAGACCATTACAACATATTTTTACTTGAAATCAAAAGAGTCATCAAACTATATGTACCATTAACAACTCCCAAAACCAGAAAAAACAAATTACCCAAAACAATAAGGAAGCTTCAATCCAAAAAGAAATCAATTTGGTGGAAAAACAAATCTGGTCACGTTGCCAATTTTAAAAGCCGATACAAAAATTTATGCCACCGGATAAAAACTGAATGCACTAATTATCACATTAAACAAGAAGAAAACCTTCTACGCACCAATTCCTCCCACGCTTTGTACAATTTTGTAAACAACAAACTAAAAGACTCAAGGTCCATCCCACCCCTGAAAGGACCTAATGGTAAAGACTGCAACAACGACACTATTAAAGCCAACCTCTTTAACACATTCTTTGGCTCAGTATTTGTAAATAGCAATGGATCATGCCCAGTATTTCCTAGTCGAACCACAGGCAACTACAATGATCTAATATATATTGATTTTACAGAAGACAATGTTGAAAAAGCACTATGCAATCTAAAACCATTTCTATCTATTGGACTGGACGGAATATGTGCCTACTTCTTAAAAAAGCTATCCACTGCCATAGCCGAACCTCTAAGCATAATCTTTGAAAAATCTTTCAGGACCAGCTCCTTGCCAAAACTATGGTCACAAGCCATGGTCATCCCCATCTTCAAAAAGGGAGACCACAGCCTAGTTGAAAATTACAGACCAATCTCTTTATGCTGCGTCACCTATAAATTCATGGAATCAATTATTAACCAATCCATCATCCTCCACTTAGAAACAAACATCCTACTCTCTAATAAACAATTTAGTTTCAGGAAAAAATTATCATGTAATCTGCAACGCTTACACTGCAAAAACATTAGGACTACACAACTCGATCAGGGCAAAGCAATTGACGCAATCTATGTAGACTTCTGTAAAGCCTTTGATTCAGTGGTACATGACAAACTACTCCTAAAACTAAAATCTTATGGTATCTCTGGACACCTGCATAACTGGATAGAGGCATTCCTGTCAAGCAGACAACAAATGGTCAAAATTAGAAGCGTCCTATCAAATTCTGTATCTGTTAACAATGGTGTCCCCCGAGGCAATGTTCTAGGACCAACTCTTTTCATCATCAGCGAAGAGAAGATACTCTACATAAATGACCTCTGAGATCATATCAAGAGCAACCGCCTTCTCTTTGCTGATGATGTAAAACTATTCAACACCACAGACAATACTGCTACCCTTCAAAAAGACCTTGAACGGTCAAACAAATGGCAACTTCAAATCTCAACAAATAAATGCTCTGTCTTACATATTGGCAAAAAAAATCAGAAAATAAAATACAGGCTGAATAGTCAAGAGCTTGTTGATGATCCAAACTCTGTCAAGGATCTTGGAGTACTCGTCTCAAATGACCTAAATGCTAGAGCCCACTGTAACTGCATAGCCAAAAAGGTGTCAAGATGTGTTAACCTAACTTATGTAGCTTTTTCTCTGGTAATATTACACTAATAACTAGAGCATACAAAACATTTGCTGGACCAATACTCAAATACAGCTCATCAGTCTGGAACCCACATTACATATCTGATATTAACACAGTTGAGAAAGTCCAGAAATATTTCACAAGAAGAGTTCTCCACTCTTCTACTCGTTGCAGAATACCTTATACCACCGGACTCGAAATTCTAGACCTAGAAAACCTAGAACTACGCCGCCTTTGGTCCGCTCTAAGTATAGTATATCAAATCATACATTGCAATGTCCTACCTGTCAATGAATACTTCAGCTTCAACCATAACAACACAAGAGCAAACAATAGATACAAACTCAAGGTTAATCACACCAAACTTGATTGCAGGAAATACGACTTCAGCAACAGAGTGGTCAATGTCTGGAATACTCTACCTGACTCTGTGGTTTCTTCCCCAAACCCCAAAAACTTTAACCTTAGACTGTCTACTATTGACCTCACCCCTTTCCTAAGAGGTCTGTAGGGGGCGTGCATAAGCGCACCAACGTGCCTACCGTCCCTGTCCTATTGTTTTTTTTTTATTATTTTCTTATATGTATCCATGTATTCATAACTATGTTTTTACTTATACCTATTATCTTGTAAACAATTGACAAATAAAAATAAATAAATTGGCTAGGTATAATGCTGAACCAAATGAAAGGCATTGGCAAGCAGCTAAGTGAATAATTAGGTTTTTAAAACACACAATCCATTATTCATTATATTTGGAACCAAGTAATGAATTAGTGTTAACTGCATATGCTGATGCAAGTTTTGCTATTGATATAATGACTCGTAAGTCAACATCAGGTATAGTGGTAATGTTGCATAACACTTTAATAGGATGGAAGTCTATCAGGTAACAACATATTAGTTTATCTACTATGAAAGCGGAATTCTCATGTTTATCATTAATGTGTACAGAATTGATATATTATAAACAATTGTTGAAGGATATTGGAATTACTGTACGTGATCCATTTATTGTTTATGAAGACAATCAATCTGCAATTAGTATGGCTACTAATTTAGCTGTTAAAACAAGATCTAAACATACTGATCTGAGATATTTGAATGTTAGACAGTGTGTTCAAAATAAATTAATTCATTTAGAATACTGCATTACTGAACATAATATTGCAGATCATTTCACAAAAGCTCAAGGTGCAATTAAGCATAAAGAGTGTTGTGAGAATTATGGTTTAAAGAGATAATGTATTATATATTGGCCTACCCAAAGGGGAGAATGTTAGGAATCTGTCCACCAATTAGTTGGGTTGGCAATATATAAACCAACAATGTATGTTTGTAGGTTTAAGACAAAATCACTGTATTGATTTATATTATATTCTGATTGGTTGATTATATTGCGAATTACCATAAGAGGGAGGTAGAGATCATAGCTTGCTCTCTCTGACATTCTGTCTCTCTGACATTCTGTTTCTATCTAAGGTTCTCTGTTGTATTTATGCTGTGCTTATACTTTGATATTTTCATTTACTGTAAATGACAAAGGCAACCCATAAGAAGACTTTGTAATTGAATATTCTTTGGACTGTAAAACGTATATGACCTGGACCATTTATTGGACTGTGCTATTTCTTAAAGTAAACTTTAACTCAATTTAGTGTATCTGTGTGTGGCTGAATAATTATTCATAACTACTCTCATAAACGTTTCCATGTGCATATCCTCATTACTCAAGGGTTATTCTCTACATATCATAACACCTACTACAAGATAAAGTAGAAAAATGTGGGTTAGACAGCATCACCACCAGATGGATTCATAACTGGCTGACCAACTGCACTCAATGAGTAGTCCTCCATGGAACTGCATCTACATGGAGGGAAATATGCAGTGGCTCAGAGGAAAGTATCCCCAAGGCTCTGTTTTAGGCCCAGTATTCTTCAACATCTTCATCAATAACTTGGACAAGGGGATAGATGGGGAACCCATCAAATTTGCAGATGACACCAAGCTGGCAGGAATAGCCAACACTCCAGAAGATAGGCTTAAGATACAGAAGGATCTTGACAGACTTGAACATTGAGCTCTATTTAACAAAATGAAATTCAGTGATGAAAAAAGTAGGCAAGAAAAATCAAATGCACAGCTACAGTATATGCGATACCTTGTAATACCACAATAGTGATAAGTGTCTGAGGGATCTTGGAGTGCTAGTGGACAACCATTTAAATATGAGCCAGCAGTGTGTAGCAGCTGCCAAAAAAGCCAACACAGTTCTAGTCTGCATAAACAGAGGGATAGAATCAAGATCATGTGAAGTGTTAATACCACTTTACAGTATAACGCCTTGGTAAGGCCACATTTGGAATACTGCATTCAATTTTGGTCACCACGATGTAAAAAAGATGTTGAGACTCTAGAAAGAGTGCAGAGAAGAGCAACAAAGATGATTAGGTGACTGGAGGCATATGAAGAACGGTTGCAGGAACTGGGTACGTCTAGTCTAATGAAAAGGACTAGGGGAGACATGATAGCAGTCATGGGGCTGCCACAAAGAAGAGGGAGTCAAGCTATTCTCCAAAGCACCTGAGGGCAGGACAAGAAGCAATGGGTGGGAACTAATCAAGGAGAAAAGCAACTAAGAACTTAGAACTAAGGAAAAATTTCCTGACAGTTAGAACAATTAATCAGTGGAACAACTTGCCTCCAGAAGTTGTGAATGCCCCAATACTGGAAGTTTTTAGAAATATGTTGGATAATCATTTGTCTGAAGTGGTGTAGGGTTCCCTGCCTAAGCAGGCGTTGGACTGGAAGACCTCCAAGGTCCCTTCCAACTCTGTTATTCTATTCTATTCTGTTCTGTTCTGTTCTATTCTATTTAACTGGGATATACATATTTTCTTGAGGATTGTGGAGCCCAGAAACTGGCATATTTGAATAAGAGTATCCCAGCACAGTGGGAATTTCTAAACATTATGCCAGGTAAGCATTATCCAGTCAAATTCCAAAATGTTTTAAAAAAAAACAATTATAAAACATATTATTTAAGATATTGAAATGAAAGGAGAACTGGTTGGAAAATTCTAGGAGTCAGAGTCTACACATCTTAAAGTTGCCAAGGTTGAGAAACACTGATTTAGGTAGCTTACAAATGCACATACATAGCAAATTGATATGGCTTCTTTTCATGCAAAGACTTGGTATCTGTAGCTAATTTAAGACTAATATGGCTTGACTATTTTATTCAGGGATGGGATTCAAATTTCTTAACAACCAGTTCTGTGGGCATGGCTTAATTTGTGAGTGTGGTTTGGTGGTCACGTAACTGGCTGGGCATGGCTTTGTCACGTGACTGGTGGGGATAGCTTGAGCAGCAGGAAGGAACATGAGGAGAGGCTCGTGTCGGCTCTGGCTAGGTCAGCGGCTGCTTCTCTCACATGCTGCTCCAGCTGGGAGAGAGAGTCGTTCCCAGCACAGTGAAAAGCCTGCAAGTCCCCTCCCATTGGGAAATGGCTCCCAGGCAGCAGAGAGAAATAGGATTCAACCTGGCTACTTCTCTGCTGCTCAGGAATTGTTTCCTGATGGGAGGGGGACTTGCAGGCTTTTTCCTGTGCTGGGAAAGACTCTCTCGCTCCTCCAGTTGGAGGAGCAGGTGAGAGAAGCAGCCGCTGACCATGAGCCTCTCCACATGTTCCCCAGTGGAAGACAAGTGCTGGGCGGGGGGAGGCGACTGGCGGTGGTGGCAAAAGGCAAGTGGTGAGATGGGGAATGCAACTGGCAGTGGCAGCAAAAGGCAAGTGGTGGTGGCAGATAGGCAAGCGGGCGGGGCTTGCAGATTCTCATTCACCCAGGGAGATCAGATCAGGTGAGGCTGCAGTGGAAGGCAGGCAGCAATGGCTGGCCTGGCAGGCAGGCAAAAGCAGGCTGCAGGCAGTGATGCTGTGCATGCGTGATAAGGACTGACTGGGAAGGGAGCAGAGAAGTGGGTGGAGAGGGGCGGGGCCAGCCAGAGGCCCAATTTTCTGGTTCTCTGAACTATGGAGAATTGTAACAACCAGTTCTACCGAACCAGTCCAAACTGGTAGAATCCCACCCCTGGATGTCACCATCACTCATGCAGCCACCCATACATTTACACAACTGGATTTAATATTGGCTTGTATTGGAGAGTTAGTTTGGTCAAGGAGTTAAGGTGTCAGAATAGAAATCAAAAGGAACAATATTTGGTTGATCCAGGAGAAAAAAAAAACTTGAACCCTGCACTTACAGGAAAATGCTAGGAAGAAAAATGTGGCTTGTATAAATTAAAGTACAATAAATAAAAAATGATTCTTTTTCAATTCCACATTTTATTAGTCTATCAAAATATAAATTACAAACAGTGGGAAAGTAGAGGAGGAACAAGGGAAGAGGAGAAGGTGTATAAGAAAAGGAGAAAAGAAAAGAAAAGAAAAGCATTGACTTTTGACTTTTTTTAGTGCAGTAGAATATGATAACATACATCCTTAACTTTTTTACTTTTACATAATAATATATACTAGCCATAAGAGTAAAACTCTGGTCCTCATGACTGATCCAGATTGGATCTTGCAATACTATTTCTATAACAACAAACCAATCTAATTAATAAAAGCAGTCAAATTTTCATTATTTTCCACCTCAAGCACAAAGTCTAGAATATTGAAAGGAACAATAGAACAACTTGTTCACCTGTTGCACAAATTATTATAAACTCAGAGCAATTGCCACAACAAAGGGGAAAAGGGGTCTGATGCGAAAGGACATAATATGGCAAAGGAGTGAAAGCATTCATGCAGGCCAAAATCTGAGAAAGCAAAGAAAGGCATGGTGACTAGTAAAGGAAAGAACAGTCACTAAAGTGCAAAGCAGGCACTGATGGTTTGTCCACACAAGACAAAGAGTATTGACTTCCCTGCATAGAAGGGAAGAAAAAGGGACTTCTGGCAGAGACGTCACAGCAGAGTGAAGCAGGGAAATGGGGCTCTGTTATTCCCATCCGATTTCGCCTGTTTGGCGACCCTCGATGGGTATGGTTAACCCCAGAGTGGTTAACAAAAGTAGAGGGGAAGCCCTGAAGTCTGTGTGGAGAAAGGCGATATCCCGCTAGAACATGGGGAAACTTTTTGGAGCCGACAGGAGAGAAGACAGTATGGCCAACTCGAAGCTGTGACAGTTAGTTGAGAGACAGGAAGATCAAATCAAAGAATAATGGATGCACTGGTGAAAATTTTCTAATCTGCTGCAAGCAAATTTATCCCGAGATAATAATCGAAAAGAGTGGGACTCAAAAGAAGGGCTGGAGCAGGATTTCCGTTCCACAAGACTAGCAGAGACTGAGTTGTCAGAGTCACTGACAGATCTGGAAAGAATAATAGAAGGACTCTAAAGAAATGGAGATAGAACAGGAAAACCTAGACTAAACATTTGCTAAGGATACTAAAAAAATTTAAAATCAAGATTATTGGGAATACATCTTTTTAATAACTATGGTGGGACTGATTTCTGACTTAGAACCCTTAATGAGAAAAAAAAATGAGTAGGATCGCCATCTATTGACCAGAAAAGTGTATAATAAAGGGAAGTGACTGATGTAATATCCACAAAGTTTACATAAAGGTTCCTGTGATCTCTAGAGAGGACACTAACTAATGTGAAGGTGCAAGAGCGACAAAAAAGAAGAGAAATATTTTTTGATGAACCTGGGAATTGTATATTAATTTGGTGCTGTCTTGGAGAAAAGCTTAACAAACTGAGGGACTTTGGGATCATGGTGGATTATAAACTTTGATCTGCAAAATTACCCAAAGGATTATAACAACAGTGTGGACTAATCGAAAGTGGATTATAAATTTGAGGGGCTAAGGAAGAAGAAACAGAGGAAGCGCTTATCACTAAGATGCATGAGGAATTAACTATTACTCTATATTATTTATATTATTATTTAAGAATACCATTTATTAACTATTTAATTATTAACTAATTATTATTAATTATTAACATGGTAACTAACTAGATCTACATAAATTCTGCTGGGATTGTGGTAAATTCTGCTGGGTTAGTAATATAACATTAAAGAGTGGAAGGTGGCATAACAAGAGTGGGGGGATAAAAAAATTCATTACAGTGTAAAAATAATTATTGTGTTTGTTAATTTGGAGAAATACCTTCAGATCATTGGAGATGACAAGTATATCGATTATATCCAAGATAGGAAAGAAAGCCACATTGACAACTACACCCTCATCATCACCTTTGAATCAGTGTTTGATAGAAAGCATGTTAGCTTTGGAGAAGTTAAGCTCAACACAGAATATGCAAGCAATTCTACTTTCGATGCAGGAAGCAATGACCAAAAATAAGGAAGTTAAAAATAAGGAAGTCCAAAAATCATGAGATGATTAAAAGTGAAATGGGAAAGATGAAGTGGGAGATATGTAAAATGGATGAAAAGATTGTGAATATCCAACAGACAATAACAAAAAATGAGCAGAGAATAGAAATGAAGACTGAACAAACATAAAAAAGGTGGAAGAAATGGATTATAAATTATCCCAATCCAATAGAGTCTGGGGAGGATTCGGATGAGGGTCCTGCGTCTGATACAGAGATGGGGCCAGGATCATCTGGGAGTTATATGCTGACTCCAGAACCTCCAGAATCTAGCAGCAATGAACCAGAGGAACAGGACGAACCTGTTCCCAGTGCATGTATGCGCAGAGCTGCTAGAAGGCAAGAGCAGCTAAGACAAAAGGGGCAACTTAGGAGTAAGATTTGGAGGTGATTGCCCCTCCCCTAAGGTATAAAGGAAGTGCAAAGGTAGAGAAACCTTTGAAGGAAGCAAAGTCATTCACTCTGTTCAAATTAAACCTTGAAGCCCTGTGTGGACTTTGTACTTCAGTTGTTTTTTTTACAGTTAATTTGGCACATTAGTTGTTGGCAGCAATTCAAAGAAGATAAAGGTGGATGCTTATCTCGAGGGACTGTTTGGAACTCATTATGGTCAGGGAATGAACAAAATTCCCAGTGCTGAAATAAAATAAGAGTTGTTTGGACTAAGCATGTGCTTAATTACAATCTCAGGAAGCCTTGGTCAGAACAAGCGTGGCTATCTATGGTATGACAAAGTAAAAGTTAATATTGATTTCACTAATCACTTTGCTAGACGTGCCATGCTAAGAGTTTGGAATAAATATAAAACAAGGTCTTCTATGAAATTGCCTCTTTCGGTGTCTCCCCAAGAAGCTTTTTTTAAGACAAAAAGTGGAGGTAAAGCTAGACTATTGGACTTATAGTAAAATAATATCTTTCAACTATGGTGACCTTATCCTAAATATGAGGAAAGAGCTAGCTGTTTGCCATTGGTTTACATATCCACAATTGAAAGAAAGATTTAAACTAGATAAAAAGAGTCATAGATTTGATTTCATTAAAAATGAATTGGAAATCTTATTGTGTGGTAGTGATGAACACATTATTGCTAAGATTTATAAAATGTTACTGAAACTGAATTTGGAAAGTGAACATGTAAAACATTATATGATTCAGTGGGCAAGAAACTTTGGATATAATGTGATGTTTGTATAATGGGAAAATATGTGGACAAAAGATTTAACATTCACACTAAAATTATAATTTAAAATAAAAATAAAAATTTTATAATATGACATATCACAGGTATTTAACACCGGATAAGTTATCTAGAATGTATACAGGGATTTCAAATGAATGTTGGAAATGTAAAAGTAAATCATTTATTATTTATGGTGGACATGTGATAAAGCAAAGACATTTTGGAGAAAGATTCATATTTCAATACAGAAAATTTTTAAATCAAAGATAAAGATGAAACCAGAAACTTTTCTTTTGGGTTTAATGGAAAAAGACCTGGGAACAAAATGGAACTTTGATCTTATATACAGTATGTTGACAGCAGCAAGACTACTGCATGCACAAAAGTGGAAGGACATTTCAATTGCCACCATGGGCCAAGGCTGGGCTGCTGTGGGTTCACAGGAGCGCGGGCAATCCTCTAGTTAAGACTCTGTGGGGCACGGAGAGCCCCCAATAACCTCAGAAAAACAAGCAGTCACACTAGAATAATAAACTGACACCTTTTCACCACTTTTTTCCTTTCCCTCAGGCAGCAAAGGAAAGCTCTTAATAGGCTTAATTGAACTTCTGGGCATTCAGCCAAAGCATTTCACACCTCGTAAAAGTGTTGCAAGCTAGATAAACAATCCACTCTGTGCTTGCACAGAGAGCCATTGAGAAAATCAGATAACATAGCCACTATTTTCTGTCTCCTGCACAGTAGTGGATTTGTAAGCTGTGCAGATGCAGATAGATAAACTCAACAAGACGTCCATAACAAAGTACATTTATTAGTTCATCAGGTATCCTCATAATTCACACTTGTGACGAAATTCTTCTTTAACAACCAATCCTTTGTATATCTGCCTTGTAGGTAAAAAGATGATAAAGCCTCAACCCCATGATGATTGAAGCGGCTGCATGATATTAATCTTTCTATCCCATAGTCATAGAGGTAGGGGGTAGAGCTGCTATCACAAGGCTGTGTTCAGGCAAGAGAGAAGAAAACTCCCCTAACCCATCGAAGGTCAAATTAGTGACCAATCAGGATTACAGATGTGGCCACATGACATGAACTACATTTCCCAGGATACCTTTAACTACATTTACCATGATGCATTCCCTTAAGGGGACAGCTCACAATTGCTATCTAACTAACCAATTCCCATACACTGGCTGGACAGCACACACTAGAAATTCCCTGACCTGCCTCCGAGGGGATTATTTCCCAAATAATAAGAATCATGTAACTCATCAGAAACTCCCTGGGCTGCCACGATGGGATTATCTCCCAAAATAGAAACTGGATAAAAGAAGTACCTCTCGAGGAAGGAAGGGAAGCTCCGGACAGATATCAAAAACAAAGAAGGAACCATTGGTTTGCATTGCCATTAGTTTGTCTTGCCCCAGGGTAAAAAAAATATATAAAATTGCAACTCAGAAACCCAGACCTTCGCCTTGCAAGGCAGGAATGCTGGAGACACTTTGCTATCACTGTATTGTCTTCCTGTAATAAAACCTGTTTTTTGGTAGCTTGCTGTCTCTAAATTTTTATTGTCGGCTTCTCCCAGCTGGAACGGACCTGGAAATTCTTCCAACACTCTAACATGGAGGCAGAACTGAGTTTCTCTCCACCTTTAATGGGCCTTTATCAAGGACTGAGCCGGCCTTTTGTTCTTGCAAAGCTACCATAATGGGCTTTAAGTTTTAAATACTTTTGCGAAGTAGTGGCAGGGAGCAACTTTACCAGTTTTTGTCAGATTTAACAGATTAACAAAGTTGGAAGAGACCTTGGTGGTCATCTAGTCCAACCCCCCACCGAAGCAGGAGACCCTACACCATTTCTGACGAATGGCTATCCAGTCTCTTCTTGAAAGCCTCCAGTGATGAAGCTCCCACAACTTCTGAAGACAAGCTGTTCCATTGATTGGTTGTTCTCACTGTCAGAAAATTTCTCCTTATTTCCAGGTTGAATCTCTTCTTGTTCAGTTTCCATCCATTATTCCTTGTCTGGCCTTCAGGTACCTTGGAAAATAGCTTGACTCCTTCCACCCTGTGGCAGCCCCTCAAATACCGGAACACTGCTATCATGTCTCCTCTGGTCCTTCTCTTCACTTGTTTTAGTCTCCAGTTTCCTGGTTGCTCTCTTCTGCACTTTTTCTAGAGTCTCAACATCTTTTTTATAGTGTGGTGACCAAAACTGGATGCAGTACTCTAGATGTGGTCTTACTAAGGTTTAGGTTTATATAGTGGTATTAGTACCTGGCTTGATCTTAATTGTATCCCTCTGTTAATGCAATTTAGGATTGCAATGGCTTTTTGGCTGCCTCTGCATACTGCAGGTGCATATTTAGCTGCTTGTCTACTAAGACTCCAAGACCCCTCTCACAGCCACTGCTATTAAGCCTGGCTTCACCCAATCTTTTATTTAAGTATTAAATGCACAAAATAATAAACAACTTTTTGGTATTTATCTTTTTTTAGGCAATTAGGACAAAGAAGCGATGTTGATTTGGCTACACCCACCCAGCCACATGACCATTTAGACATGGCCACCTGATCACACGACCACCTGATCACATGACCACCTAGCCATGACCACCCAGGTACGTGACCACCTAGCCATGCCCACCCAGCCAGTCATTAGGGCAGAGAGCCCCTCGCTAAAAAATTTGAAGCTCACCCCTGTTACAGAAGCTGATGGAGTTGGCAGAGATGGCTGAATTAATCATTTTGATCACAGAAAAGAATATAAGTACTTTTATTGCTACATGGAAACAGTTTCTAGAGTTTGTGCTTGAAGTGAACAAAATGAAACTTTGATTTGGGGTTTTATTCATTAGATTGATTTGTTGTTATAGAAATGGCTAGTTCATACTATTATGGAAAAGTAAAAGGTTGAGGTTCAAGGTTAATGCTTTATTCTACTGCAACAGAGGGAGTCAGAAGTCAATGCTTTTTTTCTCTCTCCCCTTCACTTTTCTTTCCCCTTCTCCTATTTGCTTTTGTATTTTATTCTATAATCAAATAAAATATTTAAAACATGAAAAAATAGACATGTGCTGTCCCCACAGCATGATTTTCCTGTGCCTCGGCAATGAATCCAGGCAGTCATTCATACAATGCAACACATTCAACAATTCAGAGAAGCAATTAATGGGTTCCTGCCATCATTTACCTTTCAGCCAACAAGGCCAAAAGAAAGGAATTCTCTCTCCTGAGTGTGGGACTGGAGATTCAAGCTTTACTTATTATTATTTGTTTAGCTTTAGTTTTTATTACTTACTATGTGCTCCTTCTAACAGAAACTGATTGCTTCTTTTGACAGGGACTGGTCAGAGAAATAGAAAATCAATATACCTTTGTCAACCTACTTCCCCACAAAGTCTGTTTCAGTGACCAAAATAGCAAATTTGAATGCAAAGCAGAAGAGTCTGAACAAGAGAGCTCATTTACACTATACCTCTGGAGCTTCCTTTACTTTCTTCTTGAAACCAGTTTTACCCCTGAAAAGATTTGGTCAGGCAAAGAGGGTCTTCTCACTACCTGCCTGTTATCTAAATTTGTCTGTATCACACATTTTACAATATTCTGAATTCTTATATACCCATATAAACAGCCCTCTACACACACAAAATGCCTGGTGGGCTGATCTGATGATCTCTAAGGACTTTAATATTCTATTGTAAATGGAAACTATCCAGCTCATTTACAGCCAGAGCCAGAATGACTATGGAATTGCAATGTACAGGAATTGGATAGGTGGGAGGCATTTCCATAATAAACTAGATCCGTCAATTGTAGCTCAGTAGATTTCTGTCTCTGAATATGAATTCCCAGAGCAGTCTCAAAACACTCTAGATGGTCTGTAAAGTAAGTTTTGTTTCAGAAAAAGGAAAACATTATTTCCAAGCTGAAAAATCAGTGGCTTATACTCTCATCACTGCTTTTTTTCGCTACTTTAATATGCTATACATGTAGTAGCCCCTAAAGATCATTAGAATACTTCAGTTGGCCCCTGTTGTAGGTGAATGCTCAACAACACAAGCATATTGCAATATGTACTGGCTTCCAGTACTTTGTTAATGACTGCAATTCAAAGGGTTGCTTTGAAAAAGAGATGGAGACTTTCAGGCATTGATTCTGATGATGACAGAGCTATGGAACTCCTTGATTCAGAAAATTACTATATGCAGAATGTTTAAAGAGATTTTGTTTTAAATTTACTGAGGAACAAAAAAAAATAAAGAAGTAGAAATGGCTCTAGTGGCCTAGGAATGAGATCAAGGCAACATCATAAGGACCTGTCCCTCAAGAATAGTTATCAAAGGATCTTTGTGCTATTGCAGGAAAGCTAAATCTTACCATGATATGTTGGTTGATTGATGATTCATTTATTTAATTAATAGGCTCCATACCTGTCTCAATCTGGAAGGATTCTAGGACAGCATAAATTACATAGATATAAACTTTACTATCTTACACCACACAAACTTGATGCCATAGTGTGGTTGATAATATAAATTTAAATAATATAAAAGATGACTATTAATTAAATCTACATTAATTCTAAGACTAAAGTAACAGATTAAGACCCAAATCAATCCACTCTTTATTTAGAATGAAACAGAAAGTGATTCTCCTTGGGTCAGATCTGCATGTGAAAAATTTGTCAATTTGTGCACGTGTTAATGTAATTTTTGAAATGTTCACAAGATATCATGGGCTCCTTATTATACTTTTATAATAAGTAAACCACAGAATACAAAAACTTTGCTGACATTAAATCAACTATAGAAAATGATGCCTACCGTATTTAATAGATCCAGTTTTTGCACAGAGAGTTTATTGTTGCTGCACAGAATATTTTAATAACATTCATACTGAAATGCTGAAGACATTTTAGCAAGCTCACTCATTTTAATTAGTCATCTTATAAATTATGCTAGTGACATCACCTGAGTTATCTGAAAGCTAGTAAAATGCTATTTTTCGTTCTCACATGTAAATAACAGATGGCAATTAAGAAAATGTTGATAAAGGACCATGTAATTACTACTATTATTACTAACCTTAAAAATAACTGAGACATGTTTTATACCTGAACAAAGAGAAGACTGCTTTGTACTAAAGAATAAAAGCTTCATCTCTTAGACTAGCTTTATTTTCTTTACTTGGCAGCTACTCATTTAAATATACTACCAGAGGAAAAAAGGATGATCTAACAGTCAATGCCAGAATACTGCAATTTTAGAAATTATGCCAAATTAAGACAAGTACTTGAATATTCAGGGACCTCTTTCTGAACATTTTTTGTTTTTTTTTCAGGAAGAGCTGTAAACATTTAAATTAAAAAGAACTTACTACTATGTATCCAACATTATGTAGTTAATAGACTAGGTATCAGTAATCTCAAAATGAAATTTAGTATGTATTCTCATGTTGGTAGATCTGGATATTACTCCTTAGATGTTCTACAGACTCACAGTAGTGACAGAGGCAAAAGCTAAGCTATTTTAGGAATGTCTGCAATTTTTTTTAAAGAAAATCAAGTATCATTGTGTGCCAAGTTAAAAATCTGTTCAGCTACCATCAGAGATCTTTCCAAATGAGTTTGAGCATGCCCTTTTCAATGGTACTCTGTCAGAATGGTGATCACCAAATAGCTTATGAAGCCAGTTTTTCCTTGAAAGAAAGGAAAATGCAATGTTTCCCCAAGTGAGATATTTCTTTCAGCTACATATGAGATAGACAACTTTATAGATTCGTACTATAGTTGGATCCTATACAGGTGAAACTCAAAAAATTAGAATATTGTGCAAAAGTTCATTTATTTCAGCAATATAACTTAAAAGGTGAACCTAATATATGAGATAGATTCATCACATGCAAAGCAAGATAGTTCAAGCTGTGATGTGTCATAATTGAAATGATTATGGCTTACAGCTCATGAATACCCCAAATCCACAATCTCAGAAAATTATTGTGAAAAGGTTCAATATTCTAGGCTCAAAGTGTCCCACTCTAATCAGCTAATTTAGCCATAACACCTGCAAAAGGTTCCTGAGCCTTTAAATGGTCTCTCAGTCTGGTTCAATAGGAATCACAATCATGGGAAAGACCGCTGACCTGACAGTTGTGCAGAAAACCATCATTGACACCCTCCATAAGGAGGGAAAACCTCAAAAGGTAATTGCAAAAGAAGTTGGATGAAGAAGTGCTGTATCAAAGCACATTAACAGAAAGTTATGTGGAAGGGAAAAGTGTGGGAGAAAAAGGTGCACAAGCAGCAGGGATGACCACAGCCTGGAGAGGATTGTCAGGGAAAGTGTTGGGGACTTTCACAAGGAGTGGACTGAGGCTGGAGTCAGTGCATCAAGAGCCACCACACAGAGACGGTTCCTGGACATGGGCTTCAAATGTCACATTCCTCTTGTCAAGCCACTTCTGAACAACAATGTCAGAAGCGTCTTACCTGGGCTAAAGAAAAACAGACCTGGTCTGTTGCTCAATGGTCCAAAGTCCTCTTTTCTGATGAGAGCAACTTTTGTATCTCATTTGGAAACCAAGGACCCAGAATCTGGAGGAAAAATGGAGAGGCACACACTGCAAGATGCATGAAGTCCAGTGTGAAGTTTCCACAGTCTGTGTTGATTTGGGGAGCCATGTCATCTGCTGGTGTTGGTCCACTGTGCTTCATTAAGTCCAGGGTCAATGCAGCCAACTACCAGGAGATTTTGGAGCCCTTCATGCTTCCTTCTGCAGACAAGCTTTATGGGGATGCTGACTTCAATTTCCAGCAGGACTTGGCACCTGCCCACACTGCCAGAAACACCAAACCCTGGTTCAATGACCATGGGATTACTGTGCTTGATTGGCCAACAAACTTGCTTGACCTGTACCCCATAGAGAATCTATGGGGCATTGCCAAGAGAAAGATGAGAGACATGAGACTGAACAATGCAGAAGAGCTGAAGGCCGCTATTGAAGCATCCTGGTCTTCCATAACATCTCAGCAGTGCCACAGGCTTATAGCTTCCATGCCAAGCCACATTGAGGCAGTAATTGCTGCAAAAGGGGTACAAACCAAGTACTGAGTACATATGCATGCTTATATTTTTCAGAGGTCCAATATTGTTCTATGTACAATCCTTGTTTTATTGATTGCATGTAATATTCTAATTTTCTGAGATTGTGGAGTTGGGGTTTTCATGAGCTGTAAGCCATAATCATCGCAATTATGACAAATCACGGCTTGAACTATCTTGCTTTGCATATAATGAATCTATCTCATATATTATTTCACCTTTTAAGTTGCATTACTGAAATAAATGAACTTTTGCACGATATTCTAATTTTTTGAGTTTCACCTGTATGTCTCAAGAAACATGTTTGGTGCATCAAAAAACAATGTAAATAGTCTTGAACGCTGCCTGGTTAACATCCTTCAGAAGGAACCTTGAAAGGAGTTTGACAGAACATATCCTGCTACATACAAATCTACCTACTTTAAGTTTAACTTGACAAAATTGATACAGAATTTTTTAATCACCCTCTCCTTAGGCAAAATTTGTCTATCTCATATGTTCAAACAGAGGTGGTTTGCCTAGTCCCACACTGACAAGAATTAAAACGATCTAAATTCAAATAAATCCTTCTTTGTAGCAATTAACCTGTTTGAAGTGTTGTCAAATTAGTTTTGTTTCAGCAGGAATTTGGTGACTAATTTTGTTTCAAGGAGCAAGAAGAGATGGGTTCTATTGCTTAAAGCATTTATTTTTCAATAATTTTATTGCTTAAAACATGCATTTCTCCTGGTGAGACTATTAAAGGCTGTTGGGTCCTAAATTCTCTAGTTGAAACATTGGTTTTAAGTAGCAGCAATTACCATTCTTATATTTTGAGCCTGTTTCTGATCAATTTTGAAGACAAGAAAATATGATCTAAGTGGTAGTTTATTTAATGTGTTAAGTCTACAGTTCACACTGTCAATCACATATTCTGATGAAAGGGGGGCAGATACCTTTGGTTAAAAAGAAAAGTTTTGTTAGTGATGGTTCAAGCATCAGTATCCTAGATCAAATGTTACAAGGAAACTTATTGCACTAAGAAGGCACACTTCCCTTTACAGCCATATGTATTTGTAGATAAGCTGAAAATTTCAAATGCCAAAATACATTTAAAAATTGGGTTTGGGTTATCTGCAGATAGGCAGATATATAAAGTAATACTTTTTAAAAGTACATGTATGTCTGTATATACTTGCATCAGTAGTGTTATTCAGCTGGTTCACACTGGTTCAGGAGAACCAGTAGCAACAATTTGGCCTGAGTCGTCGAACCAGTAGCGACTTCTGGCTGGCCACACCCCTGACCTGGTTGCCCGGTCGTCAGTCACTCGCTCCTTCCTGCTGCTCGATGCTCACTAAGCTACAGAACTTTTTCCCATTCAATCAATAAGAATGAACTTCTGAGAACCAAAAGTATTAAAAGGAATCCTTTATTGAGATGAGACAATTCATGTAGGAGTTCAAAGCAGCGTCTGAGGTCCGTCAGGCATACAGTGATAGATAAGGGAGTTTAGAACTGCTCCCCTTATCTCAATGTTTATTTAGGGAAACAAAAGCCAATATGTTAATTCCCTTTCCAGCCCTTCTGTAGGAACAATATTTCTCAGGGTTTCCCAGGGCATACCTAATTTCCCCCTACCCCCTTTTTAGAACGGACTGTTTTTTGGAGATTCCCCAGAAGACTTCACTGTGGAGTTTTTATGGACTTCTCATCTCCTGGCTGTGCCTCTCAGAGGTGTTAGGTTCTGGCCATCTGGCTTCTCTCCCTCCATTGTATCATGTGTGGGTATACAAATTTGATATAATGTTAAATATATTCAGGTTACATCAAGAAAGGATTTCTTTATCAGTTCCCCACCCACCCACCCACCTTTTCTTCTTTCACTGAATAAATGACAGATACATGGATCTGACACTAATCTTTTCCGGCTGCTCGATGCTCGCCCCACCCACCCCCGTCCCACATATGTTGCCTTCGCCAAGTGGTCCAGCTAATTGCCTTGCCAGTTGCCTTGCCAATGCCTGGTCAGCTCAGCTCACCAAAGGTAAGCAATCATGACACTTGCTCATCTTTTACCTTGGGTCAGGGCCCAGGGGCCCAGGGACATGGTATTCCCTGAGGCCCTGGAGCCTCTACCCACCTCAGCTGGGTCAGGGAACATGTGATTCCCTGGCTCTGGCCTTGCCCTGGAGCCACTGCCTGCTTGCCACCCATTCTTCCTTAAGCATGACGTGTTGCCCAGTTTCCCCTCCTTCAGAGGCCCTGGTCCTTAATCTTCCTCCCATACCACCTCTTTCAATATCCATGGCTGTGACCTTACTTTCCTCCTGTGGCTGGCGCCAGGGAAGGCAAGCCAAGGCTGAGAGCCACTGAGCACCCCACCAGCCTGCATCTCGTCCCCCTTGTCGCGAGATGCCTTCAGCCACTGCCTCTTTTTTTTGGTGTGAGAAGCCTCCCCAACTGATGCCTCTTTGCCAGCTGGAACTGAGCCACTAGCTGGAAGCTTCTTGTGCTGAAAAAAAGAGGCAGCGGCTGCAGACTTCTTTTTTTTTTTTTAATTAAGATTTATATACCGCCCTTCTCCCGAAGGACTCAGGGCCTACTAAAACCACATATATATAACAATTAAAATAGAATTAAATAAGGGCTGTAACCGAATTTAAAATCCCAACCTTAAAATTCAATACATTAAACCCCATTAAAATTAATTTAGGATCAGCCCAGGCCAGCCTGCTCAAAGAGCCAGGTCTTCAAATCATGCCTGAACACCCTCAGGTCGGTGGTCATTCTTAACTCAGGGGGAAGCCCATTCCAGAGAGCGGGTGCCCCCACAGAGAAGGCCCTGTTCCTCGGGGTCACCAGGCGGCACATAGAGGCCGTCGGGACCCGAAGGAGGCCCTCCTTGTGGCCAGGTCGGTGGGAGACTACTGGCAGAACGCGGTCTTGCAGATAGCCTAGTCCGATGCCATGGAACGCTTTAAAGTTCAAAACCAGAACCTTAAAGCGCACCCGGAAGGCAACCGGCAACCAATGCAGCTCGCGCAGGAGAAGCGTCACATGAGAGCTTTTAGACGCCCCCATAACCACCCGCACGGCCGCATTTTGTACCAGCTGCAACCTCCGGGTGCTCCCCAAAGGGAGCCCCATGTAGAGGCCATTACAGTAATCCAGGCGGGAGGTGACCAGGGCGGGAGGTGACCAGGGCAGGAGTGACCATGCGTAAGGCATCCCAATCAAGAAAGGGCTGCAACTGGCGCATCAGGCGAACCTGATGAAAAGTCTCCCTGGAGACAGCCATAATATGCTCTTCTAATGACAGCCGTACATCCAGGAGGATGCCTAGATTGTGAGCCCTCTCTGTGGGGGCTAAGATCTCACCCCCAATAGTCAGCGATGGAGTCAGCTGACTATATCGGGACGCCGGAAACCACAGCCACTCAGTCTTGGAAGGGTTGAGTCGAAGCCTGTTCTTACCCATCTAATTCCGCACAGCCTCTAGGCACCGGACATAACCTCCACAGCATCATTGGGGTGGTTTGGAGTAGAGATGTAAAGCTGAGTGTCATCCGCATAAAGATGACACTTTACTCCAAAACCACGGATGATCTCCCCCAGTGGCTTCACATAAATGTTGAACAAGAGAGGGGAGAGGACCGACCCCTGAGGCACCCCACAAATGAGGGGTCTAGGGGTGGACCTCTCCCCCCACGTCAACACAAATTGCAAGCGGCCTGAGAGGAAGGAGGAGAACCACTGCAAGATGGTACCTCCAATTCCCAACCTCTCCAGCCGCTGCAACAAGTTACTATGGTCGATAGCATCAAAAGCCGCCGAGAGATCTAATAGGACCAGGACAGAGGAATAACCTCTGTCACTGGCCCTCCAGAGATCATCAACCAACGCGACCAATGCTGTTTCAGTGCTGTGCCCGGGCCTGAAGCCCGATTGGAAGGGATCTAAATATGTTGTTTCCTCCAGGTACTGGGGGAGCTGAAACGCCACCACACTCTCCATAACCTTCACCACAAAGGGGAGGTTGGAGACCGGACAAAAGTTATTCAAAAGTGCTGGGTCCAGGGCAGGCTTCTTGAGAAGAGGCCGCATCACCGCCGTTTTCAGGGCGGTAGGGAGTGACCCCTCCCTCAATGAAGCATTGACAATCCCCTGGAGCCAGCCTCATGTCACCTCACTGGAAGTAGAAACCAACCAGGAGGGACATGGGTCCAACAAACATGTGGTGGTGTTCAGCCGCCCCAGCAGCCTGTCCATGTCCTCGGCGGTCACAGGATCGAACCCCTCCCAGATAACCATCTCAAGACTTGCCCCGGCCATCTCCCCCGGGACCACCCAGCTGGAGTCCAGCTCACCCCGAATCTGAGTGATTTTATCATGCAGAAATCGGGAAAACTCCTCTGCCCTGCCCTGCAAGAGGTCCTCCCACGCTCTCAGCTCAAGCAGGGAGCAGGTCACTCCAAACAGGGCGGCAGGCCGATTTTCTGCTGATGCAATAAGGGCAGAGAAGTGCGAACGCTTCGCCGCCTCTATTGCCACTAGGTAGGTCCTAATATAGGACCTCACCTGTGTTCGGTCAGATTCGGTGCAACTGGCCCTCCAGACACCCTCCAGAGGTCTTTTCCGGCACTTTTCTCCCTCAGCTCCTCTGTAAACCACGGAGCTGGATGGGATCTGTGCTGAGTCAGAGGTCGCAAAGGCACCACTCGGTCCAAAGCCTCAGCGGCCAACCTATCCCAGGTGGCACTAAGTCTTCAGCCGAGCTGTGAGCTAGAGTCTCAGGAAATGGCCCAAGCTCCGTCTGGATCCATCAGGAGCCTGGGGTGGAACCATTTCTTCGGTTCTGCCTCCCTGCAGTGGGGGGTGGCGGCACAGAAGTCAAGCCTAAGAAGAGAATGATCGGACCATGACAAGGGTTTTATAACTATTTCCCCACAACTACGATCATTCAACCACTGAGCAGAGACAAAAATCAGGTCCAGCGTGTGTCCCCCAATGTGAGTGGGGCCGGAAACTAATTGCGTCAGGTCCATGGCTGCCATAGAAGCCATGAACTCCTGAGCCACCCCCGAGGTCTCACCAAGCGAAGGCAGGTTGAAATCCCCCATGACTAAAAGCCTAGGGGTCTCAACCGCCAGCCTGGCTATCACCTCAAGGAGCCCGGGCAGGGCCGATGATATGTGGCAGGGAGCCAGATACATTATCAAAAAGCCCATCTGAACCCCCTGACCCCACTTCACAAAGAGGGACTCACAGCCGGCCGTCTGAGGAACAGTGGCCTCCCTAGGGCAAAGAATCTCTTTAATAATGGCCGCCACCCTCCCACCCCTGCCCTGGGACCTCGGCCGATGAAAAGCAAGGAAACCTGGTGGGCACATCTGACCCAGAGGAACACCACCCTCTGGGCCCAACTAGGTTTCGGTAATACCTGCCAGATCCGCACCCTCCTCCTGAATAAGATCATAAATCAGGGGGGGCTTGTTAACGGCAGACCTGGCATTGCACAACACCAGCCGGGTACCCAGGGACTTCTTGCGCTGAAAAATACCAGTGTCCACTTTTCAAACGTGCCAAAAAAGATCTTCAGTCCTGCTACCATTTCTGCTCTGTTCTTCTCACCGGCTGTGCATGCACACCCCATTGTTGGCTGTGCCAGAGGGACTTGCCTGGGCAAGTACCTCCACTCTGGCGCAGCAGGCAATGGGGTGCATCCCAGCATGAAGAGCAGTGAGTCCCAGATGCTGCTGCTTTGCCAGCCGGAATTGAGCCAGTAGCCCATGCACCATCTCTTAGCAGAAGGTCCCAGGACCTCACATGTGCACATATGAGGCCGGGACCTTCTGCGAGGAGACAGCGTGTGTCCAGTACCATGAGACAGTGCATTGCACATGTATATGCCTGAGAAGGAGGAGAAGACTTGGGTGAACTTTTCTACTTTCCTTCCCTTCGCTCCACTGCTGCTCGGAAGGCAGATGCACCAGCCTGTCCCTTTAAGGTATTTTGATGTGGAGGGGGAACCAAAAAGGGACAGGCAGGGCACAGGAGCTGCCTTCTGACTCCTGGTCAAGTCTCACCATGTCCTCCCACAAGAAGCCTCTAGCCACCACCTCTTTGCTGGCAGAAGAATCCTCCAGCCACCGCTCCTGGCTCAATTTCAGCCAGCAAAGAAGTGGCTGCTGCAGGCCATTTATGCTTGCAAAAAGCCGTGCAAGAAGCCTTCAGCCACCACCTCTTTGCTGGCAGGAGAATCCTCCAGCCAACACTCCTGGCTCGGTTCTGGCCAGAAAAGAAGTGGCAAAAACTATGCAGGTCCACCCCATTGAGCCCACTGCAGAGAGAGTGGGAACAGACAATGGGGTGATCCTGTGTAGCTGGCATGTTGCAGAAGCAGAGCAAAGCCGGAGGTCTATAATTTTCACTGCAAGAAGCATACAGCCACCATGTTGTTTTTTCGATGGCTGTGACTATCATTGATTTTCAGTGTGTATTCCCCCATTTCTAATTTAATCACTGGAATTTAGGGCTAATTTTTGTAAGCAAGGAAGCTTTTTGTATTTTTGTACAGGTAATCCTTGATTTATAACAAGGTTTTAGTCCATTTAGTGACTATTCAAAGTTACAATAGCACTGAAAAAAGTGACTTATGACCAGTGGTGGTATTCCATTTTTTTTACTACCGGTTCTGTGAGCGTGGCTTAATTTGTGGGCGTGGCTTGGTGTTCATGTGACTGTGTGGGCGTGGCTTGGTCACATGACCAGATGGGCATGGCTTTATGGTCACATGACTAGTTGGGCAAGGGTTTATGACCATGTGACTGGGTGGGCATATCTTTGTGGCCATGTGGGTCGGCATGGCCAGGCAACCATGTGACCAGCAAACCAAATACAAGTGGTCCTCACTTAATGGCCGGTTGCTTAGCAAGTGTTCTAATTTATGACTGATCTCCCCAGAGCTACCTGACCTGTTTTGGAGTTTTGACAGACACACACACACACACACACACACACACACACTTCTAACCCTGCTATTCTATTGTTAGGTAATAAATAAAGAAATAAAATATATTATAGCATTAAATAGAGTTATTCTACAGGCATATCTTACCTTGATGTTAGGCAATTGTTTTCCTATGCATGTAGAAGGATTTACATTACTCTACTTCTAAAAGAATCTTAAGGTATAAGAAGTTACTTTTGCCTATATGTTTTGTAACTTTCCTCACATATCTGTGTGTATGAGAGGAGAGGTCTTACCCTTTTATTGATCAATAAAAGTTAGATTTTGTTCTTCAAAGCCTATGCTTAAGTTCATTTTTGGCACATCATGATCTTAAGTTATAGCTGAACCTTTCACTATGATTCTGTAAGGATCTCCTGCTGGAGGAGGGGGTTGGACTAAATGACCTCCAAGGTCCCTTCCAACAGAACTCTGTTGTTCTGTATTCAAACAGAACAGAGGAAAGTAGTGGGTAAAGAAGAGGGGGACAAGTTAAGTGGGGTGTATTGAAAACTCCTCCCCCCAATTTGTCTGAAATGGTAGAGGAAGGGGGTTTGGACTAGATAACCTCCAATGCCCCTTCCAAATGTTATTCTGTATTCCAACAAAGAGGAAAGTCGCTGGGTAAAGAACACGGGGACAAGTTAACCCGGGTGCAGTGAAGGCTTCCTCCCCCCACCCACCCCCCAGAGTTCATTTCCACCCGCTCCAAACGCCCCTTTGTCTCCGCTTCCGAGTCTGCGCTTGACATGCGTCATGTGTGAACACCCCTCTTCTCCCCCCCAAAGTGAGTCACCCAAGTGGAGAGCTTGGTCGTACTTCTCCAGCGCCACTTGCAGCCACCCTTCCTTGCACAGCACATTCCCTTCGTGGCGGAGCTGAGTGGCTCGCACCTGCTCGGGGAAGCCCTTGGCTAACAGGTGGCTCAGGAGGACGTTGACTTGCAGCTGGGATGGAGCCATCCGGGCGCCTGGGCAGAGGCTGCAGGTGGCTCTGGTGGTCCCAGGGAGGGTCGCTGCCGCCGCCCCACCACCACTGCCCTGCAGCAGCCCCGCACCGCCTTTCCATGCACTCCTTGCAAAAGGTGTGCGGATGTTAAGTAATTAGTAGATATGGATTATAAAAAGCGTTGGGAGGCAGACGCTCCCAGCACTGGCTTTGCTCGGGAATCACCATTTGTTGCTGATTGTTGGAGGAAACAGACCATAATAAACCAGTTTTACTACAAAAAGCACGTGAGTAAAGCAATTTATTGGTGCAGTTTCACTTTCACTGTGTTCCAACAGAAGCTGACACATCCGCACATCCACCCGAGCTGCCCCATGGCCACCACATGGTACGGAAAGCTAGGAGAGCAACCGGGACAAGCGACCCAGTTTGGGGGGCATGGCCAGCCAGGGGTCGCCATCCGTTCTGTGACCCAAGCCAAATCACCACTACCGGTTCTTCCAAATAGGTGCGAACCGGTCAAATAGCATCTCTGCTTATGACCATTTTTCACACTTACAACCATTGCAGCATCCCACAGTCATAAGAGGCCAGGAGAGGTGAAAGACCTCTTGATGTGAATGATGTTGACTTGGCCACATCTACCCAGTCCCATGACTACTCAGCCATGCCTACCCAGCTGGTCATCAGGGCAGAGAACTGGTTGTTAAATTATTTGAATCCCACCACTGAAATAATCAGACAAGAAAGGAAGAAGGCCCCAGTGGCTTAGCAATCAGAAGAAACAACTTAGGAAGGACTGGCCCTAATTGATCAGCCAGTTAAAAGTAGTAGTGGACAGTTTGTACCTTTAAACTTACAAGATTCTGTTAACACAGCTTTAAAGTAAAATAAATTAATGAAATTGTGGTTACTGGTTTACCCAGGTGGGCTGACATTTTGATATCTTTTCTACATCTACAGATGTTATTCAAAATACATAAGAATGGGACCTCCTCACTCCTGATTGTGTCTCTACCTGGAACACTGATGTACAAACTAGCAAAAACCCTGTAGAGGAAACTCAGACATCTGATGCAACCTACTCATAAGCTCCCCAGAACAATTTGTCCAATGCATGAAACACAGCAAAATCAACAAGGAAAAAATTATGGTCTCCTTTGATGTCACCAGTCTCTTCAACTCAATTAACATTGACCTAGCTAACAAAATCATACATCACCTACTCATTAAACATCATGCCCATATGCCACTACAGAACACTCCATATCCATAGAAACCATCATGAAACTCCTGGATCTATGCCTCAACACATACTTCAAGTTCATTGGAAAAATCTATAAGCATGTACCTCAATGGGATCACCCATATCAGGCCTAATAGCAGAAGCAATCATACAATGACTTGAATCCATAGTTCTACCCAACACCCAACCAAAATTCTGGCCATGCTACATTGATGACATCTTTGTCATCATCAAATGTTCCCAAATTAAAGAAACATACCACCTACTCAATAACATATTCCCTGGGATCAAATACACACATGAAGAGGAAACAGATAACAGACTCCCATTCTTTGACATCGACACAAGGAAACAAGGCAACAGAAAACTGGAAACCCATGTCTACTACAAACTCACACATGTGGATCAGATCCTCTGCTTTGCAAGCAACTATTCCACCTCACACAAAAGAAGCTGTGTCCAGACCCTGTTCAGAAGGGCCAGGACACACTGCAGCACTGCAACACTAAGAAAAGTGGAAGAGAAATATATGTTCAATGTCTTTCTCCAACATGGCTATCCAAAAAACTTCATATTCCAACACACAGCACCCAAATCACAACACACCCCACAGCCAACCACCACATAAAAACTAACCCTACCATATACAAAAGGAGTGTTGGAAATGATAGCCAGAATGCTTCAACCCCCAGGAATAACAATGGCCCACTAACCCACTATTGCAAACTTTTTCATTTATTTTAAGGGAAAAAATAACATCCAGTTTAGGAGATATTGGGTTCTTTTCCTACTTTCTCTTTAAAAGGATATAACTAAAAACTGGAATGTGAATACATATCAAATGAAGAAAGTCTTTGAAAAAATATTAAGCTCAACAGAACATGCATAAATAGCCAGTTAATTTGATTTTGGTATAATAAACTATATTTCCTAAGGTCTGATATTTTACTCCTTTTTGCATATACTTCATCATTCAAGCAGAAGAAATAGGTCCCACTAACTGCAGTGCACATTCAGTAGAAATCACAGCAAATGAATTGGCACCCAGCTATTTACTAGCAGATTGGACTCTACTCTCAGCAAGCATGTGGTGTCAAAATGGTCAACGCCCACAATTATTACTTCACTTAAGTAATGTATTGCTATAATTTGAAACTGAAATATCAATGGCTTGTATAATCAGCATTTATGCATCTAAATCAACAAGCCTTGCTTCCTATAAACAAAAACAAGCACCAAACTGAGAAAAGAAATGTAAAAATGATATTCACAAAATCCAACAAGGACAAATGAAAAGCAATTATACAAATTTGCATAAGAGAACTGTGAGTTTCAGCATCTAAAGTTATTTTCCCAATACAAATAATAGTTGCTAAATCGTTTACACTTCATGAAATCCCTGCAGGAAGACATTGGTTCCTTTATAAACAGACACAGTTAATGTGGAAGTTACACTGAGCACTAGTGTTTTGCAGAGCAAAATGTTAACAATCAACTGCCATCTCGCACCAAATTTGAGAAACTCAAACAAACTATCTATTAAACTGTGGGAAATACAGGATACTGTTTAAAAGGTGTAATGTAAAAGAAGAGTAACAGAAGGAATCAAATGCTTAAAATGGCTTTATTGTATGAAATAATTATTAAGCACCATTGAACATTGTGATAGCTTCTGGTGAATTCAAATCAGGGAGCCTGCAATTAATGGGGTTTTTTTGGGGGGTGGAGGGGGTGGGAGACTGAGAAAGGCCTTTAGATAATTCCCACATAACCTTTTATAGGTTTCAAGTGAGATAAGGCTAAAATTGTTTTAAAAATCATAAAGGCAAGTTTGATTGAGCACAGTTCCTTTTTCAGCATCACTAGAACAGTCTAAATATATGCAGAAGCTTGACACTTCTATGTCAAAAGTCCTATGTCAGTCTGAAAATGAGAATTTGATACAGGATCTAATGCTCCAAGTCAAACAATTGTGACTGTTGATAATAATGATAAAGGGAGCCCTAAAATTGGTGATGCCAAAACTGAAACATGGCTTTCATGTCTTAGGCTCAAACTTTGAATTGCTAATTTTGTAGATGCAACTGACACTGGATTTTGCTAAAATACATATGATATGATTGGGACCATCATACAAGGGCTAGGAAAGGTCTTCTTTTCTATATCCTCTGAAGATTTTACAAAAAGAATTTCTATTGACAACCAACTGAAGTATTTTAATGACAATTCTGCATTGCTGTGATAGTAAAAAAAATTTAGAAATGAAATATGTGAGGGAAGAGAGATCCCAATAGAGATGGTGACAGTGATTCCAATTAATACCCAGCATGATTGTCTAAGGTTTTCTAAAGTACTAGGGTTGTCTAGGGTTATCTAGAGACCTTTATTGATAAGTTATACATCACTTCTACTATGACTTCAGAAATAAGTATTATTTAATTCTGTTACCTGCCTAATTATAATTACGCATGTAATAAAAAAGAAGCCTACGCTTCTTGTAAATAGTTCTGTAAGTAGATGTATTGTTATAAATTTTAAAAGATTATATGTTAAACCAACTTTTAAGACAGAGAAAAAAATGATAATATAATAATGAATGTAACCCACAGGTTGCTATATTTATCCGTATTGTTGTTGTTAGTTGCGAAGTCATGCCCAACCATTGCGACCCCATGGATAACGTTTCTCCAGGCCTTCCTGTCCTCTACCATCTTCTGGAATCCATTTAAGTTCATGCCTACTGCTTCAGTGACTCCATCCAGCCACCTCATTCTCTGTTGTCCCTTTTTTCTATTGCCCTCAATCTTTCCCAGCATTAGGCTCTTCTCCAGTGAGTCCTTCCTTCTCCTTAGGTGACCAACGTATCCATATTATAATTCATATAAATACACTGTCCGCTATTTTTCTCATGCTTTTTTCCCCAAGAACTTCTTGTATTCCTGGCTTGAATAAAAGTATATCTTCCTTAAACATCTATCCAAGCTGAGACAGTTGATACACATTATTGTTAAATGCATGGCTGAAACAATTGTATATTTTTTTTCATTTTGAGTGCTTTTAGATATAATATCAGTATTCTCTCTTTTTTAGTCAAATATTATTTGTTCTGTATTGTGCCTATATATTAAAACTGAGATATTGCTGAAATGAAAAAGGGATCCTCATCTTGAATTCCTTATTTTCATATTATTTCAGAACTGAATATATATCCCAAAGTAATGTTTGCCCCAAATGGCTTTCTTTTCTATGTGAACAGAACAAAAGACAGTTTATTTAGCATACATATGGCATATAATATATGAGCTAGCAATATATATTAACACAAGACAGTATTCCTGCATGAACATGAAGTAATCTTATATGCCATTTCCAGATACATTTCACTTTATAATTGAATATGAATATTCATTATTTACCATAATTTGTAATTTAATATGATTTAATTCGTTACTATATTTTTCTAAAGTTTTAAATCAGAGTTTTGCCAGACTGCAAAAGGTACAGTAAAGAAAAACTCCTTGTGTGTCTAATGGCCAATAAAGAATTCATTCATTCATTCAAAGAATTCTACCTCTTAATCAGACTCAGCTCTATGTCTCTTACATAGCTTGATAATATAATCTTCCCATTAATTTTTTTCATGTCCACTGAGCGCTCGTAAAGTTGCTAGAATGTAGAAAGAACAATAAATACTTTTGGGGTGTGTGTATATGTTGTTTTGTTTAACTGTGAAATATGAGTCATAAATTTTAACTTTAATGCTTCTGTTTTCTTTCTTGAATATGATGTAACTAGAAAGTTGCACTGGAGTTAGAAAATAAGGAAAATTTACCAGGAAAATTAAGAAAATTAATTTAAATGATAGGAATCTGGCTGCGACTGAGGAAGTCAGATGCAACACCTCATTTCTTTTTTACTCTGAAGCTTGAGTAGATAGAAAGAGGACATTGGAGGAGATGGGAGTTTCTTGGCATCCCTAAAATCAGTGGTGGGATTCTGCTAGTTCTCGCAAACCAGTAGTAATAATTTTGGCTGGCCCCATCCTGCCCCGCCCCACCCCTTCACTCCTCATTTCGTCCATTCGCCCAGCATAACTGCTGCTCTCCATCTGGCTCCCTGGCTTGCCTCAACCACACAGTCTCTGAGGGCCAACCAGCTTGCCTGCCTTTGGCTGCATCCCACGTGGTGCTCTCTGCGTGACCCAGCTGAGCTGCCCTGATCTGCCTGGCACCCTGAGTGAGCCTGCAAGCAGCAAGGCCTGAATCCTGACCTATCTGCCTCCCACATGGCCCAGCTAAGCTGCCCTGATCTGCCTAGGTGAGTGACTGCAAGTGCCCCGCAGTCCCTAAGGCCCAGCCGGCTTCCCTGCCTTCCCCGCTATCTTCCCCGCAATCCCTGAGGCCCAGAGAAGGGCCAGTGGAAACACCCCATTTCCTGCCTCCATTGGGGTGTCTCTGCACCATGCTGGATCTAGATAGGGAGGGGGGGAAGCAAAATGTGTGCTGCCACTGATGTTCCAGAGGGCTTCCTCGGGAGCGAGGGGGAATAAAGAGGCCAGCCAGCAGGTCAAAGCATTGCTGGCTTTGCTGTCCCACCTCTGCTCTTGCAAAATTAAATGAAATGCCTTTTCTCTTGCCACACAGGTAGAATTCCGAATGTGCAACAGCTTCCTAAATGATAAATCTGGCTGCAAGACTAGGGGAGCCAAGAAAAGGCAGCAGAGGCAGGCAAGCAAAGCAAGTGAGAAAACCTTTGCTTGTTGGCTGGCCTCTTTATTCCCCTTTGCTTCTGAGGCAACTCTCTGGAATGGCAGTGGCAGCACACACGATTGTCTTTTCTCTTACTGTGCAATCTTTGAGACTGCAGCTCCCTAAAAATAATGGTGCTGTGGCGTCAAGGGGGGACAGCACAGGCAGGTGGTAACGACAGCCTTAATGTGCAGGAGCAAAGCGCAACTTGCCTTTCATTCTTGGCTTTTAGCTGCAATGCAATAGGCAGCAAAGCTAGGTTTGTCCCCCTGATCCAGCAGCTGGAAAAGGGGGCAGAAAAAAACTCCCATTGCCAAGGTGCGGATCAGGGGGATGGAGAAATTCAAACTTCGGCCTCCTGGTGCAGCGTGGAGCTTTGGGCAAAGGCTGGAGGGAAGGGCCCTGGCTCACTCACACTATCTCCCTCCCTAGTCTATCTTAATTGCAGGCAGATCCACATTGCCTTTTGCAAACTCACTGGGTGCCAGTGAGGGCTGGCTTTTTGCCTAGCTTTGTCTGGCTGTAGGTGGGGGGAAACGAACAGGGGCTGGGGAGGAAGCCATTTATTTCAAAATGTCCAGCTTAGTTCAGTGTAATACTTGTTTTTGTTAAGGTAAAATGTCGAACTGGTTAAGCATACAAGTCCCATAATGCATCACTGCTTATTCCCCTCCCACCAGTTATCAAGCATGCTCAGTTTTGGCTTTGAACAGACCCTGATTTAACTCCTGGAGGAGTGGTATATGGGGGAGAGCATGGACATGAATTGGTTTGCTTTTTCTGCAATAAAAGAATGATTCTGACTGCAAATAGTTTGGAAGTTAATTTTGGCTAAGATCCATTATAAGTTATCAACAATTGGTAGCAGAGGATGGTTGCCAAATTAACAGGAACAAAATATGTCAGGATCAGAAAAATCCAGAATTAATACAAGAGCCTTCACCAGACAGATGGCAGCTCAACTAACTCCTACAACTGATAAAAATGAAGATTTAAAATCAACCCTGCTCAGAATCATCGAAATATCAACAAACAGCAAGGACCCGATGGCAGAATTAAGAGGACTTTTTCAAAATACAGACAAACCTGAGGAAAGGCAAACAGAGAAAGAAAATGAAACTGCGAGTGCTGAACCGGTAAGTCCTTTGCAGCCCTTTTTAAACTTACCGGAGGCGAGAAAATATAAAGAGGCGCCATTTTCAAACACATACAACTTAAAGCCACAACCAGTAAAAATGGCTGACCGGCAACCAATCACTACAGAAGTTTTGAAGGGGGAGACAAAAAGAAAAGGTAGCCCTGAGAGGAACTCTCCCTCAGAGCAGGAAATATCAAGAGCGATTGAAACGCTCACAGCAGCATTCGGAGCTCCATTCACCCCCCACCCCCACTCCAAGACAGACACAGACAACAAGCACTGAACTCCAGGCAGCCACGTTGTCCCCATGCAACCCAGCAATCACAGGCAGTCTCCCAGCACCTTCAAGCAACATTCAAAAAGATTTAGAAATGACTAAAAGGAACACAGAAGTCATGATCCCTCTCAGCGTGTCTTCAGCTGTTATCTCCGATCTCCAAACAACCCAGAGAGGCATTTCTGCTTCCTCCTCGCTCCCGACGGCCTCACTGGCTTCCGCAGCGGTCCTAGTGCCTCCAGGTTACTTACTAGCACAAGCCTCCAAAGGGGAATTCCCAGCACCAGGAAACCACTTCTTGAATCCAGCACAGCTTCAGGATACTACATCTTCCCAGTCAGGAATTAAGAATGAAACCACAGCTCCAATGCAATTTTTTAACCCTTCACTTTCTGCAACAACTCTTCAGGAGACATCCTCCACAGGAAACCAAGATAAAGTGAACATGGCACAAATTCAGAACTTCATGCATGTACAGTCAGCTCCAGTCATCTTACAGAAAAAAGGTACAGTGAGTTTTTCAAACTTTACAGCTTGCATACAAATGTCCTTCTACCAATATACGCACATCCCAGAACATTAACAACAACAATTTTTGAACACCAACCCTACTCAACACAACATCTTACCCAACGGTTTTCCAAAGTTATGCGCAACAGGTAATAATCTAATGGACTGGGCGCAGCAATTTCAGATTGCATTAATGAGGGAAAATGCTTTTTTTCTCATCCTGAACCCACCCCAAAAACCATGATCTATAGAGGTAGATTGTATTCATCATCGGGCGTTTTGCTTGATGTTAAGTTCCCTCGAACCAGCCATATACCACATCATACCCAATGGGTCCACCATCTCTGAAATTTGGGAGAAGATATTTAACCTGTTTTATAGCAAAAATAGAAGTACCACTAGTAGAATATCTAGGGAGTTTCATTCTGCTAGATTGAGACCAGGAGTAAGCATGAGCGAACATCTGCTCAACTTAAACGCCATGAGATTTGATCTGTTACAAAGGGATGAGACAATCACAGAGGAAAGTTTTATTAGTATCATAATTAATTCCCTCGACTCTAGCTGGGACTATTTTCTTAATCAATTGGATAATCCAAATTATGACAACATTTCACTTGAAATATTATCAGGAAGGCTGAGGACAATCTCAGAAAAGATCGAATTTTGCTTCATAAGGAACGCAGAGTTGCAAAAGGAGTTAACTTTGTGGAACAGGTAAATGCATTACCAGGATGTTATACATGTGGTTTGAGAGACCATTTTAAGAAGAATTGTCCTAAGGCCTTTAAAGGCAGAGAACCCATTAAGCATCCCCAGCTCTACTATACAAGTTATCAGAGGGAAAGGTCTAATTCTGAACAAAGATATCAAGATAGAAATCCCAGTAGCCAAGGACATGATGTAAACCCGGGACATAGAAAATCACCAAGCCCAAGAAGGAGCAGGGGATCCAGTCGGGAGAACAATAGGACTGACACTGATTCCGTGAATGGGATTAGAGACGTAGAACAGAATCTTGGTGTAAACACAAGGGAACAATGTTGGTTAATTCGACTCCGGGGCAACAACACATACATCTTGTAATAGAGAACTGTTCACCTCTTTAGACGAGGTGTCGTTTAACATTAAAGTTGCCACCAAAAATTCATACAGGTGGTTGGGAAAGGGGATGTCCACATCCCAGGTCTTGGGAGAATCAAGGAAGTTCTGTTCATACCTGAAATACCATATAACATCCTATCTGTAATTAAATTAAGCAAGGGTACCAAAATCGAGGTGTTATTTAAGAGTGACACTGCCAAACTTACCAATGATGGCAAGGAAGTAGGGGAAGTTATAGTGGCCAGTGGGTTATTTTACTTTATACCCATGATGAATACCACAGCACAAATCATAGCCAATTTATCTAATGATAGTGTTAAGGATTGGAAGAAAGAGAGGGAAAAGGATGACAATGTCGACAGTGACACAAGGGATGGGGAAATAGAAGGGGAAAGTGATAATGATATTAACGATGTAAGTGTTGAAAATGTTGTAATCAAAATGAATGACTCAAAACATGTTTCAATTGGTAAACCTTTACATAATAATTGTGCACATATTTTGCATAGAAAGTTGGGGCACATTGGTTTTCCCGTTGTTAAAAAGATGTTGAATTGTTCTGAAGGACTCAAAGTGAACAATTGTGAAAATTATTTAGAGTGTTCCATTTGTAAGAGTTCAAAGTCAAAGGAAAAACCCCGACCAAAAAAATCAGAAAGGAACACCACGCACATTTTTCAGTTGGTACACATGGATCTAGTGGGCCCCTTGAAGCCCTCTATTGGCCACAAAAAATATTTTCTCACAATTGTCGATGACCATAGTGGATACGGTTTCGTATACACCCTCAAACACAAAGGGGAAACATTCACCAAGTTTAAAGAGTTCTGTAAGAGGGTAGAAATCCAACACAACATTAAAATCAAACAGATCATGACAGACCGCGGTTCTGAATTTCTTTCCAAAGAATTCAGTGACTGGATTAATAAACATGGTTTAATACACTTTACAACTTCGCCATTTTCTGCATTTCAAAATGGCGTGGCTGAATGCAGAAATGGTGTATTACAGACTATGGTTAGATGCATATTAGAAGATGCCGGATTAAACTTTTCATATTGGGGAGAGGCCGTCTTATATTCAAACTACACCCTTAATAGAATATGGTCAAGTGTGGTACAGAAAACCCCATATGAAATAATGTACAATCAGAAGCCCACACTAGCACATCTTCATGTTTTTGGAGTAACTGCCGATGTACACATACCCAAGCAACTCAGACGAAAAGGAGACAATGTATCAAAAAAACTCAAATTTGTTGGTTATGAACCAAAAACCAAAGCTTACAGATTAATGGATAGAAATCACAAGATAACCATATCGAGATCAGCAAATTTCCATGAAAACACAAACTGGAGTAAGATACACTCAAATGAAATAATAATTGGCAAGGATACATTCAAAACTGATCAGAAACAAACACAACTTCACACACACACACTACAAAAACAAAATCCAACAGAAATAGCATTAAGATTAGGGCATGGAAAGAAGGTCATCACATACTCAAAACCAAAGGTATAGATGAGTACAGCTCAGATGACTCATCGGAAAACGATATCCCAACCGAAAACATACTCAGGAGATCACTAAGATCTAATAAGGGCAAAATCCCAAATGCCTTAATGGACTATATGATGTCAATTGATACCACCATAACTACACCCAAAAATTATAATGACATACACACACTCCCACCAAATGAACAGTTAAAATGGAAAGAGGCTATGCAAAGGGAGATAGAAAGTATTAAAAAATTAGAAGTATATACCCTCTCAAAGATCCCAGAGAACAAAAAAATTATCGGTACTAAGTGGGTATACAAAATAAAACCCTTAGAGGATAACAAAAATCTGTACAAAGTGAGACTGGTGGCACAAGGTTTCTCACAAAAATTTCCAGACGATTACATAGACACTTATTCACCTACAGTGAGGGCAGAGAGTGTTAAGACAGCCTTAGTCATTGCCTCAATTCTAAATGAACATGTATACCAATTCGATGTACAAACAGCATACCTACACGCACCACTAGATAAGGAATTATATGTCAGAGCACCACCAGGAATCAACTGTAATGAAGGACAAACCTGGCTACTCAATAAGAGTCTCTATGGTCTGCGACAATCAGGTAAGAGATGGTACGATTGTTTTTCCAAAACTTTAAGGCTAATAGATTTCACTGCCACATCAGCTGACAAATGTGTATTTATTAAAAGGGAACATGTGAAAAGGTACTTGTCTATGTAGATGATATATTATGCATATGTAAAAGCAAATTTAAATGTGACCAATTCGCTAAGGAACTTCAAAAACACTTTTCTTTGAAATGTTTAGGAAAAGTCGATAAATATTTAGGAGTTCAGATTACCGAATCAAGCAATGGTTTTATACTATCACAAAAGGAAAAGATATTAGAATTACTGGAGAAATGCAATATGTCTGATGCAAAACCATCATATGCAAACTGACTTTCTAAAGAATGTGTTTAATGATGATGAGGTATTTAAAGACAATACAATCTATCGATCTACAATTGGTTCATTACTTTATATAGCCAATTGGACTAGGCCGGACATAGCACTATCAGTCAACTTACTTTCAAGACATGTGAATAACTCAAAAATATACCATTGGAATGCAATCAAAAGATTATTGAGATATTTGAAACACACTGCTGATGCAGTTTTGTCACTTAATCCAAACACATCGAGCACTCCTAGACTTTCATGTTACGCAGATGCCGATTGGGCTGGAGATGTTAAGACATGAAAGAGTACCTCAGGGTATGTTATTTTTCTGAATGATAGTCCCATCCACTGGTACACCGGAAAACAAAAACTTGTATCAACTTCGACTGCAGAAGCTGAATTTGTTTGTTTATCAAAGGCCGCAAATAACCTAATTTGGTTTGACAATTTACTAATGGACATTTGGAAAGAACCTTCATATCCCATAATTATTCAGGAGGATAATAAAGCAGCAATAGATATATCCAAGGCCGATGCTGTAGGCCACAGATCAAGGCACATTGACATAAAGTACAAGCATGTGAGACAATTGTCAGAAATTGGAGTCATAAAAGCTATACACTGTGAGACTAAGGAACAAACTGCGGATATTTTGACCAAACCCCTTCCCCCAAAACAACATTCTTACCTGACAAAGAAACTGTGTATAAATATATAAATGTTATATGGTAATGTCTATGTTAATGTTTCCTCAATGATTAATCAGTTCGACCTTAGAAGGGGAATTGTTAAGGTAAAATGTCGAACTGGTTAAGCATACAAGTCCCATAATGCATCACTGCTTATTCCCCTCCCACCAGTTATCAAGCATGCTCAGTTTTGGCTTTGAACAGACCCTGATTTAACTCCTGGAGGAGTGGTATCTGGGGGAGAGCATGGACGTGAATTGGTTTGCTTTTTCTGCAATAAAAGAATGATTCTGACTGCAAATAGTTTGGAAGTTAATTTTGGCTAAGATCCATTATAAGTTATCAACAGTTTTGCAGTTGTCTTTCAAATACTCTTTTCAAATTTGGATACTGTCCTCTTTGTAAACAAATTACTAGTCTATATAGACAAGATTACCAATTTAGAATCTCTAAACTGTGCTTTCCCAACAAAAGTTAGGTGCCCAATCCAGCCAATCCACTCTATTGAGCTTCCGTGTTATCAGCCCCCTCTACCACAAAGATCCTGCAGGAAAAGGGCAGTATGGACAACCATGGGATCTGGCAGTGTGAGAGCTGTGGACTATAAACACAAAGCTTTTGCTGTGTCCAAGCATAACAGATACTGTGCCCTTGTCAAGGTAGTTGTGATAATGATAACTCAAATAAGCAGGGGATCATGGTCCAAGATGAAGAACTTACTTTGCAAAGGGGGAAATGTGAATCAGGTATTACACATCAGTTACACAAAAAATGCAAGCTATCCAAAAAGAGAAGCCACCTTCTGATTGGTGATTCAATTGTAAGAGATGCAAATTTAGGAAAGGATATGGAGGCTTTGAAAGAGGTCAGGTGTCTGCCAGGTGCTACTGCCAGCAGAGACAAGAGGTGTATTCTCAATATAGTCAAGAATGCCAGTAAGGACTGTGATGTTGATGCTATTATACATCTTGGCACAAATGCTATCCCAGAAGAATGTACTGTTTGTGCAGAATGACTTCCAGAGTTTGAGGTATGATCTTAATATCATGGGTTGTAGGCTTATCTTTTCAGAGGTTTTACCAGTATATAAGGAACAAAAAGGGAAAGGCCACCATGTAACAGAGTTTAATGTGTGGCTAAAGGAATGGTGTAAAAGGGAAGGCTTTGGTTTTATTAGTCATGATGTCTGCAGCTGGCCCAATGAAAAAATGTACAAAAGAGATGGTTTGCATCCATCAAAGAAAGGGACTGAGTTACTTGGCATTAAATTCACAGATTTTCTGGATGAACATTTAAAATGAACAGTGGGGACAGAGAATTAATTGACACAGAACATTTCTGTCCCCAGCAATTTAAAATTAATAGGGTTATCAGTGCATGTAACATAGATGTTTGTGCAGGTAAGATTATCAACCTTGCTGTCAAGCAAAACCAAGCATTTAATAGTGAGTGCTACACCATGTGCACTAATCAAACAGGTGGCAAGAAAGTAGGGGCAATCATGCACAACACAGGTTATGTAGACAGTAAACACAGAATCAATCAAAATGGACTCAAATGTCTATACATCAAAGTACAGAGCATCAGGAATAAACAGGGTAAATTAGAAATTCAAGTAAAAGAGGGTAGATATGATATTGTTGCCATTATGGAAACTTGGTGGGATGAAACCCACAAATGGAACATACAGCTAGTGGGATTTAAATTATTTTTTAAAAATAGACCAAATAAAAGAGAAGGTAGAGTTATACTATATATAAGAAATAACTATATCTCTACAAAAATAGAGCACAACAATTAGGGGTGGGATTCAAATTTCTTAACAACTGGTTCTGAGGGCATGGCCTATATTGTGGCTTGGTGGTCACGTGACTGCCAGGGCATGGCTTGGTGGTCACATGACTGGCTGGGCATGGCTTGGTGATCACGTGACCGGCTGGGCGTGGCCAACTCAACATCACTTCTTTGCCCTAATGACTTTTTTAAGTATAAAAAAAAGATATACCAAAACAAAAGATAGTTTATTATTTCATGTCTTTAATGCTTAAATAATAAAAAGGTACACAAAACTAGATGTTGTTACATTTTAAAATATTAATCAAAAACTATTACATAACAAAACTTTGCAAAAAAACAATAAAACTGTTATTTAAAGTACTGCCAAACTGCTTTTTCATTGGCGTCTTCAGTTACAGTTTTCTTTTGTTTCACACAAGCATCATCAGCTGTGTGATGTGTCCATAACCATTTTTTTACTATAGGAACAGGATCCCATTCTTGCAAAGGCAAGCCAATTAGATGGATAGTCAGCAGGTTTGTTATATTGGAAACTATTAGGAGACTTCTGGTCTCTGAACATATTATGTTCATCAGCAAGAAACCCCTTTCCACTTCTACTGAGCTGATTGCAATAGTCCTAACAATATCTCTAGGCTTTTTAACGCTGCAAGAAATTGTATATTTTTTCAAATCTTTTAATACATTTTCTATGAAATTGCAATAATCATTAATATAGATTTCATAATTGAAAATTTCACCAAATGCAACCAATTGATCTTCAGCTGCTTTCCATGGAACCACCACTTCTTCAATGTTCCAGTAATCTGGCTCCAAATAATTTAGAAATTTTAATTTATCAGGGTCTTTAAATTGGCAGCCTGTTTTTAAATGTTCGTAATCCATCAATCTTTTCTTTAAATTAGTTACAATGCTTTCTACAAGTCTTTCACGAGGAAGTCCCACAAATTGATGATTTTGTACAAAATTTATATTTTTAAAGGTTTCTGAAGTAATTAATCCATCAACCTTTTTTTCATATGCACCCTTTTCTTTCGTAAGCATTTCAAATTATTTAATTGATCTTACCACAAGTTTTTCAGCCTTTATAATATCTATGTTTCTCGCTTGCAGTGCATTAGAAAGAAGAGATATTTCAGTTAGGACATCAATCTTCAAGGCCAAGTCTGTGAGAAAATATATGTTTTCAAGACGGGCAGCCATACTGGAGTATTTTTTATTTAAACAAAAAAACTGGTTTAGCACTGGATAAGCATGCCACACAGTTAGGGTTGACCTTAAACTACAGACAGCCCATCTTGGTCCAAAAATTCTACCAATCTATATAATTTTAATCTCAAGTTACGCTTAGGAGAAAATTTTGGAAATTTTGTTAAGTTCAATTAGGTTCTTAATGGATTGATGGAAAATAGAATATATTTTATCAATAAAGATTTGAAAATGATTTACTTGCTTTATTTCCCTAATAGAATCATCTAAAACCAGTTACGGACAATGGTTTAAGCAGTGCCATGTTTGGAAAATCTTTAGCTATCCTAGTGCTTACCCCAGATTTTCTCCTAAGCGTAACTGGCACCATCAGAGCAAAATCCAATTAAATATTTCTCTAGATAGTTCTTATTAAACCCAACTTTATTCAAACTTTCCATAACTGAACAACATATTGTATCTGCATTTTGTTTATCTAATTCTACTAGTTCAAGGAAAATTGTTGGTGAGAAAACTGGATCCTCAACTTTTAAGTACAGTATAAGAACTGGTTTGGAAGATATCATTCAGGCTTCATCAATGATCAAACAAATTTTGTGAGTTTTTTCAATAATTTTGCTAAATAAATGTTTCCTAATGTCTTTTGCAATGAAATCTACTATTGCAACTGCAGTTTTATGTGAATGCAACCCTATTCCCAAATCTAAACCATTTTTAATTTGCAGTTCAGTCAAATCTTCTATATATGGAAATGGTCTGCACGTTTGTGCCAGATTGTACACTGTAGTAAACACTCTACATGTACTACCCAAATACTTCTCAGTCATCTTATCCAGTCCGTTGCTTATTACATCCTGCTCACATTGCTTCAACTTCTCTTTGCAAATATTGTGAGCCTTAGATGAGAAATGTTCCTTCAATTTTTTTCTAAGAGAAGCTTGCTGCCCTTCTTTATTCTTTCATGATGGCTCAATTTGGAAATTTTTCTATTCCTTTGCTGCATGGACACTTTTTTTTTTTTTTGGTCAGAACTTCAAATCTTCTGCAATACTTGTAACCTAACTTTTTCTGGGAAACTCCAAGTCCATCGTATTTTTTTCCTAAAATTATTGTACTGCTGCAATGTCCAGCAGTCAGGAAGATTCCTTTCAATGTCCGACTTAGTTCTTCCAGTACTTGATGATGTGCTGCTGCTTTCCCCAGGTTGCAGTGTGGATGATGTACGGCTGCTTTCCGCAGTCTCCAATGGTTGTGGTTGTGACTCTTTTGGATCTCCTTTTGTTTTCTTGCCAAAGAAAGCAGCCAAACTCATTTGCCTTTTCATCTTGGTAATGTACTGCAAAAAAATTTCAACAATGTAGTGGTTTGGATTCAATTGTTATTATAAGTTGTGTGGTGAAGGCAGTGGCAAGCAAAGAAAGCAGGTGAGGAGTGGAGATCAGGAGTTACTTTTAAGAGTCTCTGAAATTATTGCTAGTTAGTGTTTAAAAGATGTTATGGAAGAGGAACAAGTTTCACCAGACACTGAGATGGAACTGAAAGTGGATTTGAAAATGACAGTCTATAAAAAAGATATTGCATTGTATATATAAAAGAATGGCTGATATTTTAATAATTACAATTTATTAACTGAAAAAAAAACACTTAAAATGGAAATACTATTAACAAATCAAGGGAGTTTGTTATTTTGTGCCAATAGTGGCACACAAATCTTTCATAACCAAGACTACTTACCTGGACCAACAGTCCCTAATGGAATGCTCTCTCTATAGCAGAGAGAGAGAAGCCAGGGGAAGCCATGTTTGGTCACCTAAGGTTTTTAGACTTTGCATCTAAAAATGCACTGAAGCTTTTTACAGCCTTATCCAGATATATATAGTACAAAAAAAAAGATATAGTATAAAATAATCTAAGAAGTTAGATTAAGAATGAAATTCATAGGTATTTCACAGAGCAATATTGAATTATTTTTCTAAAATTTATTCCTCAGTTTAAAAAACTGGAATATATTAATTAGGTTCAGTATGGGACTCTGCTTGTACTTAGATAGCTATTCAAGAGTATGTAGTGTCAAAGTTAAAAAAAATGGTAAAGCAACATATAGATTTAAATTTTAAAACCAGAAATATTTTTGTTGGTACTCACATAAATAAAGGGAATACAATACATATTTAATTTTACATGTGTTAACAGAGACTAGAATTATATTTGTACAACAATGGAAAAATAAAGAGATCCCTATAAATGAAAATAAAATTTAAAAATTACAATGTGCAGAAATGGATAGAGATAAGAGGTAGAAATTAGGTGGAGAATGAGGATTGCTATGTATTAAATTAAATACAGAGGGTTGATAATTATAAACATGGTGATATAATTAACAGAATTATAAATAAGCCAATACAAAGAAATTTACTTAATTTTTTTTGTTACACTACTGTTGTTCCATGTTGATACTTATTTTTTCTTTGTTTTTTCCTAAATGATATATGCCCTGCCTGACAATAAAATACTTATTAATAAAACCAAAACAGATAGTAAAAAATAAATAAATATATAAATAAAAATTATTTTACTATTATTGTTCCATGTTGATATTTCTGTTTGTTTCTCCTTTTCTTTTTCCTATTAGGAAAAAGCAAAGAAAAAACATAAGTGTCAACATATAACAATAACAGTAGTGTAACAAAAAAAAATCATTTATTTATTTATTCATGTTTTAGTATCTGTTCTGTTTTTATGATTAATAAAAACAAAACCTATAATAAAAATTATTTAAAATAATTTTTGCTAGTCAGCTAGCTAAAGTATGTAGGAAGCACATCACAATAGTAATGGGGGATTTCAACTACCCTGACATCAACTGGGAGACAAATTCTGCACCAAATGGAAGATCCAACAGGTTCCTAACAAACCTAGCAGACAACTTTGTTTCCCAAAAAGTAGGGAAGGGAACAAGAGGATCAGCCATATTGGACTTAATTCTCACTAACAGAGATGAAATGATAGAAGGTGTTGAAGCTACAGGAACCTTGGGGACAAGTGATCATGCAATATTGGAATTCAACATTATGCAAGCACAAGTAGTAGAACAAAGTCTAACTAGAGTCTTGGACTTTAAGAGAGCTAATTTCAATAAACTTAGCGAGAACTTGGGAAGGATTCCATGGATGAGATCCCGCAAGGGGAAAACAACTCAAGAAGCTTGGGAAATTTGGAAAAGTGAGATTATAAAAGCCCAGTCTAGCACAATACCAATGAAAAAGAAAAATAACCGCTCTCAAAAGAAACCAGCATGGCTGCATAAAGAACTCTCTGACAAATTGAAAGAGATCCCAAGATTTTGAAGGAATTGACAGATGAGATCTCAGAACCTCTGAACTATATCTTTCAAAGATCCTGGAGCACTGGGGAAGTGCCACAGAACTGGAAAAGAACTGATGTAGTTCTCATCTTCAAAAATGGGGAAAAAATAGATCCAGGAAACTACAGACCCATCAGCCTGACCTCAATATCAGGGAAGATTCTGGAAAAGATAATCAAGCAATGAATCAGTGAACACCTAGAAGCCAACAAAGTAATAACCAAAAGCCAACATGGGTTTGTTAAAAACAGATCATGCCAGACTACTCTTATTGCATTCTTTGACAAAGTGATAAAATTAGTTGACCAGAGGAATGCTGTTGAAAGGAGATTATAACCTACTACAAGATAAAGTAGAAAAATATGGATTAGACAGCATCACCACCAGATGGATTCATAATTGGCTGACCAACTGCACTCAATGTGTAGTCCTCCATGGAACTGCATCTATATTGAGGGAAGTATGCAGTGGAGTACCCCAAGGCTCTGTTTTAGGCCCAGTACTTTTCACCATCTTCATCAATGACTTGGACAAGGGGATAGATGGGGAACCCATCAAATTTGCAGATGACACCAAGCTGGCAGGAATACCATAGATACTCTAGAAGATAGGCTTAAGTTACAGAAGGATCTTGACAGACTTGAACATTGGGCACTATCTAACAAAATGAAATTCAATGGTGAAAAAAGTAAGGTTCGACATTTAGGCAAGAAAAATGCACAGGTACAGTATATGTGGAACCTTTCTCAATAGTAATAACTGTGAGAGGGATCGCGGAGTCCTAATGGACAACCATTTAAATATGAGCCAACGGTGTGTAGCAGCTGCCAAAAAAGCCAACACAGTTCTAGTCTGCATAAACTCAAGATAGACTCAAGATCATGTGAAGTATTAGTACCACTTTATAATGCTTTGGTAAGGTCACATTTGGAATACTGCATTCAGTTTTGGTTGCCATGATGTAAAAAAGATGTCGAGACTCTAGAAAGAGTGCAGAGAAGAGCAACATAGATGATTAGGGGACTGGAGGCTAAAGCATATGACGAAAGGTTGCAGGAACTGGGTATGTCTAGTCTAATGAAAAGAAGGACTAGGGAAGACATGATAGCAGTTTTCCAATATCTCAGGGGCTGCCACAAAGAAGAGGGAGTCAAGCTATTCTCCAAAGCATCTCAGGGCAGATCAAGAAGCAATGGATGGAAACTAATCAAGGAAAGAAGCAACTTAGAACTAAAGAGAAAGTTCCTGGCAGTTAGAACAATTAATCAGTGGAACAACTTGCCTCCAGAAGTTGTGAATGCCCCAACACTGGAAGTTTTAAAAAAAGATGTTGGATAATCATTTGTCTGAAGTCGTGTAGGGTTTCCTGCCTAGGCAGGAGGTTGGACTAGAAGACCTCCAAGGTCCCTTCCACCTCAGTTATTGTGTTCTATTCTTATTTACCCCCAACAATATCCCTGTGAGGCAAGGGTGGGATTCAAATTTCTTAACAACCGGTTCTATGGATGTGGCCTAATTTGTGGGTGTGGCTTGGTGGTCATGTGACTGGGTGGTCATGGCTTGCTGACTGGGCATGGCTTGGTAGCCATTTTACTGGCTGGGTGTGACATGTATATAAATATTATAAACATTTATGTAAATATTGATTTTTTTATTTAAAAAAGAGCAACTTTTACCCAAAAGTAGGCAAACCAAACAGGCAGATTGAGTTGCTCACAGAATCACAGATTCACTCAGAGATCTATCTTTCTGCAATCTGCTACTTGAGTCTGCACTGAAAAATAGAAGCTTCAGTCCTAAGGAATGTTCAGTTCTGCTTTTAGATTAGCTAGAAAGCAAGAAATCCAATGATTTCCTGCTTTCTAGCTAATCTAAATCTCCTGGCAAAGCAGAACATCTGATGGTCAGGGGGAAAAAAGGAAAAATAGCAACTTAGCAGGTAAATTTGCCAGGTAAGAAGTGAGTGGGCAGGGAGGAGATGGGCAGAGCCAGCCAGTGGCATGATTTTCCAGTTCTCCAAACTGTACAGAATCGTAACAACCGGTTCTATAGAACTGATCTGACCAGGAAGAATCCCACCCCTGCTGTGAGGTGATTTGGGCTGAGAGAACATGAGTGGCCCAAGGTCATCTAGCTGGTTTTCATGACTAACGTGGGACTAGAACTCATAGTCTCCCACTTTCAAGTAGTGTCTTAACTACTATATCAGAAAAGCCAATAGGAAGATAATCAGCCTAGATGCAACCTGGTGAAAATCGATGAAGAGATGTAGCAGCCAAGAGAGATAGATTACTATTTTTTTTTTCAGAAGCAGCCATGGATGTTGGCATTCTTGTCAAGTGAAGTTGGCTTGTTTAAATGTGTACTTCGTTTTTGATGTACTGTATGATACAGTGCAGCTATGTTGACTTCTCTGCTATAGGGAGAAAGAGACTGCTAGATCAGAATACACTTCCCTTCAGGAAAATCATCCTATTATTATTTGAAGTTCCTCTTGCATTTATAAAACAATATCTCTATGGACATTGTTTTTTTCTAATACAAATGAAAAAAAATATTTTTTTTCTATGTTCCTTCGCATGGTTTTGAAATATTTTTATCTAATCCACAAAAGGAGGGAGGAAAGAAAAGGCCTGCTGATTAAAGGCTTGTAAGTAAGTTTGTTTAGAACAGGGGTCTTCAAACTTGACAGCTTAAGACTTGTGGACTTCAACTCCCAGAATTCCTCCTCCGGTCATGTTAACTCAGGAATTCTTGGAGTTGAAGTCCACAAGTCTTAAACTTGCCAAGTTTGAAGACCCTTGGTTTAGAATGAATTTAAGCAAGCGCTGAAAAGGATTCTACTGAGAAATCCCCTCAGGAATCAGGTTATAAAATATAGGACCACCTACATCATCTTCACTACCTTATAGGGTCATGTTATGTACAGTTTCTTTAATATAAACTATACTACTTACAAGCTCTTCAATCAAATTCTTATTTTTAATTCAAATGACTGTTGCCTTTCATGATAAACAAAGCAATTTAGAGTTTCACCAGAGAAAATTTCTTCCCACATACTTCAGTTTATTCTTAGCACCAATAGGTTAAATGAAACCAATCATTTGCATGACCAATAACAATATATTTTATGCCAGTTTATGTGCACACAATTCTTTATTATAATCTAAAGCCAGCTGTCATGCAACTTTATACAAATGAAGCACATTTAAAATGCAGCAGAACTATCATAAAGTATTCCATTTACAATTTAGAAAATTCTTTTAGAATATTCCAATGGTTTCTATAAGAACGATAAAAAATTGGCCACCTTGTAGCTAAGATCTCAATGTTATTCACTGATTTTTTTCTACTGACATAGAGACATGAAAGTAAAGTATTATTCATGTATGTGTGTGCATGTTCTTTTTAAATTTGAAGGCTCTCTATAAATCAGGCAGAGTCAATGAACAGAAAAATATATACACAGGTAGTTCTCAACTTACAACAGTTCATTAATTATCTTCAAAGTTACAACAGCATTGAAAAAGTGACTTATGACTGTTTTTCACACTTACAACCTTTGCAGCATCCCTATGGTTACTTGATCAAAATTCAGGTGCTTGGCAACTGGTTCCTATTTATCACAATTGCTGTGTCCCAATGTCATGTGGTCACATTTTGCAACCTTTTGACAAGCAAATCAATAGGGAAGCCAGATTCACTTAACAACCAACTTATCAACTGCAGTGTTTCACTTAACAACTGTAGCAAGAAAGGTCATAAAATGTAAAAACTCACTTAACAACTTAAGCATAGAAATTTTGGGCTCAATTGTGGTCATAATTCGATGTCTACCTATAGTACAAATTATTGATATGATAGGTCTTTCTGGAATGTAATTAATCAGCACAATAATATGCTCTCCTCCAGCCTGAAAAACTAATCTTGCTTAAAAATTATTAGTAATTTCTCTCCAATTTGCCTAATATTTACATTTTCATTTGATTTTAATCAAATAAATTAATGGTCTTTTGATTTTTATGTTTATTAAGATACAGAAAAAAAGATTCTTAGGTATAATTGAGAAATAATAATATGACTTCCTGCACAATATGGAAATGTTGCCAGAATTAGAACTAGATTGTTTGGAATTTCTCAATTTTATTTGCACATGCTTCCCTCTGGTACACTGTTCCTGCATGCTTACTATTCCACAAAGTTGTCTTCAGCGGACAAGGAACTGCTGGCTGTGAAGGTGGCCTTTGAAACCTGGCAGTACATTTGCTACATTTTTAATCAGTTAATTTAGAACAATGTAACTATAAAATTTTGAATGTTTTATGAACAGTAAATACAAATTCATTTGATAATTATGTTCTAATCCTTGATGGTTGGGTTGCTTATAATCAGAAAAGGACATTTAGGCATGAAAAGGACATTTAGGCCGTGCCCCCTTCGCCCCCAGCCATTCTCCTCAACCCATTTATAGCCAGCATTCCTTCTCCACTGGCCCTCCCCCAGCCATTCTCCATGGCCAATGAGCAAATTGCCCTCCATCCCTTGCCCTTCGTCCTTTCCCCTTCACTCAAGCACCATTTGACTTGGGCCTTTGACTACATATGCCCCCTTCGCCCCCAGCCATTCTCCTCAACCCATTTATAGCCAGCATTCCTTCTCCACTGGCCCTCCCCCAGCCATTCTCCATGGCCAATGAGCAAATTGCCCTCCATCCCTTGCCCTTCGTCCTTTCCCCTTCACTCAAGCACCATTTGACTTGGGCCTTTGACTACATGGTACAAATAGCCCCCAGCCAATCAGATGGCAGGCAGAAGCAATGGTATTCCAAAGGCAGTGTATGATGCATTTTTTTTTAAAAAAGTACCATGGCTGCTCTGCATGTTTTGGGACCTTGCAGATCTGTCACCAGGAGCAGAGGGAGGGCAGTATCAGCCACCATGACCGTTCGGTGGGCAGACAGATGAGACTGTGTTGGGGGGCACCAAGAAGGAAGGGAGGGCCAATGCAAGGGGGCGTCACAAAGACAGCTTAGCTCACAACTCAGTCAGCTCCAATGAAAGAAGGGAGGACATAGTTTCTGGTGTTGAAGGGGAGGCTGGGAGGTGCACAGATGAACAGCAAGGCCAGCGCTGCTTCTGCAATTGCAGGGGGGCTGGGAGAATGGTGGGCTGAGCAGAGCAGAGCAGACAGTAGAGCTGAGCCAACCAGAAAGCTAAATGGCAGGGCAAGACAACTGACCAGAGCAAAGACAAGCCCAAAAAGATCTGCATACCTAAGGACAGAATGCAGCTGGCAGAGAAAATGACAAGAGGCCAGAGCAGTGCATAATGCAAGTGAAAGCAACAACTAAGCTTGAAGTCCCAATAGGAAGGGAGGGAAGCAGAGATGGTATTCAGCAGGTTCTGACCAGTTCTGGAGAATTGGTAGTGGAAATTTTGAGTAGTTCAGAGAATTGGCAAACAACCACTTCTGACTGGCCCAGCCCCCATCTATTCTCTGCCTCCCAAGTCCCAGCTAATTGGGTAGGTCTTCTTTTGTTGCCCTGCACAGGAGAACAGAGCTGGACAGCAGGTTAGTGGGGTGGGGAGGGAATGGGACTTTGCAGTAGCCTCCTCCCAGGAGTGGGGAGGGAATAGGGATTTTACAGTATCCTTCCCCTGAAGTGAGGTGGGGAATGGAGAATTTACAGTATCCTTCTGCTGCCATGCCATGCCCACCAAATAATGCCCACAGAACCGGTAGTATAAATTTTTGAATCCCACTACTGGAGGGAAGACCCTAGTAAAGAATAAAAATAAACACAGGACAGAAAATAAAAGATAAATAAATAGGCAAATAATAAGAACAAAAGTGGGACATTAGAAATCAAGGAAGAATAGGATTAATAAAGATCAATCAAATAAGGCAAATCTTAAATAAGGTAGGGAGGAATCGGAGCTCAAAAACCTTTTTAAAATATAGGGAAGAAAAGGATAAATAAAACTAATGTAATAGCAAGCACTTACATAAACAACAAGGTACAAAAATGAGCACATAGACAAAAAAAAAGGATAGAAAAAAACAGGGATAATTACCTAAAACAGAGAAGGTAGAAACAAGGTTAAGAGCAAAACACATCCAGCAACCAAAAAAGGGATTTGACACTCAGTAGCCCAGCCCCTCATTTGACACTCAGTAGCCAGGTAGTCTAGCTGCAAATGATGAAATTCACATTTCAACAGCTTGACATATAGATTTGCCACCAAAAGCTTTTCAAGTACTTGGTGGACTAGGTGTATGTGGTCCTCTATGGTCTCAGTAAAGATGAGGATGTCATTCAGGTAGACGAGGATCCCCTTGTAGAGATGCTCATGCAGCACTTTGTTTATCAATTGTATAAACATTGCCGGTGCCCCCTGCAGCCCAAAAGGCATTATTTTGAATTGGAAGCTCCCTAGGGGGCAATTGAAAGCTATTTTCCATTTGTCTCCCTCCCTGATTTGGACTCAGTAATATGTTTCTCTGAGGTCTAGTTTAGTGAAGACCTTGCCTTTGTCTAAGTGGGACAGCATGTCCTTCATGAGGGGGAGGGGATATAAGTTGTGCACAAATATGCCATTTATCCCATGGAAGTCCACATATAATTTCATAGTCCCATCTTTTTTCTTTTTAAATAGGACTGGGGCTGCAACTTGTGGCTTGGCCAGCTCGATGAACCCTCTTGCTAGTTTTTTATCTATGTATTTGTGCATTTCTTGCATTTCCCAGAGTGCCATGGTATACAGTTTGGGTTTGGGAAGCTTGGCCCAGAGATGATTTCGATGGCGCAGTCCATTGTGCAGTGGGTGGGTAGGACATCACACTCGATTTCACTGAACACTTCGGTAAGGTCCTGGTATTCTCTAGGGATCTGTTCAGCCTCTGGGGTTTGTTTGGATGTGACCACCAGTTGTTCTGGTGGGGCCCTGGGGGGAGTTTCCTGTGTGGGCAATGCCTCTATTTGTTGGTGCGGAGGGAGTTGGTGGCCTCTTGCTATTCTCAGCCTCTGGCTGCTTCCTCTCCACCAGATAGTTGGGCCCTACTTGTCTAGCCAAGAAAGCCCTAGTATGACTGTCTCTGTTATTTTGGGAGCTATTATAAATAAATAGGGACCCAGGGCACTTTTGAAGCCCTAATAGACTCAGACTGCACCAGACATTTGATTAACTTGCCCACAGTCCTGAAATTAGGGATCAGAGCGAAGAAATTGGCCCACCCAATTAAGTTTGAGCAAGTCAACAGATCCCTACTGGATGGAGCCCACACCACCCACCTGACTGAACCAGTGAGGATTCCCCACTGGGAATCAAGTTATTTATTATTTATTATTTTTCAGGAAGTGACACTCAATCTTACAGTTCTTTTGGAGTTTATGGCTCAAAAATACAGGTAGCCCTTGACTTACAACAGTTCATTTAGTGACTGTTCAAAGTTATATCAACACAGAAAAATGACTTATGACTGTTTTTCACATTTACAACCATTGCAGCATCACATGATCAAAATTCAGACACTTGGCCACACTCACATTTAAGACAGTTGCAGTCTCTCAGGTTCATGTGATCACCTCTACTTCTGACCTTCTGACAAGCAAAGTCAATGGGGAAGCCAGATTCACTTAGTAACCATGTTCCTAACTTAACAACTGCATTGATTCACTTAACAACTTTGGCAAGTAAGGTCAGAAAATGGGGTAAAATTCACTTTAAAAATGTCTCACTTAGCAACAGAAATTTTGGGCTCAATTATGATGATAAGTAGAGGACCACCTGTATAAGAAGCAAACTATTTTGCTGTATTATTGTTTGTCTGATTTACATGCAAGATACATTCTTGGAATCTTATTATGATGTTTAAATCAATAATCCTAGCTGAATTATTAGTAATATCTGATTTTAAAGTGCTTCTCCTACAATGTATTATGTGGAACATTAGAATACAACTATTCTATTATTTAGCTTTGACATGAAAAATGTTTGCTTTGCTTTCAGCAATTTGGTTATGAAAAATAAAGGAATATGAGAGGACTAATGGGAAAGAGTGTTGATCTTACCTGAAATGCTTATTCTCGTTGTGCTGGAAGAGAATCTAATGTGTGGATATTGGCTCTGCTTCCTTGCTTGAAAACAGAGTCAATCATTTCTTTAGTCCTGCCTCCTATTGCACATGCCCAGTTTTGATGTAGGCTAAGTGATTGACCTGGAGACTTTCTTGATGCTGTTTCTGGTCACTTCTGGACTTTGACCCTGACTGTCGCCAGGGTGAGATTGGCTTCTCCTCCAGGACAACGAAAATAAGTGTTTCAGGTAAGACCAACACTCTTTCTCTGTTGTGCTAGTTGGAGAATCAAATGCATGGCACATACCAAAGCTGGCTTATGATCTGATCCTAAGTCCCCACTCTTTGAAGTACTCTTCTGCCAAAGGCCGCCTTCGCTGATGCGAAGGCATCCAACTTGTAATGTCTGATGAATGGGAATGGAGAGGACCATGTTGCTGCCCTGCAGATATCCTCTATAGCAGCGGTCACCAACCGGTCGGCCGCAGCCCACTGGTGGGCTGCAGAGAAATCTCACCCCCAGAGCACCCCCCAAAGCAATTAATCCAGGCTGCGCAGAAACACAAGGCTGTGCCGCCCACATGGCCCCCGAGAACCCTCCCCACCCATTCACTCCTTACCCAGCAAACTTGCCTGCTAAATTGCTTTTTTTCCTTCTTCCGACCATCAGCTGTTCTGCTGTGCAAGAGATTTAGATTAGCTAGGAAGCAGGAAATGGTTGGATTTCTTGCTTTCTAGCTAGTCTTTAGATCTTCGGCTCTGCTTTTAAGCACAGCCGAACCTCCCTTAGGACTGAAGGTTCTATTATTCAGTGAAGACTCATGGCAAGCAAATTTTATGTGACAGACTCAGGTAGCCGATGGCAGATAGATAGATCACTGAATGATTCTGTGAGCAACTCAATTTGCCTGCCTGCTTTGCCTGATTTTGGGTAAAAGTTGCTCTTTTTTAATAAAAAATGCAATATGTAGATACATGGTGTGTTGTGAATTAATTTTGAGAGTTTGCTTGCTAACAAATTTTATGAGTTTGCTTGCAAGCAAATTTTATGTGACAGACTGAGCTAGCCAATGGCAGAAAAATAGATCTCTGAATGAATCTGTGATTCTGTGAGCAACTCAATCTGCCTGCTTGCTTTGCCTGATTTTGGGTAAAAGTTGCTCTTTTTTAAATAAAAAAAATCAATATTTATATAAATATTTATAATATTTACATACAAGCCATGCCCAGCCAGTCACATGACCACCAAGCCACACCCCCAAATTAGGCCATGCCCACATAACCGGTTAGTGGTCCCTGGGATTTAAAATTATGAGTTTGGTGGTCCCTGAGGTCTAAAAGGTTGGCAACCCCTGCTCTATAGATGCCTGCATGTTCCATGCTGCCATTGTGACCACGCTCCTAGTTGAATGGGCTGTCACTCATCTAGGCAGCGGCAGCAACTGGATTTCATAAGGTTTTGCTATGCATGCCCGAATCCACCGGCCTATTGTCAATGGTGAAGTCTTGTTGCCCAATTAGCTAGGTCTGATTGACACAAACATTGATTCAGTTTTCCTAACAGGAACTGTTCTCTTTAGATAAATGCGTATTGCCCTTCTAATGTCCAAAGAGTGCCACTTTTCTTCCAACTCGTCCTCAGAAATCAGTATTACCTCCTGTGCCCTGTGAAAGGCAGAATTCATCTTTGGCAGGAAGGTGGGGTCTAGCCATAGCGCTATTCTATTCGGATGAACTATGCAAAGATCCTCTCTTTATGGACAGGGCTGCCAGTTCCGATATTCGTCTGGCTGAGGTAATCACCATGAGAAAGACCACCTTCCAGGTGAGGAATTGTAAGCTGGTAGAATGCAATGGCTCAGATGGTTCTGCCATTAGCATCCTCAGGACCTTGGTCAGGTCCCATGTAGGATACCTATGAACTACTGGAAGCTTCAGGTTGGTTGCTCCCCTGATAAAGCTATGCACCAGTGGATGCCGTGTGAGAGACCCCAACTTCCCTCACCCCAAGACTGATGCTATTGCCGCAATCTGTCCACATAAAGTATTGGGGGACAGGCCTTTATATTTTGAAGGAACTCTAGCATATGAATTACTGATTTTGTGATTGGTTCAATATGTGCTTTTGCACACCAACCACAGAAGGCCCTCCATGTCGTGTCATAGAGTCTGTTGGTTGAAGGCCTCCTTGAAGGCCTCCCTGTATGACCTTGGTGGAGCATTTGAGTTGACTCAGTGTAGTCCGTTCAAATGCCATATGGTCAGTTGGAGCCATTGCAGTTCTGGGTGCCTTAAGGCTCCCTGGCTGAGAGATATCCTGCCCAGGGGATCCTCCATGGACTGGCTATCGATAGGTTGATCAGATCTCTGTACCATGGCCATCTGGGTCAGTGGGGCACTATGAGTAGGATCTCTGCCTTCTCTATTACTTTTATAATTACTCTCATGATCAATGGGAGTGGGGGAAATGCATATAGTAGCCCCCTTGGCCATGAACTGCAGAGACTGTTGGTCACTTCCGCTGCTGGTATTGAGAATCTTGAGTAGTACCTTGGTAACTGTGTGTTTGTTGGAATCGTAAAGAGATCCAAGACTGGACTCCTGAACCTGTTTGACAACTCCCTAAACAGATCTGGGTCTAGGCGCCACTCTGAGTGATAGACTCTTGCTCTGCTGAGTAAGTCCACCTGTACATTTTCTGTCCCTGAGATGTGTTCCACCCTGAGAGAGAGGGGATGTTTCTCTGCCCAGAGGCCTAAGCATTCCGCCTCCTCAAGCGCTCCTGCATGAATGCTTTGCAATGGGTCCCTCCCTGCCTGTTGATAAGGGCCTTGGTGGCCACGTTGTCCAACAGGATGAGTATGTGTTGACATTTTGGAACCTTCTTAGGGCCAGATGGGTCACCCTGAGTTCTAACCAGTTGATATTGTTCTTAAGGTCCAGCCTTGTGTGATCTGGGACTGGCAGTGGGGCCCCCAGCCAAATAGTAATGAGCAGGCGGTTGGGCTCCTTGAAATTGCATCCCCTGGCTATGGCCTGTGATCTCTTCCACTGGAGGGATTGCCTCACCTTTGGTGGAACCCACACCCTGATCTTTACATTGCTGTTGCCTGATCTCTGATACAGTAAGAGAAACCACTGCAATGTTCTTGCGTGAAAGTGTGTCCAAGGCACGATTGATATGGAGGACACCATTTTTCCCCGGAGCTTGAGAGCAGGTCCAGACTTACTATTTGGGCTCTTAGAACCTTTTATGCTGGCTTGGCATTCCTGTGACAGATAAACCTCACATGAGTTGGTGTCTATGACTGCTCCAAGGTGCAGTAATCGCTTGGTCAGACTCAGGTGACTCTTGTTAAAGTTCACGGAAAACCCATGCTCCTGTAGTGTTTGAATTACTATCCACAAGTCCTCCCTTTCCCTGAGGGGGGAAGAGGATTGTATCAATATGTTGTCCAAATAGCATTGGACATGCACTGAGATGTGCTGCTATCGCTGCCAGTACTTTGGTGAATGTTCTGGTTGCTGAGGATAGCCTGAATGGAAGGGCTTTCTATTAGTAATGCTTGACAGTGTAGCAGAATCATAGGAACCCTTAATGAGCTTGTAGGATAGGGATGTATATATGCCTCCCTGAAGTCTACTGATGTTAGGATATTGTCCTCTTGGACGTTCCCCAATATTGACTGGAGGGATGGCATTTTTAATTTTTTGTACGCTATGTGTCTGTTTAATCTTTTGAGGTCTGGAATTGCCCTCCACCCCCCATCCCCCCAATATCTTTGGAACTATGAATAGGATTGACTGGAACCCTTGTCCCTGTTTGCCCTGAGGCACTGGTTGAATAGTTTGGATGTTCAACAGATGTTAACCTGCTGTCTTCATGATGATGCTTATTGTCCTGTCCCTTGAGAAAGAGTTTGGGGGTGAGGAGAGGAATTGTAGTGCCATGCTTTGTTTTATTGTGTTCAGGATGCATGTGTCCATTGTTATTGCTTCCCATCGGTCAGCAAATAGTCCCAGTCTTCCACCAATTGGTGGGTTGTTCTTGCTGTCACTTGGTGCAGTGGAAAGGCCTACTGATTGAGCCCCTGAAAAGCCATTTTCCCTGACAGCATTGTTCATTCCTGTCTCTAGAACTGGCTCTGTCCAGTTGACGGGCATGGCCGTATGTGTATGCCCTCTGGGCTTGCTGATAAGCAACTCCCCCCCCCCTCTGTGGTCAGAAAGGGCAGCTTGCATGTATAAGGTGAGGGGTGCCGATCAACGTGCCCATATATTCTAGGCAAACTTATTCTCTTGTCTTTGGTTTTCAACAACATGGATTCTATAACCTCACAGAATAGCTTGTTCCCCTTGACCGGGGCAGAAGCTAGCTTCCATTTATGTTTTAAATCCTTCTGCCAGTGATGGAGCCAAACCAGGCATCTTACTGCCACTGAGGCTGCTATGGCCTTGAAAGCATATTTGGTGCCATTAAGGGTGGTGTCAGTTATCAATTCCACAGTTGCTATCACTTTGTTGAGATCCTGTTGTGATTGTTGATCTCCAAGTAGCACTGTGTCCTGCATCTGGCAAAGCCAGACCAAGACTGCCTTGCTGAAAAAGGAAGCAGCTGTGATTGCATTGACTGCCCATGCTGTTGCCTGGTGAAACTTGTGAAAGGTCTGTTCCACCTTCTTATCTTTTCCCTTTAAGACTTCCTCTGCCTCATTGGCTAGGATGGTCAAGGATGTTGAGGCTGCAACCGGCCCATCTATTGTTGGGTGTTGTAAATGTCTCAGCAAATTCTAGGTCTACATTATTACATTATTCTTTTCATTCATGTCTGGCATTGGGAATATATGTCAGGCTACAGAACTTTTTCCCATTCAATCAATAAGAATGAACTTCTGAGAACCAAATGTATCAAAAGGAATCCTTTATTGAGATGAGACAATTCATGTAGGAGTTCAAAGCAGCGTCTGAGGTCCCTCAGGCATACAGTGATAGATAAGGGAGTTTAGAACCCCTCCCCTTATCTCAATGTTTATTTAGGGAAACAAAAGCCAGTATGTTAATTCCCCTCCCAGCCCCTCTGGGAGGGGATCCTTCCCCTGTAGGAAGGATCTTTCTCACGTACATTTCCCAAGATGTACCTAACTCCCCCCTCCTTTTCAGAACAGACTGTTTTTTGGAGATTGCCCAGAGCACTTCACTGTGGAGTTTTATGGTCTTCTCATCTCCTGGCTGTGCCTCTCAGAGTTGTTAGGTTCTGGCCATCTGGCTTCTCTCCCTCCATTGTATCATGTGTGGGTGTGCAAATTTGATATAAGGTTAACTATATTCAGGTTACATCAAGAAAGGATTACTTTATCAGTCCCCCCCCCCACTTCTTCTTCCACTGAAGAAATGACAGATACACGGATCTGACAATATCACTGGCTGGATCCATTATCCATGCACAACCTCTCTAAATAGTTCAGGTGAGGGAACTGTCTCACAGTCCACTGTTGGCTTAGCAAAGAGTCACTCATTTGGATCTGTCGAGTCTGGTACTGTTCTGTTGTCACTGGGTCAGTTGCCACGTTTTTGCTGCTTTGGCTTTGCTTAGTAAAAGTTTAAACAGGTTTGTCCAGAAAAGGCCTGGGAATAGTGGGATACCAGCCACCACCTCTTCTTCATCCAAAAACTCAATTTCTTTTCTTTCTTCCTCCCCTGAAGCTTTGTGTGGATGAGAAGGTTGAGTTAGACCTATGAAAGATCAGCCCTCCCCCCTGTGTGTCAGGAACTGATCATTATCTGATACCCTCTCTGTGTTAACCGAATTAGTTTGGTGCCCTTGCTCAGCAATAATCAGTGTTAAGGCTTCTGACATCAGAGCTTTCATCTGATCCATAACTGCAGGTGATCTAAGCCCTGCTGCTGTGGGGGTAAATGTGGCTTCTGGTAACGGCCTCCTCCTTTTTGGCTGAGACTCTCACTGATCTTCAAATTCCTGGAAATTTTCCTGTGAAAATTTCCCGTGAAAGCCAAGGTATTGTCATCATCCAAACAAAGAACTAGTTGGGATGATTGCTCACCAGGCCCCTCTGGTGGTCCAACTCAGGTTCTAGGTCCCTGCTGTCTTATCCCCATTGGCTGATTCATTGAGCATGGGAATTTCCACTTTGCTCCACCACTCTTTCAGCTCTTGCAAAGCACTTATCAATGGCTTTCTGCCTCCTCACGGCATCCCTCTCTTCTGTCTTGGAAATCATGCCTGGGGGGCAGAGGCTTTTCTTTAATTCCAATTACTGCTGCTCTTGGCCACTTCAGGTCAGTCTCTTAGGCTAGGCTTAGGACAGGGATTCCCTGATCCTCCCCATTTGTCTCTGCTTCTGTGTGATCTGCCATGTTTGTCCCCTTTGTTTCAGTGGCACAGGCAGCCTTGCCCATTCTGGAGCCCTGCTGCCATGGTCTTTAGGTTCCTGGCTGTCTAAGAGTATGTTCAGCTGGATTGAGCAGTGACTCTAGCCCCTTGTTTAACTCCTGAGGCCCCGGATTCCTTCTTGAGCCAGAATGATTTGTGCCCTTTGCTGTGGTCTCCACCTCAGCCTAGGCTTTGTCCTATTTTCGGATGGCAAGTTAGAGGCTTTAAAGGGCTGTGCTGCTGGTCACCTGGTCAGCGTTTCCACTTTGCACCTCAGCAGCTTTTGCAAAATGAAGCTGAAATGCATGGCTCTGCCTAAGTCAGGCTATCTTTAATTTGCCTCCGCTGCTCTGAATATATCCGCTTGCTTACGGTTCTGAAGAATCCAATGTGTGTATCTCATTATCCTCTTACTCTGAGCACCTTTCCATGCCTCTTCCTTGCATGAAGACCAAGACATGGGCATGCGCAATAGGAGAAGGCAGGACTAAAGAAATTATTGACTTCGTCTTCAAGCAAGGAAGCAAAGCCAATACCCACACATTGGATTCTCTGTGTCAGATCCATGTATCTGTCATTTCTTCAGTGGAAGAAGAAAATGGGGGGGGGGGGAGACTGATAAAGATATCCTTTCTTGATGTAACCTGAATATATTTAATCTTATATTGAATTTGTATAACCCACACATGATACAATGGAGGGAGGAAACCCAGATGGCCGGAACCTATCACCTCTGAGAGGCTCAGCCAGGAGATGAGAAGACCATAAAAATTCCACAGTGAGATGTGTCCTGGGAACCTTTGGAAAAGTTCGTTCTGAAAAGGGGGTGGAGGGAAATTAGGTATACCCTGGGAAACTGTGAAAAAGATCGTTTCTACAGAAGGGGTGGGGGGGAATTAACATACTGGCTTTTGTGTTACTAAATACATATTGAGATAAAGGGAGGGTTCTAAACTCCCTTATCTATCCCTGTATGCCTGAGAGACCTTAGACGCTGCTTTGAACTCCTACATGAGTTGTCTCATCTCAATAAAGGATTTCTTTTGATACGTTTGGTTTCAGAAGTTCATTCTTGTTAATTGAATGGGAAAAAGTTCTGTAGCCTGACATAAAGCAGCATCTGCAATAGAGGTCAGCCCGGAGAGGATTTTTTTTTTAAAGAAAAAAAAAAGAAAGAAAATCTTTCACTCTACCGAGGGGACTCTGCAAAAGAAGAAAAATGTCTGAATACAGCAAGGAGCAAGGGGGAGTCGAATGCTGGGGAGAAACGTCAACACTTACCCAGCCAGATACTGACTCATTGCACCCCATTGAAGACAGCAAAGCTGCCTATGAAACCTCCACCAAGTCCCAGTGGTCTATAGATGTAGGAAAAAGAGACAGCTGGGACAGAAGAACCAGAGGAGTAACCCTCACCCGGGGTAATTGTAAACTCAGGTAAAAATTGGAGCTGGAGGCCCTATCGAATCAGGAAGAATGGGGTGAGGAGCCATCGGCCGACGACTAAATGAGACGGTCCATAAATTGCCTCGTGTAGGAAGCCCTGGAGAACCTCGAGGTGAGGGATGCACCAGGATGACAATGCAGGAGAGTGAGGGAACCAGAAAATGAGAAAACCCAAGCCACCACCCCGGATCCAGAGGAGATTAATCGGGCAGAGGGACAAGCTGGAGAACCAGCAGCCATACTGGGTACCCGACCCTTAAACGCCCCAGATCAGGGGATTAACCCTGGTCAACCAGAGACATACAACTGCAGAGGAAGATCCTGCCCTTGGGGTTAAAATTTGATGGACATGGATGGTGATGCTCCACAATGTCAATGCCCCATAATTAAGGAACCTCGATTGCTTCATGAAGGCCTTATGCCACCACTTCGAGGACCCCCTTGCTTATAGAAAAGCCCGCGACCGCATTAGAGTCATAAAACAAGGCCGTCGCCTGGTAGCAGAATACACTAAAGAATTTCATGACCTGGCCCACCAGGTAGACTGGCCAGAGGATATCCTAGTCTGTTGGTTCAAAGATGGACTAAATGACGACCTATATGCTGCCTGCCTGGCCCACGGGGCCCCAAACCTCCTGCATGAATGGTATGATGGCAGAGGAGGCGGAGATAGACATGACTTGAAACCGGAACCACACTGGCAAGTTTTGGAGAAGATCCCCATCCCTGGGGAAACGGGAAGTTTTCAAACCCCAATCCACCATGACTCCAAGAATGTTTGGTTGCGCTAAGTATGGAAAGGAGGGACACCACGCAGCAGAATGCCATTCAAAGACTCCTGCCAGAAAGCTAAACCACCCATCAGGGGGGAAACCTGGAACATCCAGCCCTCAAGGAAAGGAGACTGGCCTGAGAGGCAGGTAGCTGTGGGATTCCCATCCCCCCCAACCCTGAGGAAGAATCCCAAATGCTCCAAGGGGACCTGAGCCAGTCCGTAAGCGATCCAGAAGATGACCCGCTGGTAAGCAATCCAATTGAACCAATCACCCTACCCCTGAGACTGTTTATCCCCAGCTGAGGGAAGGGGGAGGAAGTTGCAAAGTTGCTGGATTTGGGATGCACCCGATGCCTAATAAACCCCACCCTTGCAAATAAATTGGGAATCCAACTGAAAGAAGTGGAAAATCCCATTGCTTTCTGCCAATTAGATGGAACTATAGCGGGCGGTGGGGAGCCAGCCAGATTTACCACAGAACCATTGAAAATAAGACTAGGGAACCATAGGGAGATGCTCACATTCACTGTAGCTCCAGGAATGGAACAGCCACTGGTCCTAGGCCTCACATGGCTGCGGAAATGGAATCCAAAAATAAATAGGAGGAAAGGAACCGTAGAATTCCAGAGAGACATAGTATTTGCAAGAAGCTCAGAGGAAAGGATAAAGAAAGGGACAGAGAACAGAGAATCAGCCATGACTGGACAGTCGACTGAACCCATTAACATCCCCAATGAGTACCAGGATCTGGCCCAAGCATTTAGTGAGGAAGCTTGGGATGAACTCCCACCCCATCGAGCCACAGACTGCGCTATTGAAATCCTACCAGGGGATAAACTCCCAAAACCACAAATGTACTGCATGTCTCCCAGAGAACTGAAAGAACTCAGAGCATTTATCGATAAAAACTTAAAAAGGGGTTTCATCGAACCCATCCGACCAAAAATAGTTGCCCCAGTATTATTCCGTGAAAAGAAAGATGGCTCCATGTGTCTGTGTGTGAATTACCAAAAATTAAACACAATTAGCATAGAGAATATGTACCCACTCCCCCTCATGAAGGACATGTTAGCCCACCTCTCGATAGGAAAAAAAAATTTCAAAGTTAGACCTATGGGAGGCATATTACCGCGTCAGAATAAAGGAAGGGGATGAGTAGAAGACAGCGTTTAACACCCCATTGGGATGCTACCAATTGAAAGTGCTCCCTTTTGGACCGAAAAACAATAAAGGTGGGCTCAATACTTTAAACGGTTTAATTTCACTCTCAAATATTTTCCTGGGAGAAAGAACTTCTTAGTAGATGCACTGTCCGGAAAACCCCATTACAACAGCAAAAAGATTGAGGTTATAAAACTGATGATCCAACCGACCCAACTAGCAGTCAAAGTAATCACCCAGGCACAAGAGAAAAAAAAAATCATCCCTGACTGAAGACACAATGACGACAATATTTAAGGAGGCACTACTTAAGGATGACTGTCTCCAGGTTAACAAAAACACTTGTTTACACAAAGATGGACTGGCTTGGGTAGAAAACAAACTTTATGTCCCTGCAAGCCAGAGAATGGAACTCATGAAACGCTGCCACGACTCCAAAATAGCTGGAACTTTGGGTTTGTAAAAACCCTGCACCTCATCAAAAGACAATTTTGGTGGCCATCCCTCAAAAAGGACATAGAAAACTATGTTGCGAGCTACCCCACCTGTGCTGCTGCAAAGAGAAGACTAGAAAAATATCCTGAAACAGTAGCAGACTCTTCTGCACCCTGGAAAGAGATCTCTATGGACTTTATAGTAGAGCTCCCCAAAAGTGCTGGGAACACTGTCATTTGGGTTGTAACTGATCTTTTTTCTGAACAGGTTCACTTTATTCCATGCCAAAAGATCCCAACTGCCAAGGCATTGGCAAAGATGTTCCTAATACACATTTATTGCCTTCATGGAACTCCCCAACGGATTATCTGAAATAGGGGTGTTCAGTTCACACATCCAAACTTTGGCGGGCATTTTTAAACCTATTAGGCTCCACCCAGGTGTTGTCATCATCAAGTCACTCAGAAATGGAGGGCTCGATCAAGAGAATTAACAGTGTATTAGAACAATATTTAAGATGCTTTATTAATTACCAACAGGACAATTGGACTCACCTTCTTCCTTTTGCAGAGGTAGCATACAATAACTCAGTCCATAGTAGCATGGGGTTCACCCCATTCCAGGTAGCCACGGGCCAGGAATTCAACCCCATGCTGGAACTACCCACCAAAGAATCTGAAATCCCCTCCCTTAAGGAGTGGATGGATAACTTACAAGCCATGTGGCCAGTGGTAAGATTATCTTTACAGGAAGCTAGAGCAGCTTTCAAAGATCAAGCAGACAAAAAACGTTGCGACCCTAAACCCTTCAAGATTGGGGATCGTGTATATTTGTCCACAAAATTCTTAAAATCATTACAACCCTCTAAGAAATTAGCACCAAAATTCATTGGCCCATTTTCAATCTCCAGAATTATTAACCCCGTGATGGTAGAGCTTTGACTTCCAAAAACACTTAGGCAGATTCATCCAGTATTTCACTGTAGCTTGCTCAAACCGGAGATTACTTCAAACCTCAGACCCCCCCCCCCCCTTCCACAACTCCAACCCCCATCATGGTATATGGGGAACAACATTTTGAAATGAAAGATATCCTTGATTCATGCACTCACCTTGGATACACACAGTATTTAGTAGTTTGGAAACACTTTCCTTCCTCAGAAAATGAGTGGGTAGCCAAATGACATGTAAAAGCACCCACATTACTATGAAAATTCCACCTAAAATACCCTGATAAACCATCCTGAATTGCAAATGTAATGCATGATTTTTGTTTTTTCCAGGTAGACCTATCTGTTTTTTAAGGAGGGCAGGATGGCAGATCCATGTATTTGTCATTTCTTCAGTGAAAGAAGAAAAAAAAAAAGGGGGGGGGGAAGACTGATAAAGAAATCCTTTCTTGATGTAACCTGAATATATTTAATCTTATATTGAATTTGTATAACCCACACATGATACAATGGAGGGAGGAAACCCAAATGGCTGGAACCTATCACCTCTGAGAGGCACAGCCAGGAGATTTATTTATTTTATTTATTTATTTATTTATTATTTGTCAATTGCTTACAAGATAATAGGTATAAGTAAAACATAGTTATGAATACATGGATACATATAAGAAAAATAAAATATAAAAGAAACAATAGGACAGGGACGGTAGGCACATTGGTGCACTTATGCACGCCCCCTACAGGCCTCTTAGGAAAGGGGTGAGGTCAATAGTAGATAGTCTAAGATAAAAGTTTTTGGGGTTTGGGGAAGAAACCACAGAGTCAGGTAGAGTATTCCAGACATTGACCACTCTGTTGCTGAAGTCGTATTTCCTGCAATCAAGTTTGGTGCAATTAACCTTGAGTTTGTATCTATTGTTTGCTCTTGTGTTGTTATGGTCGAAGCTGAAGTATTCATTGACAGGTAAGACATTGCAATGTATGATTTTATATACTATACTTAGATCGGACCGAAGGCGGCATAGTTCTAGGTTTTCAAGGTCTAGAATTTCGAGTCTGGTGGCATAAGGTATTCTGCAACGAGTAGAGGAGTGAAGAACTCTTCTTGTAAAATATTTCTGGACTTTCTCAACTGTGTTAATATCAGATATGTAATGTGGGTTCCAGACTGATGAGCTATATTCGAGTATTGGTCTAGCAAATGTTTTGTATGCTCTAGTTAGTAGTGTGATATTACCAGAGAAAAAGCTACGTAGGATTAGGTTAACAACGCTTAACATTTTTTTGGCTATTTAGTTACAGTGGGCTCTAGCACTTAGGTCATTTGAGATGCGTACTCCAAGATCCTTGACAGAGTTTGGGTCATCAACAAGGTCTTGAGTATATTCAGCCTGTATTTTATTTTCTGATTTTTTTTGCCAATATGTAGGACAGAGCATTTATTTGTTGAGATTTGAAGTTGCCATTTTCTTGACCATTCTGATACGTAGTCAAGGTCTTTTTGAAGGGTAGCAGTATTGTCTGTGGTGTTGAATAGCTTTACATCATCAGCGAAGAGAACACAGTTGCTCTTGATATGATCACAGAGGTCATTTATGTAGATGAGAAGACCATAAAAATTCCACAGTGGGATGTGTCCTGGGAACCTCTGGAAAAGTTCATTCTGAAAAGGGGGTGGGGGAAAATTAGGTATGCTCTCGGAAACTGTGAAAAAGATTGTTTCTACAGAAGGGGTGGGGAGGAATTAACATACCGGCTTTTGTGTTACTAAATACACATCGAGATAAGGGGTGGGGATTCTAAACTCCCTTATCTATCCCTGTATTCCTGAGAAACCTTAGACACTGCTTTGAACTCCTACAGTACATGAATTGTCTCATCTCAATAAAAGATTCCTTTTGATACGTTTGATTTCAGAAGTTCATTCTTGTTAATTGAATGGGAAAAAGTTCTGTAGCCTGACACTCTGACCAGCACAATGGAGAATGGGAGGACTGGCAGGAAAGAAGACAACTATTTTTATGAGTGCTTGATTCAAACAGCTTGTTCTAATGTAAAAAAAGCATTCTTTAGTGGCCAAGGGATGAAACTATTACCTGACTTTATACATATACTCATATTTTGGGAAATGTACTACTTTATTCCTAATATGTAATTAAAAATCAAAAGTATTTTTGAAATAGACAAGATAGCTGAATATTTAGCAGGGATGATACTGTTTGTGAGATTATTAGGTAATAATAATATAATTTGGAATCTGATCTTGCCTTGAGTCATTAACTGTAATAAAACATGTTTAGAAAAACAGATTGGATAAAACCGAAGCAGAATAGTTAGTAATTTAATAAAAGAATCTGGCTGCTTTATCCCCTTGTCCCTCAGGGATTTTAATTAATTTGAGAAGGTTGTAGAAGACGGCAAAACATTAACTAAACTTAAAGGCATTTCAGTTGAACACTCATATGTTGTTATCTATTATAAATAAGAAAATCAAAGTGTACTCAGGAAAACAGCTTGTGGTAGAAACTGAATATTAATATTCAGAATGCCTGCTCAGAAATATTTCAATAGCCACTCCATGTCAGCTATAAGCAACAATGCAATGACGACTGAAACAAGAGGAAAACAGAGCTGTCTGCAGCAATGTGATTTTAAAAATTCACAAAAAACAGTATAGTTCTGCTATAAAAACCCACATCTTATTAATGCAATATTTATTTTTTATCCCAGAGTTATTTATTTATCTAACTTCCACCCCACTACAATTTGACAGATTACATAATTAACAATTAAAATATCCATGATCAGTATTAATCACAGTCACCATCACAACAGTACAGTAATAATATAAAAGCCTGAACCAAAGCCTATTGAAACCACTTATACACATAAGGGCAACAAATATGGTGTCAAATAAAGGGTTAGAAAAAGTCCCCTAAAAGAATTTAATAATTTTTGTAAAAATTAGCAGATTGGGAGAGAGATGGACAGATCTCTGCTAGAAAGCTGTTCTACTGTGATATTTAATATTTATAGTCTTCTTTATGAAGCTAATACAGGTCCAGGAGCTGGAACCGGCCCATGGGATACTTAGATCTGGCCCATGGGGCTGCCCTGGAAACAGCAAAGGACCAGTCCATGGTACTTCTGCCAGTAAAAATGGGCTCCCAAGCTCTGTTTTTGGCTACCACAGCCTCCTGCAACCCTCTGGCAGTGAAAATGGAGCTCAAGAGGGCCGTTCCATTTTCACTGGCAGAGGGTTGCAGGAGGCTGTGGTAGTTGAAAATGGAGCTCAGGAGCCTGTTTTTACTGGCAAAATACTTGGGCCATCACAGGCGCCCCCGACAGGAGTGATGTCTAGCTGGTCACGCCCACCCTGGCCATGCCCATCCCAACCCTCTGAGGTCAAACACAACCCTGATGTGGCCTTCAATGAAATTGAATTTGAGACCTCTGAGCTAATATAAAGTCACTTTATAAATAATACTGAAGTCAAGGCTGTTGGGTTCATTCAGTGGTGATCTATTGTACAATCTGCTTATAATTACATTTGTGCACGTGTCAGAATCAGAGGATTATCAGGATAGCAGACACTCCAGCTTGGTACCAATGCCCAAATCTGTGATTTTTAGCACCCATCAAAATGTAGCAGAAGGGAAAAAAAAGAGCTTGAATAATTATAGCTCAAAACATATCTCCTTCGTTTAAATAACTGTAATGTGTAATGTTACAGATATACAGCAGTAGCATTTAGACTTATATATTTCTGCATAGTGGTCTGTAGCACTCTCTGGGTGATTTACAAAGTCAGCATATTGCCCCCAACAATCTGGATCCTCATTTTACTGATCTCAGAAGGATGGAATGCTGAGTCAAACTTGAGCCCTGTCAGGATTGAACTCCAGACTGTGGGCAGAGTTTGCCTGTAATACTGCGTTCTAACTACCGACTACCAGGACTCCTTTTGATATATGATGATGATTTTATAATAATATAACAATGAGAAAAGTCAACCTTACAAGAAAAGTCAACCCTTCAGATATACAATAGTTCTTAAAATTATCAAAATACTTTGTCAAGCATACGCATATTTTAGTTGTAAATTTTCTGTCAGTCCATTTGGTCAACTGATTCAAATGTTTGTTTGAAGGATGGTAATAAAAAGAGTATTTAAAAAGTAATGCATGGAATACAAGATAACTCATTTTCTCAATATAAAACATTTTCTCAATATAAAATACTGGGGTATCTCTATTAGGTAACTACTCAGACCAGCAAGTCTTTGTCCTTCTTGTCATTTCTTTGAATAAAAAAACCAAATATCTCATAGCATTAATAATCTTTGTTTCAAAGAAAAATAACAACAATATAAAGCAAGCAGGAATTGTGAGAAGCAGTAATTTAGCTTTCCATATAAATATCTTCCACTGGTATAGCTTATATTGGTGGATTGAATGCCTTTCATAGATGTCCACTTAGAAAGCAGACTGTCAGATCCGTGTATCTGCCATTCTTCAATGGAAGAAGAAGGGGGGGAGTTGGTACAAGTAATCCTTTTTGATGTAACCTGAATATATTAAATCCTATATTGTTTCTGTATAACTTGCATATGATATACAACTGGAGGAGTGGAGCCAGATGTCCTGAAACTTGTCACCTCTTGAAGAGATAACAAGATGAGAAGGAACCATAAAAGTTCCAGCTCTGGAAGACACTCCTGGGAACTCTGCTAAGATACATTCCCAGAGAAGGGGACGGGGGAATTAACATGTTGGTTCTTTTTTTGACTAAATCCACATCTGAATAAGGGGAGGGATTTTAACTTCCTTTATCTATGACTATGCCTGGGGATATCTTAGACTCTGCTTTGCCTAGTGTTAAGATAAAATCCCTTTCAATAAAGGGTTCCTTTTGAAACATCTGGTCTTCAGAAGTTCATTCTTTTTGATTGAAGGGAAAAAGTCCAATTTGCTTACACAGACCTTCTTTGCTTATGTATATATAATATCAGTGTAAAATTATATGGAACCTTTATATCAGGTTTCCTGTCTACTAACTCTGCTGAAGTATAGCTGGAAGAAGTCTGAAACATTATCTCTAAGGGACTGCTTTGAACATCTGCAATTGAGGATATGCAATAATATTATTTGGTGCGCACATACAAGAATCTAATTTAATCTGATGAAGAGAAAAAAACAAGAGGTCTATTACTTTCCCTTGTGGCTTTGGACAGGTTGTTATTGCTGGGGAAAAGATGTAGGATAATGCTTGTACCTTTACTAAAGAATTAGCTTTCTGCACAGTTACTTATAAAATAGTCCCGATGGAAATTATAATGGTTAACTGCCTCAATAAAAGCAGCATGACTAATTTAATATTGTATGACATTAGTCTTAAGTTGCAATATTCACGACAGCATCAGCAAAGAATATCTTTTTTTAACAGGCACAATTTCTCTCTCTGTGAATATAAATATAGCTAGATTGACACATATGGAGATAGATTCAATATGACCAATATTCATTCTCTTTGCCCCATTTTAATTGGGCGTACTTATAATTTGCTATTTTACTTGAATATCAGTATTCAGCATTCAGCTTCCAATTTATCTTTTTATGCAATCACAATTTTATATATAAGATAAACTATTTGAATTAGCTTTGAGGTTAAAGCCCTTCTGTAAAGAGTATACATTAGTATCATTTTATACCGAGGCCAAGTAATTCTCTAAGGCTAAATTTTGATGTGTGTTAATACAAAGTTCAGACCACATATTTAGGCTGATTTAAATGCAGAGGGACCTGCTCCCTGTCTCAGTCTAACATTCTGGTCATCCCCAAAAAGCTAGAATGGATATATTTTCTTCTTTGTATTGTATAGTTGAAAACCAAATTGTAATTTATTCATTACCTTAACTTTATACATCATCAGAGCTAGGACATAGTTTTCCTTCTTTTATACTGAAGAATTACACCATGGCTGCTGACAGAGTATTTGCATTTAGTAAGGCACGGTCCCTATGCCTGGTTCATCTAAAACAGTGGTCGCCAACCAGTGGGCCTGGGACCACTGGTGGTTCGCAAGAAAATTTTGGTGGTCCATAAAGGTCACCCCCAAAGCACCCCCCAAAGCAATTAATCCAGCATGCGCAGGAACACAAAGCTGTGCCACCTATATGGCCTACGGGAACACAAGGCTTGCATCTCTTGCATTGAGAACAACACAAGATAGTGAGGGGTGGGGGGAAACTTGCCCCACTCACCCCATGTGCCTCGCCTGGCCATTAGGCTGCTTCTTTCCGCTTCTTTCTTCTTCTGCTTTTGGCTGCATGCAAGGAAAGAAAAATTTCACCAGAAATGAGTCCTTGGGGCCTTGCAAGGAACCCTGCTCCATGAGGCTGCACCAGCACGACAAGTCTCACAAAGACTAATTTCTGGTGGAGTTTGGGGGAGCAAAAGAAAGACTTCTGCTGTTTCTGCTGCTTTTCTTGCATGAAGCCAAAAGTCTCTCTCTCTCTCCCACCCTGAGAACGGAATTGGAGATGGTATCCAAATAAAGAATGATCAATTGGTAGGAAAACGGGGTGGGGAATTTTCCTGCAGACTTTTGGGGGGATTTTCCCAGGGTCTCTGCTGCTTCTGCTTTTTCTGCAATTACCTCACCTCTGATCCTGACCAATGAGATTACAGAATATGATAATAGTTATAAACAGATGTTAGACTTTTTGAAACTGTATAAAAATCTCTATTGTATCATTGGAAGTCCGTATCTCAATATCTCTTGATATTGGGATTCCACTTTTGCAAAAGCTTAATAAACAGCTCTAAATTTGTTCATGGATCTCCTTGTCAGTTTATTTTAATGATTTTTCTCACAGACAATCATTGAAGTTTATGCTCCAACTACCAATGCAGAAGAAGATGATCAACTTCAATTTGAAATCTATAAGATATACAAGCAAGATGTGCTACTTGTGATTAGTGACTGAAGTCAACATTGGAAACATTAAAGAGAAAAATGTAATTGGATTGTATGTCTTTGGAAACTGAAATGAAATAGGAGATTAGCTTATAAATTTCTGCCACTCCTCTGGATGTAGAAGAGCTTAATATCAGATACATGACCAGATACTGACTTTGAAATACATAACAAGCTGATGTATGAAAATGAAAACAGGCAATATTCAGAAATATTTCAAAAGAACTCTGAAAGAAGGAGATTCCAACCTCAAACTGGTATGCAGATGCAAAGAGATAGATAGTAACTGATTCAATACAGATTAAACAAAGATGGAAGGAGTATATTGAAACATTGTATGTTAGAACTGTCAACATCTGAAGTGTCAAAAATTAATGAACTGGCAGAGACATTGTTAACAAGTCAACCAATGAGAGCTGAATTGGGGGCTGAAACTTAAAGAGAGAGTCGGGGTGTAGTTTAGCTCCATGCTCTCAGCTTTTTAAAAAAACCAAACTGATATCTGCTCTGAGCTGCTGCTTGTGTTTTTGTAACCTTTTCCATGTTGTAACAATCTACTATTGGTATTGTAAACTTTATTACAATATGTTATTATATGTTAGTATATAAAGAAGTTAACGAATCCTGCTAAATCAGTCATTGGTGTGTTTTCTGGATTTGAATTTCTGCTGCAAAACCTAACTGGTTATGGGCCCAGCCCAGCAACACACAAAAAGACTGAACTGTAATTAAAGCTGAGACTGCCTGTGTTTACAAGAAGAAACAAGGTAGAGAAAAAAACTTGCAGGATGGCGAGGAAAATTAAGGAGAACACTCTGCCTCAGAAGAATTATATCATTTGGGCTGCAAAGATGGAATGTTTCCTGAAAGCTAAAGAACGGTGGGATATTGTGGAAAACCCACCCAAGCGCCATTCGCTGCTGCAGATCAGAGGCAGCATGATAAAGCAATGGCTTATATCATCTTAAGTTTACAAGATGAACAATTTATCAATGTAGCTGATTTAAAGACTGCAAAGGAAGTCTGGCTGAAATTAAGAAGTGTGAATGTGTCTGCATGCAATATTGTGCACTTATCAAGAAAGTTATACTGAGCACGTTTGTAACCAGGAGAACCTCTGGAACAGCATCTTGTAAACATGCAAACTTTATTTGGGGAGTTAAAACAGTGTGGAATGCAGATTCCTGAATCTCATAAAGTGCTTTTAGTTTTAAACAGTCTAGATAATTCATGGAATATTGTTTCTGCAGTACAGTATTTGAATGCAAACCAGGGCAGGTGTTGCATTTTGAAGCCCTTAAATCTTGTCTAAGTGGGAGGAGAAATTCCTGAGGGGGGGGGGGGGGGCTCAAGCAATGGAGAGATAAGAGCAACTGCAGAGAAGAGAAAAACAGCAGAAGATATCAGATTACTGCCCAGCAAAGAGTTTCTAAGCAGAAAGCCCAGCAACAGAAACAGTGCTTTATCTGTGAAGAAAAGACACATTTGCAAAAAGACTATTTGCAAAGGAAAAACTTTATGCTAGATAGAAGCAGTTTTCAAGGAAGAAAACCAGATGGACAAATTGCTGAGGCAAAAAGCCAGCAATTGTAGTAGTAGTAGCTCAATGGTTAATTGAAAGTGGGGCTAGTCGAACAATCGTTAATAAATTCTAAATTGTTTTACATGATGAATACAGCTGCTGGAGATGCAGAAGCCTTGGAAAATGGGAAAAAAGGCATTGGAAGAGGCAGTGTGCAAATTCTGTTAGGATATGTACAGAGTAACCCTTGTATAAAAAGGTTATGCACACGGAAATGGTTTATGAGAATAGTTATGAATAAATATACAGCCACACAGAATTGAACAATTTATATTAATATTTACTTGAAGAAATAGCAAAGTCCAATAAACAGTCCATGTCATACACATTTTTATCAGTCCAGAAATATCCAGTTATAAAGTCTTCTTACCGGTTTCAAGTCTTTTACAGTAGACAAATATCAAACCATAATACAACAGATAATCTTCGATATCAGCAGAATATCAAAATAAACAGGGTTAGTCAGTATCGGTCCGTAGTCAGACAGTATCAGTATTAAGAGAGATCATCAGTGAAAAAGAGGAGAATTAAACCATGATCTATAGCTCCCTCTTATGGCAACCTGAAGCATAATTAACCAACCAGAACACAGCATAATACATTACAGTATTTTTCCTTAAAGCTACAAACATATATATTTGTAATTTATATATTGTCAACCCAACTACATTATTTACATATAAATAACATATCTGGAAACAAGGTTCAATGAAGTTTTGTATGTGCCTGAAATGGAGCGTAATTTGCTGAATGTCTCTAGTTTAGACAAGCAAGGATTTGAGATCACATTTGTAAATGAGCAATGTATTATAAAACAAAATGGCAAAGTATATGCAAAGGGCATAACGCAAGATAATCTTTATGTATTGCAGGGACAAAATGTTCGGTGTGCAGAAACATTTGTCGTGGCATAGTATGATTCATGTGTTCATCTCTTGCATAGAAAGCTTGGCCATGCCAGCTTCAAAGTTGTTCAAAAGATGGAACAATTTGCAGAAGGGTTGAATGTAAAAGGATGTAAGACATATTTGGATTTGTGCAGTATGCAAAACATCAAAAGTTCTAGGCATTCCCAGTAAGCAAAAGTAGCACAAGGCAGACAACAAGAGCTTTAGAGCTGGTTCATGCAGATTTGGTTGGGCCAATGCAAGCCAGTTTGGGAGGAGCAAAGTAGGCACTGGTCATTGTAGATACCTTTAGCAGGTTTGGGTTCTGCTATTTACTGAAGAGTAAAATAGAGATGCTACAGAAATTTAAATAATGGGTAAGCTTCGTAAAAAGAAGGTATAAACATCAGGCATGTCAGCTGGAAACTGACAGAGGTTCAGAATTCATGTCAACAAGTTTTCAACAGTGGTTGGGACAGTTAGGAATAAAATTCAGATGAACAAATCCGTACACAGCAGCTGAGAATAGTGTTGCTGAGAGGTGGAATGGAGTCTTACAAATCATGAAGGACTCACTTCTAGATGATTCTGGTCTGAACAGATCATATCGGGGTGAAGCCATGCTGACTGCTAATTATTTAATTAATAGATTATGGAGTTCCTCCATTAATGATACTACATATGCAGTGCTATATGGGAGAAAACCATCTCTGGCACATTTAAGGGTGTTTGGAAACAATGTGTGGGTGCATATTCCAAAAGCAATTAGAAGAAAGGGAGAACCAAAGGCTGGAAAGCTCAGGTTTGTGGGCTATGAGCCAGGCTCAAAGAGCTATCACTTTAGCGATGGGAGCAAGAGAATAGTGATTTTAAGGTCTGCTAGCTTTGCAGAGCAAAATTGGAACAGAATTGATGCAAATTTCTGGAATGATTTACTTAGTGATGGTGATCCACTTAGTGATGGTAACTTGCTCAGTGACAGTGTCAATGTTCAGGGAGGAGCAGCTAAAAAAGATATGAAGCAAGAGAGGGTTGAAGCACAGGCGCTGTCAATGCAATGCAGATCAGAGCAATGGAACAAGGGGATTCCACCTGACAGGTATTCTTCTAGGAAATGCATTGCATTCCTCAAAGCAGAATTAGAGGAAGAAATTTACATGGTTCAAGCACCAGGGTATGAAAGTTAAAAGCCTAACACAGTATATAAATTGAACAAGGCCATTTATGGGCTGAAGCAGTCAGCCAGGAATTGGAATATATGTTTAGATACTGCATTGAAGGGTCTTGGGTTCAAGAGTTGCAAGGCTGATGGTTGCATATACACTGGAAAATTGCAAGCTGGGGATTGTCACAAATGTTAGCATTTGTGAATGATCTTTGCTTCATTGCAAAGGATGTATCACAGATAAAAAAAATTGTTAATAAGTTGGAAAAGAAATTTGAATTAAAGAATTTGGGAGAAATAAAATATTATCTTGGTGTAGACATACAAAGAACTGAGAAAGTTCTTTGCTCAGTCAGCAAAGAAAAATTGAACAGTTGTTGGAGAGATATAACATGAAAGATTACAATACTGCTCCAACACCTATGAGTACAGATTTTCATAACAGTCAATGAGGGCGAAAATGAAGCCTGTGATCAAGAGATATATCAGTCAGCAATAGGAAGCCTGTTATATCTATCACAGTGGTCTAGTGACCAAGGGGCCTTGTGTGTTTCCCATTCTCGAGGTGGTGCGGCAGGAGGTGCCGGTCTCGATTCCTGGTATGGTTCATACAGCGCTACACATTCTGTGATGTCCCTATCCAGGTTGGCCACCAGAGGTAGCTGTGGGCCAGTGCTTTCATCTTCACTATCCTGGAGTGGCCCTCCAGCAATTGTTTCCTTAACTTCAGGGAAATCACTACGTGTTTTCCTCACAACAGGCAACCCTTCCGGACTGACAGTTCATGTTGCCTTGTGTGGTATGGCTTCAATTCCGTACTAGCTGGTTCTTTGGGTCATCCTCTCCACACCCAGTCTAGTACTTGTGCAATTGTCCATTGTTTCTTTGATTGTTTGGCTACTTCTGCGGCCATGATGATTCCAGGAGGAAAGTTCTCTATCAATAACACTGCTGCTGCTCGGTCTGGATCCTCTACATCTGGGGTAGCGGGCATCGGCTGAGTGCATCTGCATGGCTTAGTGCGGTGTCAGGTTGGTGTGTGAGGCGGTAATTATAAGCTGCTAAAAACTTCGTCTATCATATCATTATTGGGGACAGGACCTGTGGCGTTTGTCGGTCACCTGCAATTAATCCTAACAGTGGCTTATGATCTGTCATTAGCTTGACTTTCCTCCCATAGACATACTCATGAAATCACTTGACGCCAGCAACTGCAGCCAATGCCTCTTTGTCGAGCTGGCTGTAGTTTCTTTCAGAGGAGGATAGCGTTCTGGAGAAGAACACTATTGGGGCTTCATGACCATCTGGAAATTGATGACTCAGGACTGTGCTGACCCCGAAGGGTGATGCGTCACAAGTCAGGACTAGTGGCAGGTTTTATCTGTATTGCGCAAGAATGCTGTCTTAAAAACTTAAAAAAACTTAAAAAACTTAAGTTTTTTACTCCCTTGAATGCAGCCGCTTCTTTTTGCCTCCAGTTCCATGCTACCTTTTTGTCCAAAAGTCTGTGGAGTGATTTTGTGACAGACACCTTATGCCTCAGAAATACACTGTAGAAGTTAGGAGTCCCAGAAAGGCAGCTATATATTGTGAATTCAGCAACCTAGATGAAGCCTTCAGGGACAGGTTGATCTGTGGGGTGCGGGATATTAAATTACAGAGATGATTACTCGCCAGACTAATGTTATCACTACAAATAGCATTGGAGGAGGCCCAAGCAGTTGAATCATCCAGCAGATGGACAGATGAGATCCAGAAATCAAACAGCTCACAGATGGTCAGAAGGGGACAACCATCCATTGCGAAGAGATGGAACTACGGGAAGACACTGAAGAGGACAACAACAACCAAAACAATGATGTCCATAAGTTAAAAGCGGCTAGCAAGAGTTGCGACATGGCTGCCACTCGGAAGCCATCTTTGTGCATGGGTTGTGGCAGGCATCACCCGCAGGCCATGTGTCAGCATAAGAACACTGTCTGCAGGAGGTGTGGAAAGAAGGGACCTAACACCCATGGACATAACAATCAACATCTTAGAATTTATTTTCCTTATACAGAATTTTAAAATCTAAGCAATTTTTAACTATCATTTGGAATTTATTTATTTATTTATTTATTTATTTATTTATTTATTTATTTAGTCAAACAATAATTAGATAACAGGTATAAGTATAAACATGGTTATAAATACATGAAATGGATACGAATAAGAAAAAAAGAAACAATAGGACAGGGACGGTAGGCAAACTTCGGTGCACTTATGCATGCCCCCTACAGACCTCTTAGGAAAGGGGTGAGGTCAATAGTAGACAGTCTAATGTTGAAGATTTTGGGGTTTGGGGAAGAAACCACAGAGTCAGGTAAAGTATTCCAGACATTAACTACTCTGTTGTTAAAGTCGTATTTCCTGCAATCAAGTTTGGTGCGGTTTATCTTTAGTTTGTATCTATTTTGTGCTCTTGTATGGTTTTGGTTGAAGCTGAAGTATTCATTGATAGGTAGGACATTGCAATATATAATTTTATGTACTATACTTAGATCGAACCGAAGGCGGCGTAGTTCTAGGTTGTCTAGGTCTAAAATTTCAAGTCTGGTGGCATAAGGTATTCTGCTACGGGTAGAGGAGTGGAGGATTCTTCTCATAAAATATTTCTGGACTTTCTCAACTGTATTAATATCAGATATATAATGCCGGTTCCAGATTGATGAGCTGTATTCAAGTTTTTGTCTAGCAAATGTTTTATATGCTCTAGTTAGTAGAGTGATATTACCGGAGAAAAAGCTATACAGGATTAGGTTAATAACTCTTAATGCCTTTTTAGCTATGTAGTTACAGTGGGCTCTAGCACTTAGATCATTTGAGATGAGTACTCCAAGGTCCTTGACAAAGTTTTTGTCATCAATAAGTTCTTGACTATTCAGCTTGTATTTTATTTTTTATTTTTTTTGCTAATGTATGTAAGATAGAGCATTTATTTGTTGAGATTTGAAGTTGCCATTTGTTTGACCATTCTGACACATAGTCAAGGTCTTTTTGAAGGGTAGCAGCATTGTCAGTGGTTTTGAATAGCTTTACATCATCAGCGAAAAGAATGCAGTTGCTCTTAATATAATCACAGAGGTCATTAATATAGAGTATGAAGAGAGTTGGTCCTAGAACACTGCCTTACCTGTTAACAGGTAAGGAATTGATAGGATGCTCCCAATTTTGACCATTTGTTGCCTGTTTGACAGGAATGCTTCTATCCAGTTATGCAGGTTTCCAGAGATAACATAAGACCTTAGTTTTAGGAGTAGTTTGTCGTGTACCACTGAATCAAGACTTTACAGAAGTCTATGTAAATTGCATCAATTGCTTTGCCCTGATCAAGTTGTGTAGTCCATATGTTTTACAGTGCAAGAGTTGCAGATTACAGGATAGTTTCCTTCTGAAACCAAACTGTTTGTTAGAGAGTAGGTTGTTTGTCTCTAAGTGGAGGATAATGGATTGGTTAATAATTGATTCCATGACTTTACAGGTGACGCAGCATAAAGAGATTGGTCTGTAATTTTCAACTAGGCTGCGGTCTCTCTTTCTGAAGATGAGAATGACTGTGACTAGTGACCATACATTTGGCAAGAAGCTGATCATGAAAGATTTTTCAAAGATTATGCTTAGAGGTTCAGCTGTGGCAGTAGATAGCTTTTTTAAGAAGTAGGCACAAACTCTGTCCGGTCCAATAGATAAAGATGGTTTTAGATTGTGTAGTGCTTTTTCAACAATGTCTTCTGTAAAATTGTTATGTATTAGATCATTGTAGTTATCTGTGGTTCGACTAGGAAATATTGGGCATGATCCATTGCTGTTTACAAATACTAAGCCAAAGAATGTGTTAAAGAGGTTGGCTTTAATGGTGTCATCGTTGCAGTCTTTACCATTTGGTTCTTTTAGGGGTGGGATGGACCTTGTGTCTTTTAGTTTGTTGTTTACAAAATTGTAAAAAGTGCGGGTGAAATTGGTGCGTAGAAGGTTTTCCTCTTGTTTAATGTGATAATTGGTACATTCAGTCTTTATCTGGTGGCATAAATTTTTATATCGGCTTTTAAAGTTGGCAACGTGATCAGATTTATTTTTCCACCAAAGCGATTTCTTTTTGGATTGGAGCTTCCTTATTGTTATGGGTAATTTGTTTTTTCTGGTTTTGGGAGTTGTTATTGGTGCATATAGATATATGTACCAATATCTTTTGACTTCAAGCAAAAATATGTTGTAATGGTCTTCAACAGTATTGCATCCAGTGAATAAAGATTGCCAATCAAGATATGAGAGATGGTTGCCTATAAGATCATAATTGCCTTTTTTGAAGTTATAATTGGGGATCCTGTCATTATGGTGATTTTTGTGTGGACATATGTTGAGACAAAAGTCAATCATGCTGTGGTCACTGTTGGAAAAGCGTTCATTAATTTGTATTCCATAAATTGAATTCAAACTGTTGCAGAAGATGAGATCGAGGCAGTTGTTAAGTCTAGTATTGTTGGTTACTAGTTGTTCCAGTCCTAGTGTCGTAACGGCCTTGTACAGGGTTGTATGAATGGGTTCAGATGTACATTCATTTAGTGTCCAATTTATAAGAGATAAGTTGAGGTCACCAAGAAAAATGAGAGGGTGTGGGCAGAGGCAGCCCATGTCAGTAGTGAAGTTAGCTTGTTTGCATGAATTATATCATAGTCAGGGGCACGATAGTAAAGTAAGAAGCGGATTGAGATGTTTAAGGACAGTTCACAGATGATGGTTTCAGGAAGAGCAAGCTCTTGTATAATTTTGATCCTTTTTAGATTTAAAGATTTTTTATAGAATATAGCAATTCCACCACTTCTACAGATTTTGCGATCTGACTGAAAAACCTGATATTCTCTTATAGTGGTAATGGAGTGGCTGAGCTTAGAAGGATGAGGAATTCATGCATTTTATTTGCAAGGCTTCTTGCATTAAGTAGTTTGCATTTAAGATATAAGAACTCATATAGTGAGAATGACCTATCACAATCTATACCAGCTATTCTCCTTTTACTGTCAGCACTTAGAATAAATGTAGGGAACTATGGTCTTTTTATGACTTATGGAAGTCCATAAGTCATGAAAAGGCCATAGTTTCCCACATCTACCTTAGAATATGTACTTTTCCTATATCAAGGCTGAAAGATGAAATGTTTTGCATTAAAAACTGCAGCTTCTTATCATTTTGTTTAATTTGTCAGTTTATAACAGCTACTGGATTAACATCTGTAGAGAGACCAAATTCTCTAGATTGAAAGGGAGGAGAGAGAATGGTAGGGAAAGTAACTCCCAATTTGTTAATTAGTGTTTTTGTGTGGATAATATGAAGACACATTCCTGACAATCAATGGAAATCAGAGATAGTATTCAGCAGGTTCTGACCAGTTCTGGAGAACCGGTAGCGGAAATTTTGAGTAGTTTGGAATGCCACCTCTGACTGGTTCTGCCCCCATCTCTTCTCTGCCTCCCAAGTCCCAGATGATTGGCTGGGTCTTCTTTTGTTGCCCTACACAGGAGAACGGAGCTGGAAAGCAGGTTAGTGGGGTGGGGTGGGAATGGAGACTTTACAATATCCTTCCCCTGCCACGCCCACCAAGCCATGGCCACAGAACTGGTAGTAAATTTTTTGGAATCTCACCACTGGTGGAAATGGCTTAAAAAAATAAAGCTGACTCTGAAAATCAATTTTCAAGAGCAGAAACACTTGCAGACAGGTTGCTCTGTTGGACAATAGAGTTCACTTTCTCTGATGTTATTTAGAAAACCAATATAGGCAAGATTACAGAAAAAGAACTTTACAGAGAAGGTAAGAAAAAGTGGAAACATGATTTAAATGCACTTACTGAAGATTTATAATTGCCACATGCTTTAAGTTACATATAAACTTGTGCCAATGTAACTTAAACACACACATACAAGTTCAGATGTATTTCAAGCTGCATGTATTTAATACCACTTTACTAATATTATCCTGCATGTTTTATTTATGTAAATAATATTCAAATTAAAATCCAAGGCCAGTATAGATCACAGTATTTTGCCAATATTGTGAGTTAATAACTGGGAGTTAATAACGTTCAATATTCTAGGCTCAAAGTGTCCCACTCTAATCGGCTAATTAAGCCATAACACCTGCAAAGGGTTCCTGAGCGTTTAAATGGTCTCTCAGTTTGGCTCAGCAGGAATCACAATCATGGGAAAGATTGCTGACCTGACAGTTGTGTAGAAAACCATCACTAAGACCCTCCATAAGGAGGGAAAGCCTCAAAAGGTAATTGCAAAAGAAGTTGGATGTTCCCAAAGTGCTGTATCAAAGCACATTAATAGAAAGTTATGTGGAAGGGAAAAGTATGGAAGAAAAAGGTGCACAAGTAGTAGGGATGACTGCAGACTGGAAAGGATTGTCAGGAAAAGGCCTGGGTTAAAGAAAAACACAACTGGTTTGTTGTTCAGTGGTCCAAAGTCCTCTTTTCTGATGAGAGCAACTTTTGAATCTCATTTGGAAACGAAGGACCCAGAATCTGGAGGAAAAATGGAGAGTCTGTGTTGATGTGGGGAGCCATGTCATCTGCTGCTGTTGGTCCACTGTGCTTCATTAAGTCCAGGGTCAACGCAGCCTTCTACCAGGAGAGTTTGGAGCACTTCATGCTTCCTTCCACAGACGAGCTTTATGAGGATGCTGACTTCATTTTCCAGCAGGACTTGGTACCTGCCCGCACTGCCAAAAACACCAAACCGTGATTCAACGACCGTGGGATTACTGTGCTTGATTAGCCAGCAAACTTGCCTGACCTGTACCCCATAGAGAATCTATGGGGCATTGCCAAGAGAAAGATGAGAGACATGAGACCGAACAATGCAGAAGAGCTGAAGGCTGCTATTGAAGCATCCTGGTCTTCCATAACACCTCAGCAGTACCACAGGCTGATAGCTTCCATGCCACGCCGCATTGAGGTAGTAATTGCTGCAAAAGGGGCCCAAACCAAGTACTGAGTATATATGCATGCTTATACTTTTCAGAGGTCCGATATTGTTCTATATACAATCCTTGTTTTATTGATTATATGTAATATTTTAATTTTCTGAGATTGTGGATTTGGGGTTTTCATGAGCTGTAAGCCATAATCATCTCAATTATGACAAATCACATCTTGAACTATCTTGCTTTGCATGTAATGTGTCTATCTCATATATTAGTTTCACCTTTTAAATTGCATTACTGAAATAAATGAACTTTTGCACAATATTCTAATATTTTGAGTTTCACCTCTATAATGAGCTTAGACAGCAAGCTAGCATGAGATTATAAAGGAAGCAAGCACATTAGCACATAAATATAACCCAGAGATAATTAGTCTATTTAAAATGCTTAATTATCTGTATTTTACCAATAAAATATGTTTCAAGAAGCATGGCTTTTGACTTACATCTATTTGCCCAGATTAAAACAAGCATATGCACGTGCTGAATACTTACAATCTAAAGGTGAGCTTGCAAAATTAAATAGCCATTGCATAAATATTGAAACATATTATTCAAAAGTGTTTAGATTAGAGGTTTAAAGATGAACAATTTGTTTAGTTTTCTCTGACATCCATCATTGTTCTGGTTTTCAATAATATATTTTGAATTTCCCATCAGAACATCCAACATCTATTCAAATGTTAAATTGGATGCTTCATTGGCTATGTTAAACTTCAGGTCAAGCACCTCCAACATTTCTTCAGATTTTCTCAAATGCAATTTGCTGGTTTCTTACTACTGCATGCCTATATGAGAGACAGCAATATTTTACAGAATTTACTAAAATAGTAGGGTATATCTAATTTAAATATATATATGGAGAGAATGAGATCAGCTATATTCTTTTTCTCCTTTGCTTCTCAATGCACACCAATTACAATGGTACATGTAGTTCCAGGTTTTGATTTTGAAATCAATATTATGATCTAACACTTTCCTCTGTGATTCTTGGTAGCTGAGAACTCACTATATATTATCACTTAGGTGAGAAATGTGATGAATAGATAAATAAATAAATCCTGATTAGATCCAAGGAAATAAAAGTTGTTCATCTATTGTGCACAAGTGATTTGTTCCAGTTCTAAACTTCCATTCAACTTAACTACTATACCTCAATGATTGCATCATTTCAAAAATACCTTAACTCGCTCTCAAGTATCAGTTGATCAAAATATAGGGAAGAAAAGGGTAAATAAAACTAACATAACAGTAAGCAAGTTAAATAAATAACGAGGTAGGAAAAATGACCACAAAAAGGCAGAAAAAACGATAGAAAAAAAAAAAAAGAAACACTCTTTTTACTCTTAAAAGAACCAGCAAAAAAGAAACAAACTCATGGGTGACTGATACTATTGTAGTATGCAATATATGTTTCATGTATGTGCTTATGCCCAAAGAACACTCAAATTATACATGTATTAAATGTAAAATATGTGAACTGCTAGAGGAAAAAGTAAGGGATCTAGAGGCAACTCTAATCAAATTCCAACCTATGCAAGAAAGCTATACCCAAATTGAACCAAATAATGCACAAATAACTCCTAGAAGATTTGGCCATGCTGAGCCTTGGAGGAAGACAAATGGAGGCATGTTACACATGAAAGGAAACACAATAATCAAAGAAAGAAGCAGCATACATCTAGCAAACCCCTACTAGAAACTCAACGAGAAGCAGCCCCATTAAAATTGAGCAATTGATTTTTCCTCCCAGGTGAAAATATGCAGATCCACAAAGAAAACATGCAGACACCTAGAAAAGACACCCCATAATATCTCCCTAAAAAAGTCACATCAACAAACACACCTGTGATAAACAGAAAAGCAACCCAGACTGCACCTCCCAAAAAAGGAAGGTGAGTGTTGGTGGTAGGAGATTCTATTATTAACTCTCAAAATGACACTAGCTGAAGCCATATTTGTTTGCTTCATTTTTTAGTTGCCATACTTATGAGGGGGGAGGGGGACTTGTGGAATGTAGAATGTTTTCTTCCAGTGTGCCAGACATAACAATGATAAGACCAAATCAGTGTGACCTAGAAACAACAGGAGGGAGTGCTGAGAACCTGCTTGGTTGGCTAACTTGACCTGTGACACAAGGAGTGGTGGTGGCCAGTATCTATTATTTAATTATACCAAAAACATAGGAATTATTCAGCTTTGGTTTCACCTTTGATTGTGCCGATATGATGTATCCAATAAACTGGATTTTTGAACAAGCCAAAGTCTCAGAGTCTTGAATTTGTTGGGAGCATTACTCAGAAGCAAGACATTAAACTCTCCTAAAACTTGTCAAACCTCCAGGACTCCTAAACCCTGGCCTTCTACCCGAATCTATTCAGGAGGAAAGGAAGAGATGACTGAGAAGAAGGGGAAAGAAATCGCCAGCAAGCCAGTGGAGGAACCGGTGTCAATGCAACCCAAACAAGTAATTGCACAGCCAAAAGTGCAGGGAGGCGCAACTGACAGAGAAGATGTCAGGAAGGAAGCACTGACTGGGGAAAGCCCCTTCCTTGCAGCAGATGAATTCTGGTGGAGGAGAGCCATGGAGCAGCACAAGTCAAGCTCCCCATGGCAGTCCCATGTACAGGGGTTCAACCCTCTCAGTGGAGAGAAAAGAGAGTGGTAGATTTGGATGAGCCAAGGGAGTGGAAATATTTGACCATGCTTTGGAGCTCTTCGGTGAGCAGCTGAGAGAATGGTTTGACTGCATGAGCATCTGGGGTGTGGAACCTCTGTACCAGCTGAAGGTAATGGAGGAGGCGATCCACCAAGATACTCAGAAGCTTCTGGGACAATGGAGTCTGAGTCCTCTTGCTAGATTCCGCCTTGCCAGCCTGAAGTTCCGATTAATGGCAAGGGGGAGGGGAGAGTCCAGAGTGAGCCATCCCATGGAGTGGCAGTGGTGGAGACAAGCCCCAGGAGAAGCCCCCGATCCTTCCCAGTGGCAGCGATAAGGGTGAGTCTCGGCCCCAGCCAGGGACTCTAGCAGTCACCAGAAGCAGTCAGCCCAGCCCAGCAGCCACTGCAGCTCCTCCCCATGGCCCCAGATTGTATCAGGCTCCCTTCTCCCCCAGGACCTGGGTGGCACCCAGGATATTGGCTGCTGCTACCACATTACATGGAGCCTCTCCCCCAGCTGTCATGTTCAAAGGGAACACCGACCAGCTGGTGATCTTCCTTGACAATATCCTGGCTCATCTAGGCCATTACCGCCTGGCCTACCCAATCTAGAGATCAATGGTGAGCACGATAACTGCCAAGCTTAAGGAGGAGGGAATAGAATGGATGGCTACCCTGCACGATGAGGATGTCCCTGAGCTGAGAAAGACTGGAAGACATGCCTCCATTCAAATCTCAAGAAAGAAAACCCCTGACTCCATGTTTATAGAGAAGAGGTACTTTTATTGAGTTTGAAATGATAGCAGTGAAATAAAAGCAAGATCTGAGGCAATAGGCACTAAAGTTAAATATAGAAACTTTTCCCAATCCCCTCCCCCGCCAGGGTCCCATAGTGAATAACAAATCCCCATTGCATATGGTGTTATGTGGTGTGCATCTTCAGGTGTTTTCACCTATCTGGAATGCCGAGACTATTGACTTGACTAGACATAAACAAGTCCATGCAGCTGCGCAGTAGCAATCATCCCTTTTGGTTGTCTTCTCTCCAGCTCATTTCCCCACCCAAATGCCAATCACTCCCCCCCCACCCCATTACTATGGCAGCCAATAGCAAGCAAGCATCAGGGGGCTGACATTAGGCTCTCCTGCAGTAGAGACATTAGCCCTGGGGGAAAAAGCATAGTAGAAAACAGGCAAAATAGAAACAAAGCAAAACATGAGATCAATAACAATAATACATTAAGGCTTATCAGGGTATTTAGAGTGAAACAATTGTACATGTTTAGAGGCCCTGACATCATGCTCATTCACCCATTCAGACAATTTTTTGTGCTAGTTCCTCTTTTTCCATTAGTCCCATTTTATGTTTAATTAGATCCATTTTATTTTTAATGTCTTTTTTGGGGGGGACTTCTGTAAATCTTTTTCCAATCTTTTATAATCATCCTCCAATGTTTTGAAAGTCTTTTTCTGTTTTATATTTCTTTTCCTTGTATAGTCTATTATCAAGCCTCTTGTGTAGGCCTTCATCATGTCCCAGAGATTCTGTAAAGAAGTAACCTCTTTTCTATTTTCTTTAAAAAAGAAAATGAATTCTTTCTCTATTTTCTGTTTAAAGTCTTTTTCTTTTAAGATCGTATTATTTAAAGTCCATCTAGATCTCCTCTTGTATCCTTTCCAAATAACTGTCACTGAATTATGGTCTGCCCAAGTGTTTGTTTCTATTTCAATCTCTCATATGTTAGCCAGTAATTCTGCTGATATCCATATCATATCTATTCTAGACCATGATGCATGCCTGTTCGAGTAAAAAGTGTATTGCTTACTTTCCTCATTTCTCTCTCTCCATGCATCTTTTAAATTAAATTCTTATGTTATTCGGAAGAAATATTTTTGTAGTATCTTTTCTAGCTTTCTTTGTTGATTTCTGCATTTTATAGTCCAATCGATCATTAATTATTCCATTGAGATCTCCCATCATACAAATATTAACATAGTCCAATTCAATTATTTTCATATATAATTTCCTGTAAAATTCTTCTTGGTTATCATTCAGAGCATAAATTGCAATTAAAAGTGTTTTAATGTTATTGTCCATTATTTCCACCATCAAAATCCTTCCATCGTCATCTGTATAGATTAGTTCTGCCAAAATTGTGTCTATAATATATAATACCACACCCCTTTTTTAAGATTGTGCCAGCGATGTAAATAATTTCCCTATTTTTTTGTTTTAATATATATTCATGTTGTTTTTTGATATGTACTTCTTGTGAGCAGATTATATCAAATTTTAATTTCTCTAATTTGTGAAATACTTTCCTTCTTTTAGTAGCCAAATTAAGTCTATTTATGTTAATCGTAATCAATTTTCTTTCATCCATGTTAAGCTTTATAAGGGGGTTTTATTGCTCTAGTAGATCTTTCTTGTTGCTCTCTGGGTACACCTCAGCACCTTCTTTTTCTTTTTCAATTACTGCTATACACTCCCCTTGGAATTCAATTAATGACTCTTCCTTTCTTGCTTCTTCCTCCTTTCCTCTAAAGTATTCTAAGTAGAATAGCTCAGCTTTTTCAACTGTGTCAATTCTGTGTCTTTGTTCCTGCCAAGTGAACAAGAGGCCTTCTGGCATTAACTATCTGTAGTTTACTCCTCTTTTAAGTAACTCTTTAGTCAAGAATAAATATTCTCTTCTCATCTCTCTTACTCTTCTTGGTATCTGTTTCAGCACCACAATTTCTTTGTCTTTATATTTTAGTGTTTTCTCTCTTGCCACCTGCAGTATGTGTGTCTTAATAATGGAGGTTTTGGGAGCTCTTTCTGGCAGTTCCTGGTAGCTACCTCTCCCTGGCATTTGCTGACTCTCATATTTCTCATTGGGAGAGGCAGCTGATTAAGAAGTTACACCTGCTAGATTTTACAGGGATGCCCTGGGAGATTATGGCCTTAAGGACGCCCAATTTAGGGTAGTCCAACGGCTTGTGGACATTGACTTGCAATATCTACGAGTCAGAGCTAACAAAACTTGCTCCCCTCTGATCTTCAGCTAATTTAATAATTACAGACTGAGGATGGCTTCCTATTTTTATACTCTAACCATTCCCAAGTATAGAAGAGCTTTCTCCCTAGCTCACTTTAAATGTCTTGCCCTCAGCACTACTAGATGGGCGATTCAAGAGGCTCCCAATTAATGAGCGGCTATGCCCCTGTGACAGAGCTGAGGTTGAAACTGTGGAGAATGTCCTTTTATATTGTCCTATGTATAACACAGGCAGATCAAAGTTACTGTCTCTCCTTGGAACAGACGCTTCTAGGCCCAATGTTAGCAATTTGTTCTTATATTGTCTAGGGGATGGCTCTTCATACATTACTTCACAGGTTTCCAATATTTTTAAAGAGCTGTAACCATCAGAGGAGAATGCTGTAATTCCCCTTAGTCAAGTTTTTGGTTACCAATTGTTCATGATTAATTTTCCCATGTTCTTCTTTTGTTGTACTTGTGTTTTGGTCTGTGACCATAAATAAAGTAATTAATAAATGTGTCTTAATAATCTTCTTAGTAAATCTGATGTGGACTTCTCTTGGTAGTCTGTTTCTAATTGCATATCTTGTATAGACATGGACCACTTCATCCATCCCATCCATCATCTTCTCTTTGGTTATCTCTAGCACTTCTGCCAATATTTCTGTCATTATTGAACATGAACAGGATGTCGGCTGCTTGAATGGAGACGTCTCTGGAGGGTTTCGGCCTAGGCAGAGGGCGTTGGGGGGAGAGCTTTCCCCCCTGGTCTTTTGCCAGCTGGTCGGGATGGATCCTGCTGTCACCCTGAGTCCACTTTGGAGTGTGTCGGAGCTGTGACAGCTGAGCGGTGGGTAAGTGACGTGGAGCCTGCTGAGGATCGCAGCTGCGCCCGCCATTTTGGAAGGCGGGACATTTGAAATCAGGCGAGAAGATCAGCCGAGGTTTGTTCCCCTACTGCGATGTCCTCTCGCTCCTGGTCGGCGGACGAGGCTGCCGGCGGTTGCTATCTTGCCTCGTCGCGCTTTACCTGGCAGCGCTTGACGCCGCTGTTTCCGTTTTTCGAGCTTCTGGAAACTCGTTCTGCCAGGATTGTGCTGCCGCCATGCCGAGCCCACTCAAGGATGTGTTGGAGGGCGAGGCAGTTGAGTGGCGTGCAGGCGAGACAGGAGGCGAATCGGCGGCAGTCGGGGGTATCAGGTTCTGCGCTGGGACTCAACTGGGACTTTGGCTGGCTGGCGCCGAGGCCACAGGTGATGGATTGTATGGCCGCCGCCGCTGCTGCACACCACCAAGGGCCATTTTTGGGGCTGCTGCTCGAGCCGCCATTCTATGGGCAGCAGGTGTGGCAGTTATCAGCAGGCTGCTGCCCGAGGAGAACTGCCACTGTTGAGTCTCTGTCATCAACTTCAGGACTATTATCATCTTTAGTGAATAACATCTCCCACCGGCCCACTAACGCCCCTAATTGACAATCCCTGGCCAGGTGAAAGGCGCCAGAGGAGGAGGACACTAGACTGTCATCGTGGTGAGAAAACGACGGCAGTTGTATTCCATCTCTCACCCCACTGCTGTGAGAGGACAGTGGGGCTGAACTTTTTACCCCCACCTTGAAGTCCTTGAGACTTGGTCCCTCACCATCATGAGAGGATGGTGGGTCTATTATCATCGGGACTCCCTAGTGACCATGAGAGGGTCATGCGGGTAGAGGATCACTTTTCTGTAGGTCAGTATATTCTGGACCTTCAGGCCTTACTGCCCGGAGATGGAATGATGAAATTTAGTTACTCGGCAGCCGAACTGTGGGCCCTGAGGAATGTCCCCCTTTCTCAGCTTCGGCCCTCGGATCTTTCCCTGTCATACCTCGAGGATGGTTCTTGGGTGCCAGAGAGGAGACATGGCGCAATTGGGGGTTTTAATTATGCTGATTTTAAGGGTTCTTTTAAATTGTTCAAATTTTTGACTAAATTTTTAATGTGGCTAGGGAGGGGGAAATTATTATTGGGGATAGGGAGGGGGACCAGACTGGGTTTGGGGGACAACCCGTCCGGGAAAAAGGCCGGACCGGGGTATACCTGCGACCAGGAGGTCTTGGGACCGGGGATGGTCGAATAGAGGATGGGGGCTTCTTCTGGGGAGGGGGACGAAAGGGGGTCTTATCAAGTTATGGGAGCCCACCCCCGCTGTTTACAAGAGGTGGTGTGCTCCGGCCCCCAGGTCAAATCTCGCTCCCTGAGTTGTTTGAATGATGGGGCCCCGGGCCTCCGGCTTATGCTATGCAATGCCAGGTCCGTAGTGAATAAATCCCCCTTGTTTACGATCTTTTTATAAAATGTGGTTCCGGGGTTCAGATGGGCCTATTGATCACATACCTGGTTCCCTGCTATGTGACATTGGCTCTGCCTGAGCTCCTCGAGGTCATAGCCGGTCTGGCGGTTGAGACCCCCAGGCTGATGGTCATGGGGGATTTCAACCTGCCTTTGGCCGGTGGGGCCTCGGGGATTGCTCAAGAGTTATTGGCTTCCATGACAGCCTTGGGCCTGACCCAATTAATTAGGGAACCCACACACATTGGGGGTCACATCCTGGATCTGGTTTTTGTCTCTGGACAGTGGCAGGATGATCTTGGTGTTGGGGACGTTTCTGTTGAGCCCTTGTCATGGTCAGATCATTCGCTCCTTAGGCTGGACTTCCAGGCCACTCCTCCCCATCACAGGGAGGCGGACCAAATACAATGGTACCGCCCCAGGCGCCTGATGGTTAGGTTCCTGATGGAGCTTGGGCCATGTCCTGACATTCGAACACACAACTCGGTTGGGGACCTGGTCACCACCTGGGAAAGGGCGGCGGCTGGGGCCCTGGACCGGGTCATGTCCTTGCGGCCTCTGACCTGGCGCCGCTCTCACTCGGCCCCTTGGTTTTCTGGGGAGCTGAGGGAGATGAAGTGCCAGAAAAGACACCTAGAGAGTATTTGGAGGACTACTCGCTCCGGACCCGACCGAACACTATTACGGTCTTATATTAAGACCTATTTAGTGGCAATAAGGATGGCAAAGCGTTCTTACTTTTCCACCCTTATTGTGTCCACAGGAAACTGCCCGGCTGCCCTGTTTAGAGTGACCCACTCCCTCCTGGAAGGGGGTGTGTGGGAGGTCCCCTTGCAGGGACAGGCTAAGGACTTTTCGAATTTCCTGGTGGATAAAATCGCTCAGATCCGGGATGGGTTGGACTCTGAATGGGCACCTCTGGGTGGGGGGTTGGGGGTGGAAATTGAGGCAGTCATTTGGGAGGAGTTCGATCCTGTGACCCCCGAAGACGTGGACAGGTTGCTACGGGGACTGAATGCTACCACTTGTTTATTGGACCCGTGTCCCTCCTGGCTGGTGTTGGCCACCCGGGAGGTGACACGAGGTTGGTTTCAGGGTATTATTAACACTTCCTTGAGTGAGGGATATCTGCCCACCGCCTTGAAAGAGGCGGTGGTGAGACCCCTCCTCAAGAAACTGTTCCTGGACCCAACTACTGTTATCTAATTACCGTCCCGTCTCCAACCTCCATTTTGTGGTGAAGATTGTTGAGAGTGTGGTGGCACAACAGTTTCTCTGGCACCTGGATGAAGCTGTCTATTTGGATCCACGCCAATCGGGCTTCAGGCCCGGGCACAGCACAGAGACGGTATTGGTCGCATTGATAGATGATCTCTGAAGGGCCCGTGACAGAGGTTATTCCTCTGTCCTGGTCCTCTTAGATCTTTCGGCGGCTTTCAATACTGTCGACCACAGTATCTTATTGCGGCGGCTGGAGGGGTTGGGGGTGGGAGGCACTGTTATGCGGTGGTTCTCCTCCTTCCTCTCTGACCGCTCGCAATTTGTGTTGGCAGGGGGGCAGAGGTCGGCCCCGAGGCCCCTGGTTTGCAGGGTGCCTCAGGGGTTGGTGCTCTCGCCCCTTCTGTTCAACATTTATATGAAGCCGCTGGGTGAGATCATCCGTGGCTTTGGGGTGGCGTTCCATCAGTACACTGATGATACTCAGCTGTACATCTCTACCCTGGGCCACCCCGATGAAGCCGTCGAAGTGATGACCTGGTGCCTGGAGGCCGTGCGGTGTTGGATGGGGTGGAACAGGCTTCAGCTCAACCCATCTAAGACTGAGTGGCTGTGCTTCCCGGCACCCCGGTACAGCCAGCTGGTTCCATCGCTGGCTATGGGGGGGGGGAAATTCTTGCCCCCACTGAGAGGGCTCACAATCTGGGTGTCCTCCTGGATGTGCGGCTGTCATTGGAAGACCACGTGGCGGCCGTCGCCAGGGGGGCTTTTGGCCAGGTCCGTAGGATCTGCCAGTTGCGGCCCTTTCTGGATCGGGATGCGCTTCGCACAGTCATCTCCGCCCTGGTGACCTCCCACCTAGACTATGCCAATGCTCTCTACATGGAGCTGCCTTTGAAGAGCATCCGGAGGCTCCAGCTGGTGCACAATGCAGCCGCGAGGGTGGTACTGGGGGCTCCTCGGGACTCCCACGTTATGCCACTTCTGCGCGAGCTGCATTGGCTCCCGGTGGCCCTCCGGGTGTGCTTCAAAGTCTTGGTTATTATCTTTAAAGCGCTCCATGGCTCGGGACCAGGATATCTGCGAGACCGCCTCCTGCCATTATCGGCCTCCCGCCGACCGATACGCTCCCATAGAGTCGGCTTCCTCAAGGTGCCGCCGGCTGGACGGCTGGTGACCCCAAGGATGCGGGCCTTCTCATTGGGAGCACCCCCGCTCTGGAATGAATTACCCCCGGAGATGAGGGCCGTCCCTGATCTCATGACCTTCCGTCGTGTGCTAAAAACGTATTTATTTTGGCAAGCCGGACTGGCCTAGGGGTTTTTAATTTTAATCTGGTTTCTAATTTTTCTTAATTCCTTTGTTTTAAATTTTTCAATATTGTGATAGTGTATATATATTTCATATGTGTATTTTTATTCTGGCTGTTCACCGCCCCGAGTCCCTTTGGGAGTGGGGGTGGTATATAAATTTAATAAATAAATAAATAAATAAACAAATAAATAAATAAATAAATAAATAAATAATTTCAGCAAGATTTTCACCTTTTCCTTCTTCTACATTTTGAAATCTTAGGTAGAATTTGGATCTATCAATTTCCCATCCTAATGGTTCACACCTATCCTTCTCAACTTCACTCAATCGAGTATCAATATCTCCAATTTTCTTGTCTCTTTGTGTATCTTCTTCAATTTTTTAAAATCTGTCTTCATATTTCATCATCATCTGTTGAATATTTTCTACTTTCTCATCTGTCTTTTCAGTTCTTTGCTCAATGTTCTACATTCTGTTTTCAATCTTCTGAATTCCTTGCATAATCACCTGTAATGTCACTTCCTTCTCTTTCTCCTGTTGTAAAACTGTCTGCGTTGACCGATGTCCTCCAAATGGTGAAGAGGCTATTGGTATTGAGGAAGCTGGGGTTGTTGTCTTTCTGCTCATCTTGTAGAACTTATCTATAAAGAAAGAAAAAGAGAAAAGGAAAAAAAGGAGCACAGGCAGGCAATTGCCACTCCAAAAAATAAAAAGGGAAAAAAAAATCTTCAGGCACTTGTATACCTTAATCCAATTATTTCTCTTAACAAGAAGGAAAAAAGTAAGAGAGCAAAAGAATAAAGAATTTACATTCTAGTTCCTGGAATAAGAGGTTGAAATCTAAATATAAAAATCCAACTGAAGAAGAAGTAAAAGAGGGAGTGAAAAGTAACAAACAGTTTTAATGTGAAGCCAGCCACTGCCACTGAGTATCCGAGGCTGTTAGATAAATCAACTCAAAGTTTCTAGTTCCAGTATTTTCAAGGTCATTTCAATCTTCTTTCTTTCAACTTCAACTCCAGACTCTAGTATCTATAGTTTCAAAGATGGGCACCTGCGTAAACAATCTGCCATGCTCATCCCCTATCTTTTCCAGTGCAAAACTCAGAGTCCTTGAATATAACATGGATGTATAAACAAATAGAAGAAAAAGAAACAATATGTCCAAGCCTCTAGATGGTAGTGCTACTTTTTTTCCTTCACTTTCACTCCCCCCTCATGTATCCAATACCAGGAACAAAAGTAAAAAAAAATTTTTTTTTCTTTTAAAAAGGAAATAAATCTCAGGTCAGAAAGAAGAGTCTTGGTCAAAACAGACTTTTAAAAAATTGTTAAGAAAATACAAACAAGAATAAGAAATTTAAAAAAGATACAGTCCAATTTAAAATTAAGAAGCTTTGCCAAGTTCTAAATTTCAATAAAAAGGAGAAAAAAACTTTAACTAGTTAATTTTGCTGCTTAAACTCTTTTCTCTTCACTTTTATTTATTTATTTATTAATTTATTTATTTATTTATTCAAATTTGTATACCACCCCCTCTCCCTAAGGATTCGGGGTGGTTCACAGCGAGATAAAAACAAATAAATACAAATATAATAAATTTTTAAAATAAAAGAATTAAATAGATAGACTTTAAGAGATTAAGAGTGGGGAATTAGAAAAGTTAAAAACCATTTAAAAGCCGAATTTATAACCATTTTAAATAACTCTAGGCCAGACCGGCTAGATGGAATAGGTGGATTTTTAGTGCGCGCCAGAAGGTCAACAGGTCGGGATGGTCCTTATCTCCAGGGGCAATTTGTTCCAGAGGGAGGGAGCTCTCAGAGAGAAGGCCCGAACCCTCGGGGCCGTCAGCCGTCCAGCCAAGGAGGCCCGCTCTATGAGAGTGCACTGGTCGGCGAGAGACTGATGGTGGCAGCAGGTGGTCCAGTAAGTATCCAGGTCCCAAGCCATGGAGCGCTTTAAAGGTGGTCACTAACACCTTGAATCGCACCCGGAAGACCACCGGGAGCCAATGCAGCTCGCGCAAAAGTGGTGTAACCTGGGAGCTCAGAGGAGCCCCCAAGACCATCCGCGCGGCCGCATTTTGCACCAGCTGGAGCCTCTGGGTGCTCTTCAAGGGAGCCCCATGTAGAGAGCATTGGCATAATCCAACCGGGAGATGACGAGGGCAGATGTGACCGTGCGAATTGCATCCCGATCCAGAAAGGGCCGCAACTGGTAGATTCTATGGACCTGACAAAAAGCCCCCCTGGTGATGGCTGCTATATGATCTAATGATAGCCGTACATCCAGGAGGACACCTAAATTGCGTGCCCTTTCCGTGGGGGCTAGAAATTCTCCCCCCCATGGCCAGCGAAGGAATGTGCTGGCTGTATTGGGGCACTGGAAAGCACAACCACTCGGTCTTGGCTGGGTGGAGCTGAAGTCTGTTTCGCCCCATCCAACCTCGTACAGCCTCCAGGCACCGGGTCATCACTTCCATGGCTTCGTTAGGGTGGCCCGGGGTAGAAAAGTACAACTCAGTATCATCAGCATACTGATGAAATTCTATCCCAAAGCCACGGATGTTCTCACCCAGCGGCTTCACATAAATGTTGAACAGGAGGGGCGAGAGCCCCAACCCCAGAGGTACCCCACAAATCAGGGGCCTCGAGGTCGATCTCTGCCCCCCTGCCAACACAAATTGTGAGCAGTCGGAGAGGAAGGAGGAGAACCACCGTAACATGGTACCTCCCACTCTCAACCCCCCCAGTCGCCGCAATAAGATACTGTGGTCGACAGTATCAAAAGCTGCTGAGAGATCTAATAGGACCAGGACAGAGGAAAATCCCCTGTCACGGGCCCTCCAGAGATCATCAACTAACACGACCAATGCCGTTTCCATGCTGTGTCCGGGCCTGAAGCCTGATTGGTGTGGATCCAAATAGGATGATTCCTCCAGGTGCCGGGGGAGCTGTCGTGCCACCACACTCTCAATAGCCTTCGCCATAAAGCGCAGGTTGGAGACCGGACGATAGTTAGATAATAAGGTCAGATCCAGGGATGGTTTCTTGAGGAGGGGTCTCACCACCGCCTCTTTTAAGGCATGAGGTAAGAACCCCTCACTCAAGGAAGCATTTATAATGCCCTGGAACCAACCGTGTGACACCTCCCAGGCGGCTAAAACCAGCCAGGAGGGACACGGGTCCAATAAACATGTGGTGGCATTAAGCCCACCTAGCATCCTGTCGATATCCTTGAGGGTCACAGGATCAAACTCCCCCCAGATAACCTCACCAAACTCCATCCCCATCCCCTCGTCCAGAGTTGCCCAGTCAGAGTCCAACCCATCCCGGATCTGAGTGATTTTGTCCTGGAGAAAATTCAAAAAATCCTCAGCCTGCCCTTGTAGAGATTCATCCCACGTTCCCACTTCTAGGAGGGAGCGGGTCATCCTAAAACGGGTGGCTGGGTGATTCCCCGTGGATGCAATAAGGGCAGAGAAGTGAGAGCACTTCGCCGCCTCCATCGCCACTAAATAGATCTTAATATAGGACCACAATAGTGTTCGGTCAGATCCGGAGTCGGTGGTCCTCCAACGACTCTCTAGGTGTCTTTTCTGACGCTTCATCTCCCTCAGCTCCTTGGAAAACCAGGGAGCCAATTGGGATTGGCATCGGGTCAGAGGCCGCAAGGGCACGACCAGATTGAGGGAACCAGCTGCCGCCCTATCCCAGGCGGCGACCAGGTCCTCAACCGGGTCGTGTGTCCGAGCGCTGGGAAATGGCCCAAGCTCCATCAGGAACCTATCCGGGTCCATCAGGCGCCTGGGGCGGAACCATCGTATCGGCTCCGCTTTCCTGCGACGAGGGGGTGCAGTATGGAAGTCGAGTGTAAGGAGTGAATGATCAGACCATGACAAGGACTCAACAACTATGTCCCCTACACCTAGATCATCCTGCCACTGTCCAGAGACAAAAACCAAGTCCAAGATGTGACCCCCAATGTGAGTGGGATCCCTAATTAACTGGGTCAGGCCCAAGGCTGTCATGGAAGCCAAGAACTCCTGGGCTATCCCCGAGGTATCGCCAGCTGAAGGCAAGTTGAAATCCCCCATGACCATAAGCCTGGAGGTCTCAACCGCCAAGCCGGCAATGACCTCGAGGAGCTCAGGCAGGGCCGATATCACATAGCAGGGAGCCAGGTATGTGATCAATAGGCCCATCTGAACCCTGGAACCACATTTCACAAAAAGGGATTCACATCCGGTCGTCTGAGGAACAATGGACTCCCTAGGACATAGATCTTCCTTGATAATTATTGCAACCCCACCCCCACCCCTCCCCTGGGCCCTCAGCTGATGAAAAACCTGAAACCCAGCTGAGCACATCTCTACCAGGGGAACACCCCCTTCACAGCCCAGCCAGGTCTCAGTAACACCCACCAGGTCCGTCCCCCCATCAGTGATCAAATCGGAGATAAGGGGGGCTTTATTTACAACGGAGCGTTGGAGCGCGCCACCATACATAAATAACGGGGGCGGGCTTCCATAATATAATACGGCCCCCTGTCAACGCCATACCTGCCTCTCCCGCTAACCGTGCTAATAGCCATCCCCTTCTCCCCCTGAAAAGAAGCCCCTATCCTCGATCCAACCAACTCCAGTCACAGGACTTCCCGGTCGCACCCAACCCCCGGTCTGGCCCTTGTCTCAGCCAGGTTATCACCTAAACCCAGTCTGGTTTCCCTCCCTAACCCCATTAAAAATTTAGAAATAAAAGAATATAAGGAGGAATAACTTCTTGTGCTCTTCCCTTGACTGTGCCACCTCTCGGGATCCCAGTGGGATCCGTCATCAAGGAATGCCATCGAAAGGCCTGAGGGCCATCTCAGGGATAGGGGAACTCCCCTGAGGGCCCATAATTCTGCTGAAGTGTAAACAATTCGTCCTGTCCTCTGAAGACCAGCTAGTCGTGGCCTCGGCGTCCCAGATCGGAAATAGGGATGGGAAGGCCTAGATAATTGGGGCCAGCTCATCCAGGCCCCATTATTTGATGATGGTACTTGTGGTCTCTGTCCTCGTTGATGCCGGCATCATTGGTATCGGCAGGGACAGGATCGGCGTAAGTCCGGCCCCGGTACTGTCACTGGAGTCAACGAAACCGGAGTCCTCGTCGTCGAGATTATCATTGTCCTCTGACCAGATGATCCCCTCACTGAATTTGATGATGCAGGGTCAGGCCTCCACCGACGACGTCAACGCCGCCGGTGAAACATTCTGGCCACCCCTATATCCATCGTCCTTGTGGGGGGTAATCTAGTCGGGGCCGCTGCCGCCACAGTCATCGGAGTCCATCTCCCCGGAACAGTCACCACCAGGCCATACCCCCTTCTTGCCACTCAGGATGATATGACCACTGAGTTTTTAACAGCATTCTTGGGGCCAGTGTCATCACTGGGGCCATTGCCGGGGCCCTCCAGGCCTGGGGTCCCATTCCCAAGATTGATAGATTTGAAACGCCGGGCAGTGCAGCCATTGTCGAACTTGGCCAGCACCACCTTCGCCATCGTTGCCCGGATCCAAAGCCAAACCGTGGGTCCAGTTGTGGCCAGAACCGACCCTCCTGACTACTGCCAAATCGCCATCTCCAGTCATGGTAATTGGAGATGGAAATATCAGCTCCTGGTCAGGTCGTGCCATCACCAGCGCCACCAGCATTACCGCCAGTGGCGCCGGGGTGCCAGATTAAGCCATCGGACCGCAGGGAACTGAGGTGAGGCGGAGGCGGAGGAGGAGGATAGGGCCACCGAAAATCCAGGGCGAAAAGAACATATCAGGGCCAACTTCAGTTATAACAACAAACGAGGCGTGACGGGGAGGCACAAAAAGGAGCGCCGTCATTTCCACCCGCTACCTGGGCTGCCTACATGGCAGTCCAGGCAACCCCGTCGACCGTTCCTGCATCCTTGCAGTCAGGCCAGCCCTCCCCAGGAGTCCAGCCAGTCTCACCTTGCCAGGCTCCTGGGGAGGGCAAAAGCCCAACCTAGAACGCGGAACGGCCGATGGAGCTCGTCTTTTCACGTGCGGCCGCCATCCTGCACATGCGCATATTTAATTCACTTTAAGTCTTTCAGGGTTTTCTCTTCAAGAAATAATAAGTAAAAGTTCATCTCACCAAAGTGACACACTTTCTTTCAATATCTTCTGTTCTGGAGCTGTCCCAGCTCCAGCAGCTTGAATAGCTGCCTCTCTGCCGCCAGCAAAAGGGCTTTTCCTGGATCAACCAGGGACTTTGCGATGTCCCTGGGATCAACAGGATGTGCCCTCCTCAGTCACCGTCTCTACAGGACGGTTTAGGTCCGGTGGGACCATCCTGCAATGGAGATATCAGTGGTGATCTTGGAGCTTCAAGATTGCATGCTGTACCACCGAGACGCCAGCTCCCCCTCATTGAAACCAAACCACGGTCTGTAGACCAACTAAAATTTCAGCCACGATTGCCAGGAAAATTGTTTGGGATGCAAAGAAAAACCCACAAATAACTTCAGGTGACTCTCTCTAAGAACATGTGGTGTGGCTGTTTCAAGATGCACAATAAGAAGAAAGCCATTACTATGCAAATGCCACAAAGTATCCCACTTACAATACGCCAAACAGCACAGAGACAAGCCTCAAACCTTCTGGCACAAAGTCATTTGGAGTGATGAGACCAAAATTGAGCTATTTGGCTACAACCATAAACGCTACATTTGCATTCATCAGCCCGAAAGCTGCGCATGGGACATACTTGGACATTCCAACATGACAATGATCCTAAACACAAGGCCCAGTCGACCTGTCATTGGCTACAGCAGAATAAAGTGAAGGTTCTGGAGTGGCCATCACAGTCTCCTGACCTAAATATCATTGAGTAAGGTGACCAACATTTTTACAATGAGAAGGAGGACACAAATAAATTGAAGAAAAAAAACAAAGCCATTTGCACATGGTACACTCTTGCGTGTGGCACACTCTCTCAAAACAATTCTCCTGTGTGGAGCGCATGTGTATCATTATTGCATCTTACCGCCTTGACGAATCATCATGTCAAATACAAATACATCACATCACACACAACGGATCGGATCAGCATCGATCCAATACGGAGATTAAATACAGATTAGTCTTCAAATATCAAAAAGGAGGACATGTAGGAGGACACTTTTTTGAGAGACAGAACTTACAAAAGAAGGACTGTCCTCCCTAAAGGAGGACAATTGGTCACCCTAACATTGAGCCACTCTGGGGAGATCTCAAGCATGCAGTTCATGCAAGACAGCCCAGGAATTTACAGGAACTGGAGACTTTTTGCCAGGAAAAATGGGCAGCTTTACCATCTGAGAAGATAAAGAACCTCATCCATGCATATCACAAAAGACTTCAAGCTGCCATTGATGTTAAAGGGGGCAATACACCGTATTAAGAACTGGGGTATGTAAACTTTTGATCAGGGTCATTTGGGTAGTTTCTGTTGTCATTATGATTTTCAAAAAGAGTAAATACAGTTGATTGATAATAGATGGCTTCAGCCAACCACTAACCATGAGTGAAAGAAAAGTTTTCGTGTTATCATTTATATTCTTTGAAATATAGCCAAGAAATAATAAATTCTGCCAAGGTATGTAAACTTATGAGCACAACTGAATAAGTTTGATTAATATAACAACTATTATGATTATCAACATTGATGTTTGTATCAAAATGAATTATACACAGAGGCCACATTGTTCATGTATTGATATATATTTAAAAATAAAAATCTAATTAAAAAATAGTTATACCTCTGAAAAGGTTGTACAAGGTCAAAACCTTCGATCTGCAGATTTTTTTTGTTGCAGAGTTATTGCAGTGATTATTTGTAAGATGCCTATTAATATTTGGTAATTCTGGGAAAGCCTCCTTACGTGCAAATGAACAGCCTGTGCAGCTGAATTGTTAGCAGATGTTTCAGCAACAATTTCAGATATTCTCAATCAATGGCAATGATCACCTCAGGCTTATTATGAAAATTTTTGTTGAGATGAATGGCAAATACCAATTCCTTTCAACTCAAAGTACAAAAGGCAAATTGTCAACTCATTTTAGGAAGAAAAATCCAATAATTAACTTTGTGTATTCATTCCAGTATAATTTACAACAGCAGCAAATGAAATAACTAGATATTTGCTGACCTTTTATTACACTCAACATGCCTGAGATGTGATTGTCTAAATGACCCTGCTAAACTACATATTGCATCACAAATTATTAGATTCACATTGCTTTTCACTGGGGAAGAAATGGATTCTCAATATTTATTGATCTCTACAAGAAATATTCTCAGGTGATATTTCTGATTTTCATATATCATATGCTATTAGAATTTTTGACACCTCAAGTAAACAACAATAATAACAACAGCAGCAGCAACAAAACAACAACAACAAAATAATAATAAATCTTGTGCTGGGCCTCGATTGCTATCGGGTGTGGTCCCTGGCATTGCTGGTTTTCAGATCGGTAGAGGCTTAGCAAATGTGAACCAATCCAGGCATCTACCATCACCAATGATAGAAGAAATCAACAAAATTCCATACCGGATCAGTTATCACCCCGGTCAACAAGGATTGTGTCAGATGCTATGGCTCCTGGACATCTGTTGAAAAATGGGCTACAGGGCTCAGTTACTACTGCTAGGGAACCAGGACATGTAACTGCAAAGCGACTGGAACAAAAGCACAAAACTTGGACAGCCAAAGAAAATCAAGAAATCAACAAATGTTACCATCAGGCAGAATCAACAGCCAGGGGATTTCAAAAAAGAATGATGCAACTGTAGAAGAAAAAACACTCAGAAAATGATGTAACTGAACAAAGATTAATGGATCAAAGATGTTTCATCATCCGTAATAAAGTTTTCACTAGATGTAGAAATGCAACATCTAGAAACTTTGGCTAGAAATAAAACAACAAGTAATGATGAACAGGCTGAAGAAACTGTTCCAACACCTGAACCAGTGGTGGGATTCTGCCAAGGAGATGTCAGCAATTTGAAATACTTGAAAGAAGGAAAACTAAAGAATAAAAAGCTAAAAAATAGAACCTGGAGGAAAAAATAATAACAGAAATTATGGAAAAACTAAAATAGTGTGTAATAGCAACAGCAAAGAAAATCAAAAGATACAAAGGACGAATAAAACAATATCATGAACATGTCCAGTTCAGAAGAACCAACACCTTTTCTACCAGTCACTTGATGAAAGTCGAGTCCATACTAATGTTCATCCATATACAGAAAAAACTTCGAACTTTTGGAAACAATTGTGGGAAAATCCAGTGGAACACGATAAAACTGCCTCCTGGATGGAAGATACTCAAAAACAAACAACAGAAAACAAAATGGAGAATATTGTAATAACAACTGACATGGTTGTACAACAAGTAAAGAAGGTCAAGAACTGGAGCGCACCTCACCTGGACAAACTGCATGGATACTGGTTAAAACACCTGACCAGCCTCCATCACCGCATGGCTACTCAATTTGATTAAATGCTTCAAAATGCAACAAGTGAAGAATGGTTAACAGCTGTCTGAACATACTTGATAATGAAAGATCCAGAAAAGGGTACAGAACCAAGCAACTATCGCCCAATTACTTGTCTGCCAACAACTCTTGTTGTTTTACTCTTGTAAAAAAGAGTACTGGCAAATTCAGTATTCAATCATCTGATGGAAAACAGTTTGTACCCAGTAGAACAAAAAAGAGATTACAAAAAATCAAGAGGAACAAAAGAACAGCTGCTCATTGACAAAATGGTAGTAAAAATGCAAAATGAAGAAGAACAAATTTAAATATGCTGGGTATAGATTACAAGAAAGCATTTGACACATTATCCCAAGGTTATCTAGAAAACTTTGGAATCAGCAAAAATATTTGTACATTTTTGAAAGCAAATATGCAAAAATGGAAAACAGTTCTAACACGAATGGGAAGAACATTGGTGAAGTCAACATCAGACAAGGAATCTTCCAAGGGGACTCACTTTCATCACTACTGTTCAACATCACATTAATTCCACTGACAATAATCCTACAAAATGCAAAACTGGGCTACCAAATTTCAAGCCATCATGGCAAGATAAATCATCTACTCTACATGGATGACTTAAAACTATGCAAAAAGCCCTACTGAACTTGAATCAATACTAAACACAGTTCAACAGTTCAGCAACGACAGCAGAATGAACTTTGGACTTGAAAAATATGCTATACTATCCATGCAGCGAGGAAAATGGAAAAAAATAGAAGGAATAGAAATGGGAAATGGAAGCATCATGAAAGCATTAGCAAAGGATGATTGATGGTTATAAATACCTAGGCATATTGGAAGCAGATAATATCTTGAATGGAAAAGTTGAGTCAACGCAAAAGGAATACATCAGAAGGGTCTGCAAAATATTAAAATCAAAGCTGAATGCTGGAAACATAATTAAAGCCATTAATAGATGGGCAGTTCCAGTGATATGCTACTCAGCTAGAATCATCAACTGGACTGTGGCTAACTGGAAAACCTGGACCAGAAAACACATATACTTTTGAATATGTACCATGCTTTATATCCATAAAGTGACATTGACAGGTTATACCTGCCAAGAAGAATAGGGGGCAGAAGGCTATTGCAAATCCACCCAACTGTCGAAGAAGAACGAAGTTTGAATGATTATGTGAACCAAAGTACAGAAAAATTGCTACAGGCTGTGAAAATGGAGAACATTATAAAAACAGCAGAAACAAAGGCAGAATATAAGGAAAAACAGCCGGATGACAAATTAAATGGATGGAAAACCAAAGCTTTGCATGGATAGTACTTGAAAAACATGGAAGGAAAATGTGATGACAATTTGACATGGACATGGCTTAAGAGAGGAACCATCAAAAAAGAAACGGAAGGTTTAATACATGCTGCTCAAGAACATGCACTACAAACTAATGAAAGCAAAGATACAAAAATTCACTGACAATCCAAACTGCCAACTTTATAATGACAAAGTTAAAACTGTTTCACACTTAATATGCGAGTGCAGCAAAATCACGCAAACTGACTACAAAGCTAGACATAACTGAGTTGCTAAATTAATCCACTGGTCATTGTGTAAAAAATACATCATACCTGTATCCGAAAAGTCATGGGAACATAAAGTGGAAAAGGTTGTTGAAAATGAGATGGTGAATTTCTTGTGGGACTTTTAAATACAGACAGATCGCCATTTGGAACACAACATGCCAGATATTACATTTGTTGAGGGCCAAAGCATAAAATTTATTGGTATTGCTGTAGGAGACGCCACAGTCAAAGAAAAAGAACTAAAAAAAAATCATGAAATATCACGACCTGGCCATCGCAACTATACAGTTATGGATGAAACATGTAGCAGTCATACCCATTGTCATCGGGGCACTTGGTACCATATCCAAGAATTTTACAAAACACATCAAGAAATTGCAGCTTCCTGCAACAACACCAGCAGAACTGCAAAAAACTGTGCTACTCAGAACATCATATATTTTAAGTTGATACCTAGGATGCTGGCAGGAACCCATATCAACCAGTCACTGGCATTTGTGATACATTTTTAAATGTTCAGTTGACTGAGTTTCATGTTTAGTGAATAAAATATATAATATATCAGCGTTTGGACTTCCAGAAAAGTATCAATTTTTTTTATGAATTGCTGGAAGGTAAAGGAAATTAGTAAAGAGCAGAGGAAGGAATAACATCAGATAGGCAATCAAGTCTTATATTCTAGCTTCTTTTTTAAAACAAGAATAAGACCATTAATACCGCATTCAGCTTTATAGTAATTGTACTAGAAATGACTCGTATTCCCATTAAAATAAGCACACCAATAGTATAATTATACATGTACTAAATGTATTTTAATTCATAATTTCAGTGCTATATTCTCAGAAAAATCTTTTTTAAAAGTATCACTAGCAACAAACTGAAAAAGAATAGAAATTGCATCATAAAGTATATAATAATTTTATCTAACTCAAACGATCATTTTAAAATGTAAATCCAAGAATGATTCTTAAAGAAATATAAAGAAAATATTATAGTATAAGCTGTCTTGGATGATGTATTCTGCAGATGGTGTGATGAAAATTTTGTTGAACTTTAGTTTATAAAAGTATTCAAATATATTCACTGATTAACACATTGCTCTGGCATAGCTCAGGTTTGCTTTTGCATTATATATCTTTGTTTTTAAATCATTTATCTCTATGAGAGTCTTGTGGGGGAGAAGTGGGACAGATATAAGAGAATAATTAATGGAAAGTAAGTGATCAATGGAAAAGAAGTTGGTAATTAAATATTTAGCTTCCATGTCACTAAAAAATGTAAAAAGAATCCCACAGATTACAAACAGTTTTGAAATGGTGCCTTTACACAATATATTTTCTAATATGTCTACTATTACATGAGCAGTAACTAGGTTTCATAACTGTCAAAGAATCTCCAAGGATTAAAGGGGGAAACTTATTTATCATGTACTATATAAACCCCATTATTTATTTAGTCAGATAAAGCAGAAACAATGCTTTATCATCTAATACAGAGGTTAAAATGTGGCCAGGACGAAAAATAGCTCTGCAGAAAGGCCACATATACTATAAATCTATCAAAAACAAACAAACATGCAAGACAAACATTATTTCCCATGTTAATATATAATATGGTCGCTATACTTTCTAATATAAATATGAGCAATAAATGCAGAGAGGTTTTTTTTAATTCACTGGGAGGTTTTGTAATTGAACAAACTATGAGTCATGAACAGATAGGACTGAGATCACATCTTTTAGACAAAGGCATCTTATCTCATCTTCTCAATCAATCTACTAATAAAAAAGTACTCAGATAAGATGTGGCATTATGCTAACATGGCTGAACTGAAGTGTGATTGCTATGTTCTGAAGTTCCCCCTCTGGTCCGGTTTCCAGCAGGGGGCTCCCAGCCACAACCTGATTGGCCGATATTTGACAGCTGACTATATAAGGAGCTGTCAAACAGGCCAACAGCTGTTGCCTCACGGTTGAGTGGGTTATTTGCTGTTAGCGCGTGAATTCAATAAAGCCTGAGCAACCAATTTAGCCACCTTGCTGCATTCTGTTGTGCATTTGTTCCCAATACGAAGCAGTGATTATTTAAGATTTAATTTTATCATTAGAAATATTTCTACAAGGGAAAAAATAATATCAAGTGAGAAAAATGATCATGCATTCTAGATTAATTTAAAAGTAGCTTTATTCATTAAATAAAGTCTTGGTATGAAAAAGACCAACAGCCCTTTGTCAATATGCGTATGTGTCTCAGGAAAGTCTTTTAACATTGTGTTGTTTGAATAATATTTCACTGAAAGTTCAAATCTATTGGCAGCCTCAGAAGTTAGTTTTGTAATATATAGATTTTAACTATATTATAATGAACATGAAAATCATTTTAGGTCAGTAACTAAAAACAAGTTTGATTTGAAGTTCAATGTAAGTGGCTGTACTCTTTTTTTTAAGAGAAAAAGTTTAAAATATAAAATGGAGATCTTTCTGGTCTTCTTTCAAAGCATTGAGATAGCTGATATCAGCCCTATTAGACATGGCATACCACAAATTCAACTCCACTGGAAGACAGAATCTTGCAAGCAGGGGTGGGATTCAAAACTCCAGCAACCAGTTCAATGCTCGGTTGCAGGGTGGGCATGGCCATGGTGGCTATGGTGTACTGGAACTTCTAGGAGGGCCATTTTTCGCCCTCCCCAGGATCCGGAGGCTTCCCTCGAGCCTCTGAAGGGCAAAAATGGCTTCCCCGTGCTCCAGAGGTCCTCTGGAAGCCAGAAACAGACCCATTTCCAGACTTCCGAAACTTCCAATTCGGCCTGTTTCACCTTCCCAGAGCCTCTGCATGGACCCTGCACTTACCTGCATCCAAAACAGGCCAAGTGGAGACTCCTGGGAAGGGTGGGTGGGGTGGGCAGAGCCAGCCATTCAGTTTAATTACAGGTTCAGCAAACCAGATGTAAATTTAACATCTGGTTCACCTGAACTGGTCCAAAACTTCGCACAGTCACGTCCGCCCTCATCACTTCCCGCCTGGATTATTGCAATGCTCTCTACATGGGGCTCCCCTTGAAGAGTCTCCGGAGGTTACAGCTGGTCCAGAATGCAGCCGCGCAAGTGATTGTGGGTGCCCCTCGGAGCTCCCACGTTACACCGCTGCTTCGCAGGCTGCACTGGCTTCCTGTGGCCTACCGGATTCGATTCAAGGTGGTACTGATGGTATTTAAAGCGCTCCATGGCTCGGGACCTGGGTACTTACGGGACCGCCTACTGCCATCGTCAACCTCCCGCCGCCCAGTACGCTCCCACAGGGTTGCCCTGCTTGGGGTACTGCCGTCTGGCCGTTGTCGGCTGACGGCCCCGAGAGTTCGGGCTTTCTCTGTGGGGGCTCCCTCCCTATGGAATGATCTTCCCCCGGAGATACGGTCTATGACGGATATCCTGACCTTCCGGCGCGCGGTGAAAACTTTATTTTTTAATCAGGCCGGCCTGGCCCAGTAACTGTGTTTCAGGTTTTTAATTAAATTTTAATTGGGGTTTTTAGTTTTTAACTTTTAAATTGAATCTGAATTAGACAGCCGGATTAAATTATTTAATTTATTTTTAATTGTATTTATTGTATATCTTGTATGTTTTAGTAGGCTGTACACCGCCCCAAGTCCCTTTTTTGGGAGAGGGGGCGGTATAGAAGTTTAAACAAATAAATAAATAAATAAATAAATAAATAAATAAAACTATAGAATCCCACCCCTGCTTGCAAGCCTGTACTTTACTTGTCCTCCTTCTTATACCCCCAATGAATGAGGGGGGAGGCTACCTGAATCACTTCCAAATACTACCTTGCTTTTCAGATTTTAAATAATGTTTAGCTCTCTTCTATTATGTAAGCATTCTTGAATGGTTCTGCTTCCTATTCTCTATATTTCTGCTTGGGAATGAAAATCAGAACTATATGGAAAGTTGGACTGATTTTCCAGAATTCCGGGGAACTTGCAAAACTTGAGCAATCTTGTGCAAATAGCCCCTATGCAAAGATCAATTTGAGAGGTAGTTGATTGACAAAGTGGGGTTGGTTTATTTATAGCTTCCAATTATGAACTATGAAATAACCATTTCATCCACTTCAGTTTTAAAATATCATAACTGCCTGTTTAATTTTTGACTAATTTTCTCTATTATGTAATAATTTTATTTCTTATTTAATAGGTACATTTGCAGGTAATCCAAACCTGGAATCTGGTTACCTTGCTCTTTGAAGAATAAATTACCTGCCCATAAATTTTAGTAAGAGATGATTTCAAAATAAGAGTGGTTGCAATGATGAATCTCTACACATTCAATTTAAGGCTCTTTCTTTTGAAGAAGTTATAGAACCATCATAAATATAATTGAGTTGGCCAAAGGCTGATTTGCCTCTAAGGCTTAATTTACAAATGCTAGCTATCTCTATTGTAAATGTTTTTTTCTGAACAATACACATTTTGGCAGTCCACAAATTATCTACAATAGATTACTTAATAATTTTCAAGGAGTGGACATATATTATTACAGGAAATTGAAGAATTTGGCAGAGTGGCCGGACTAAAAATAAAGAAAGAAAAAACAAAGATTTTAACAAAAAATATGATGGTGAAACAGAAGCAGGATCTGGAAAAGAAATTGGGGATTCAAACAACAAAAAACTGAAGTATCTCAGGGATGTTCATCGATAAAAACAGATAATTACAAGAAATTACTAAAACCAATTCAAAAAAATTTGGAAAATTGGGGGAAACTTCAAGTATCATTGATAGGGAGAATTGCTATTGTTAAGATGAATATACTACCCAAGGTATTATTTCTTTTCCAAACAATTACAATAAAATTAAAAAAAAAACTTTTTTGGAGAATTAAACAAAACAATTAAAAAAATTATTTGGCAAGGGAAAAAGTCTCGGATAAAATTAAAACTCCTACATGATAGTAAGGATGAGGGTTCAGACTTCCAGATTGGGATCTTTATTATCAGGCTGCAATAACAACATGGATCAAAGATTGGGTAAACTTAAAGAACAAAAGAGTGTTAATTTAGAAGGACATGACTTGCAAATTGGTTGGCACGCATTTATGTGGGAAGGGAAAAATAAATCTCATTTGTATTTCCAAAGGCATCAAATTAGAGACACATTACTAAGGGTATGGGAAAAATTAAAATGAAACTTTACACAAAGATTCCATTCTGGATGTCAACCATGGAAACTATGATATATCTGAATGTTTTAGATTTGAACAAGACAGTGAGCTATAAAGAGTTATTGGATGAACAATGGAAGCTGAAATCTAAGCAGGAATTAATGTTGCAAGGAATACAAGTAGATTGGTGGCCGTATATACAGATACTATCTAGATACTCACTAAATACTACAATCTATATAATCACCCAAGACTAGGCACACACGCCCTTAACTACCTCAATTCCATCTACAGCTGGCCTTAAATGCAAGCTACTCAATGCAAAAAGCCTTGTGAATAAAATACCTGAATTTCTCCTCTTACTAAATATGGCTAAATTCAACATCATATTTGTCTGTGAAACATGGCTCAACGAATCTCTCCCTGACTCCATTACCACAGTAAGAGACTATCATGTTTACCGATCAGATCATGAAATCCTTAGAGGAGATGGTGTTGCTATCTTCTATAAAAAGTCCTTACATCTAAAAAACATCCAAGTTACCCAGGATCTTGCTCTTCCTGAGACCATCATCTGTGAACTAACCTTAAATATCACATTTCGATTTTTACTATGTTACAGAGCACCTGATTATGACATCGAACATGTAAACAAGCTAAATTCACTACTAACATGGGCAACATCCTGCCCATACGCTTTTATCTTTCTTGGTGAATTTCAATCTACCTCATATTAACTGGACCCTAAATGAATGTACAACTGAACCCATACATGCAACATTCTATAATGCTGTTACAAATCTGGGACTGGAACAATTAGTAACCAATAATACTAGACTTAACAACTCCTCAATCTCATCTTCTGCAGTAGTTTGAATTTAATTTATTAAATACAAACTAAAGAACCCTTTTCCAACAGTGACCACAATATGATTGACTTTTGTCTCAACATACACCCACACAAAAATCATCACAATGATGTAATCCCCAATTATAACTTCAAAAAGGCAACTATGATCTTATAGACAATGATCTCTCATCCCTTGATTGGCAATCTCTATTCACTGGATGCAACACTGTTGAAGACCATTACAACATATTTTTACTTGAAGTCAAAAGAGTCATCAAACTATATGTACCAATAACAACTCCCCCCCCCCAAAAAAAAAACAGATTACCCAATACAATAAGGAAACTTCAATCCAAAAAGAGATTACTCTGGTGGAAACTTCAAAAGCTGATACAAAAATTTATGCCACCAGATAAAGACTGAATGCACTAATTATCACATTAAACAAGAGGAAAACCTTCTACGCACCAATTTCACCCGCACTTTTTACAATTTTGTAAACAACAAACTAAAAGACTCAAGGTCCATCCCACCCCTGATAGGATCTAATGGTAAAGATTGCAATGATGACACCATTAAAGCCAACAACTTTAACACATTCTTTGGCTCAGTATTTGTAAACAGCAATGGATCATGCCCAGTATTTCCTAGTCGAACCACAGACAACTACAATGATCTAATACAAAATGATTTTACAGAAGACAATGTTGAAAAAGCACTATGCAATCTAAAACCATCTCTATCTATTGGACCGGATGGAATATGTGCCTACTTAAAAAAGCTATCCACTGCTATAGCCAAACCTCTAAACATAATCTTTGAAAAATCTTTCAGGACCAGCTCCTTGCCTAATCTATGGTCACAAGCCAAGGTCATCCCCATCTTCAAAAAGGGAGACCCCCATCTAGTTGAGAATTACAGACCAATCTCTTTATGCTGCGTCACATGTAAAGTCATGGAATCAATTTTTAACCAATCCATTATCCTCCACTTAGAGACAAACAACCCATTCTCTAATAAACAATTTGGTTCCAGAAAAAAAACTATCCTGTAATCTGCAACTCTTACACTGCAGAAACATATGGACTACACAACTCGATCAGGGCAAAACAATAGACGCAATCTACATAGACTTCTGCAAAGCCTTTGATTCAGTGGTACATGACAAACTATTCCTAAAACTAAAATCTTATGGTATCTCTGGACAACTGCATAATTGGATTCCTGTCAAACAGACAAAAAATGGTCAAAATTGTGAGTGTCCTATCAAATTCTGTACCTGTCAATAGTGGTGTCCCACAAGGCAGTGTTCTAAGACCAACTCTCTTCATAATCTACATAAATGACCTGATCATATTAAGAGCAACTGTGTTCTCTTCGCTGATGATGTAAAGCTGTTCAATACTACAGACAATACTGCTACACTTCAAAAAGATCTTGACTATGTATTAGAATGGTCAAACAAATGGCAACTTCAAATCTCATCAAATAAATGCTCTATCTTACATATAGGCAAAAAAAATCAGAAAATAAAATATAAGCTGAATAGTCAAGACCTTGTTGATGATCCAAGCTCTGTAAAAGACCTTGGAATATTCATCTCTAATGATCTAAGTGCTTGAGCCCACTGTAACAATATAGCCAAAAAGGCATTAAGAGTTGTTAACCTAATCTTATGTAGCTTTTTCTCTGGTAATATCATACTACTAACTAGAGCATACAAAACATTTGCTAGACCAATACTCGAATACAGCTCATCAGTCTGGAACCCACATTACGTATCTGATATTAGCACAGTTGTGAAAGTCCAGAAATATTTCACAAGAAGAGTTCTCCATTCCTCTACTCATTGTAAATACCTTATGCCACCAGACTTGAAATTCTAGACCTAGAAAACCTTGAATTACACTGTCTTCGGTCTGATCCAAGTATGGTATATAAAATCATACATTGCAATGACTTACCTGTCAATGAATACTTCAGCTTCAACCATAACAACACAAGAGCAAACAATAAATATAAACTCAAGGTTAACCGCACCAAATACGACTTCAGCAACAGAGTGGTCAATGTCTGGAATACTCTACCTGACTCTGCTTTCTTCCCCAAACCCCAAAAACTTTAACCTTAGACTTTCTACTATTGACCTCACCCCTTTCCTAAGAGGTCTGTAGGGGGCGTGCATAAGCGCACCAATGTGCCTACCGTCCCTGTCCTATTGTTTCTTTTATTTTTCTTATATGTACCCATTTCATGTATTCATAACTATGTATATACTTGCACCTATTATCTTGTAAGCAATTGACAAATCAAATAAATAAATAAATAAAGTACAAAAACGATATAGAACAGTATAGGATAAATTCAGATCAACCGGAATTGGGTAAAATCTTAAAGGTATAGAAAAATGATTACTAAAATGTACAATTTTTTGTTAAGATATAAACTGGAGGAAGAAACCATAAAAGAAACAATTATAATCTGGGCCAAAAACTTTGGATATAGCATAAATTTGGAACATTGAGAAAACCTATGGAAAATAAATTATAAATTAACTCTATCTGCAACTTACAAGGATAATTTAAAATATTTTATCGCTCGCACTTACTGCCAGCGAGACTCACAAAAATGTTTTTTAATAACTTGGCAAGCTGTTGGAAATGTGGATATGAGCAGGGCACCTACTATCATATGTGGTGGTCCTGCCCAAAAGCAAAAAAGTATTGGAGGAAAATTAGTAATTGGCTTGAAGAAATCACTAAAGTTAAAATTGAATGGAAACCAGAAATATTTCTATTGGGAATTCTAAAACAAAAAATTAATAAAAAAATATTATATATTATACTTCACATATTAACAGCAGCAAGGCTCACCTTCACCCAAAATTGGAAATGCAAAAATACTCCCCCCGACTTCATGATCATAAAAAAAAGTTTTGGAATGTGCAGAAATGGACAGGCTATCTATCACTGGAACTTAAGAACAAAGAGAAATCTGATTACAAGATTTGGAATTGTTGATACAATTGATTAGAAGATAGACATGAAATTAAAGTAAAATAAAAAGGTATGACAGAAACTAGTAACACTATATGTAATTAGATTTGTAATATATGATTAGATGAAACTTTGTATTATATGTTTAAGGTAACAACTGTGAATAAATATTTTACACAATTTGAGAGATGTCAGATTGAGTGAACACTGTTTTGCTTAAGTTGCGATAAGCGGAGTTTGACTTTACTGTATTTAAATAAATTTGTTTAATAAAATATTTTTATTAAAAAAAAGAGTGGTTGCAATGATGAATCTCTACACATTCAATTTAAGGCTCTTTCTTTTGAAGAAGTTATTGAACCATCATAAATGTAACTGAGCTGGCCAAAGGCTGATCTGCCTCTAAGGCTTAATTTACAAATGCTAGCTATCTCTGTTGTCAATGTTTTTTTCTGAACAATACAAATTTTGGCAGTCCACAAATTATCTACAATAGATTACTTAATAATTTTCAGGGATCTGGCTCTGAGATTTTGGCATAGCCCCCAGGTCCAAAACTATTAATTGTTCTTTAACTCATCTTCATCCAAATGCTCTCAAACAGCCCTTCCACAAATAGGGCCAAAAATCTCATATAATTAAAATAATAAAATAATGTCACTATTTTGCTTCATATTTTGCTAAAATTGCAGAAAAAAATTATCTTAAAAATGAATATAGGATAGTAGGACTGAATGGCCAGCTACAGATGAGACACATCAATGAGAAGCAGCTGCAGCAAATGAAATTCTAGGTCTCATAATACAATGTCAAGATGAAGAAAAAGTCACTTTTCCTCTTTCTGCTGCATTGATCAGACCACTCTAATAAAGTTCAGTTTTTTAAAAATGCAGATAATGATGGGGATACATGTTATGCGTATGTGATCTTGCTGGTTTGCAAACTGCACATGGATTCTGGATGGAATTCAAGGTACTGGTTCCCATCATTAAAATGGTTCATGGTACAGGGCATGAATGTCTGAACATCGCTTTTGTCCAATTGTCCCTGCCTGTCTAGTTTGGTGGATGCAACCCAGATCCCATCAATTAAAAAATGACTCCATGTGGACTCCAGGAAGCACAGCTACTCTGCTGCAATTCTTGTCCTTTGGAATGGTTTTCTCTTAAAATTTGTGTATCTTCCCCTTTATGCCGTTTGGGAAATTATTGAAGATATGGTTATTCCCTTAGACCTCAATGATAGGATAATGGTGACTATAAGATACTACAATTATTTAGACTGGTAATTCTTCTAATCAAATCAAAATTATAAGGAAACAAATTCACACAATAATCTGCTATGATTTTAGAGTGATTCAGAAGAGATTGCACAATCATAATTAAATTTGACAGATATAATAAGTGTTTAGTAGATATTAAAGTTGCAAAGCAATACAAAACAATGTACAATAATAATACGATAATGATCAGGTGATAAATTTACATCCTACAAATTAAAATTGTTTTTATAATATTAAATTAATATTATTCAATGTACAATTATTATTTAAATATATAATATTTAGATTAAAAGCTTCCAAAGTTTCCAAATAAAATATGTTCAACAAAATTACTGGCTTTACATAGAGGTAACTGAAAATATCTCTTTTAGAACATCTAATGTAAAACACTGGCTTAAGGTTGTAATATTAATATAATATTGCTTTTGAATTAATATATTTTAGTTTTCAGGTAATTGGGAAAGGATGATTTTCATATATGACTCTATATGTGAAAATAGATACTTTCACAAAGTGTAAATTTTATCAGCTAAGGACTTTATTAAGGGAAAATTGAAATGTGAGACTGAATCTTAAAATAAGCAGTTTGTAATTTCTGTAGGAACAGAGGAAAGCAACAACTCTCTTCATTCAGTACCATTAGCCTAGCCTGGCTCTGTCATCATGGAAGAATAAGGATGGAAGCATAAACAGCTTCTATTTGTCAAGAACCAAAAAGTCAAATCTCACAATGACCGAACACTGATTTCTGGAGTAATCTGTCTATAGTACAACAAATCTGTTTTGATGTTGTGAAAATATATCTTATCAGATGCAAAACATTATTTTTGATATAATGCTTTAAAGAAAACTTAAATTTTGCAATGGAGTATAGTCAAATAAAATTCATTTTCTGGCCTATCTAACAGTTTTCTTAGTAAACAACACAATTCATCAGCTGGAACACTTATATTATATAGCTTTTCAACCACGGACAACTCTTTATTTACTTCTAGATAACTAAAGGAATAGGATACTTTATATAACAAGTATTGTATAGTTAAGGTAAAAAAAACATTATTAAAATAATCTGCATAGAAAGTGTAAGGATCTGCATAGTATAAGGATCTTTTCTTAATATTAAGATCAAACAATATTGGAACGTCTAGAATGTCACTTACCCAGCTGTGTCTCTTGAATTGTCAGTTTACTCTCCAAAGGATACAAAAGTTTTGGTGGTTTTTCTGTAAATGGGGCTAGAAAAAATAGACACATAGTTATTATTTTAGAACATTCTTGAACAAGAATATTTCAGTTGGGTAAATGTTAAAGTACTTTCAATAAGTCACAATCACATAATTATCCAAAGAGTTAGAAATTGTTAAAGACTTTTTATTGTAAAAGAAGCAGGATAACAGGCTTCTTCTACCCAGCAGAATTAATAAAAGATCAAGAAAATAAACAATAATGTAAAAAATGTGGGAAAGGGCATGAGAAAGAGAAAAAAAATTCAAACAGATAGAAACAGTGTTTGCAAAGCTATTCCAATCTGTTGAAATCTCAGTGGCAGCACAAAGATAATTGGCAGCACAAAACCTAATTGCCAATTGCACAGTGACAGATAGGAAAGCACTCCAGAGGGTTAATGTCATTGCCCAGAAGATCATTGGTTGCCCTCTCCCCTCTTTGGAAGAGCTTTATAGCTCCCACTGCCTTAAGAAAGTTCAAAACATTGTCAAAGATCCATCTCATCCTGGGCACCTGTAAGATCCGGACTCTCTCCCCTTCAAACGATAAGAATTAACTTCTGAAAACTGGGTATTTCAAAAGGAATTCTTTATTGAAAGGGAAGTTATCCAGGTAATAGTCAAAGCAGGGTCTAATATGCCTCCAGGCATGCAGCATAGATAAAGGGAGTTAGAATGCCTCCCCTTAGTCTGATGTGGATTTCGTCAATACAAAGAAGCAACATGTTAATTCTCTCCCCCTTTTTGGGAATGTAGTTGAGAAGTGTTTCCCAGGGAGTGACTTCCAGAGCTGGAACTTTTATGGTTCCTTCTCATCTTGTTATCTCTTCAAGAGGTGACAAGTTTCTGGACATCTGGCTCCATTCCTCCAGTTGTATATCATATGCAAGTTATACAGAAATAATATAGAATTTAATATATTTCAGGTTACATCAAAAAGGATTACTTGTACCAACTCACCCACTTCTTCCATTGAAGAATGGCAGATACACTGATCTGACAGCACCCTTTTTTGAACTATTACCATCTGGCAGATGGTACAGAATAATAAAAATAAGCACAAATAGGTTGAAAAACAGCTTCTATCCCAGGGCAGTAGCTCTTTTGAATTCTATATTGAATTCTACACTGTATAATGCAGTGTTGGTGCAGTTTTGGGGGTTTTCGGTTCAATGTGTGGGGTATGAAGGATGCATGTTTGTGTTTATTTTCATGGTCATGATGTGCACTGAAGATGGTGTTTGATTTTGTTGTACAAGGTACAATGAAAAAGTGAACTAAAGTAAACTAAACTAAGAGGATTTAAGTCAGCTAATCAGACATAGATGCTTGCATACATAAGCATACATAAGCACATCATCAGTGCATGTAAGAATCAACACCATCCTACATCATTGCTTAGTTAAGTTAGTTAGTAAAGCATAGTTGCTTTACTGTGATGAGTTCTACATGGGGGTGCCCCATAAATGTCATGGGACCAGATGTACAGGTTCACCTTTCCCTTAAATGTTGTCATCTAGCAGGGCCTAGAACTGTGCTTTTCCATAGCAGTTCCCCACCCTCCTTGCCTTTAAGAAGGTCCTGAATAGCTGACTCTTCTCATAAGCACTGAGATATAAGGCTGGAGCCTAGCAAGATGGTGGGTACATGACAAAGTGCTGCCCTGGGGTTTTATAGACATTTTATTAAATTTTATTTTATGATTGGGAGTTTCTTTTGTTTTTACTGTTTTGTGAACCATGAAGTGTTACAATGTGTGTATGTTTTACACATAAACATGCATTAGAATAGGTATATATTCAGGTAGTCCTTGAGTTACAATAACTTTGTTAAACTTTTTAAAGAAATATAAAAACTAACAGAAATTAATAATTAAAATAAGAAAAAGAGAAAAAAATAAATCAAGAAACAGAACAAAGTCAAAAGTGCAGAAAAAAATAAAGAAAACAAATATAAATAAAACTTTCTTTCAGAGTACCTATAAGGTATATATATTAAATTATTCAGTAAGTTTACAATATATTTTTCATTTTTATTATCTACCATTTCTTCTAATCATCAAATCCATATGTCAAATTTCATTTTTTTCTGTTTCATGGACAAAGTTCAAAAGGGGTTTCAATCATTAAAATGTATCAATATCTTTTCTCTAATCAAAGCTGTTAATTTTGTCATTTCAGTCAGCTCCACCAACTTCATCACCATTCTTCCATTCTAGGTAATGTCAAATTCTTCCATGTAAAAGATAGACCTTGGCTTCAATGGCAGTTGGGACTGAAATTTCAATTACTAAGTGATGATGCCATAAAGCTCACAATTGCACTATTTCAATTCAAGTCATTTTCAGCTTGGCTCCTCCCAGCCTTGAGCCTTGATTTCCAAGATAAGTCTTTCAAAATAAAGGACTGCCTCCCCTTCAACTTCTCCAACCTCCCTCTTCCAGTCCATATCTTTTGGCTGCCCTGCACCTTATCTTGTAGTGTGGCAAGTTATCCCAGAAACACCTGGCTCTGGGGCTGCTTGCCCTGCTGTGTCTTAAGGGCTTTTTGGTGTGCCATGACTCTGGGCTGCAAGAAGGAAAACACTGCATTCAACCTTGGGAAGAAATCCTCAGGTATCCAGTTACAGGTGCCTTGGAAAGTGCCAGCTGCAACAGTACGACCCAGCATGGCAGTGCAAGAGACACAAGCTACAGCTGCCCCAGGAAACCTCTACTACCTCAGCTGTTTAAACTGAAGGCGAAGAACTAGAAAGCTGATTCTAACAATACCATGAAAATGGCATAATTATCAATTATTGTCTTTTACCTTTTTCACTGCTTTTATCTATGGGAGGAGAGTTGATGGAGTAAGCACCCTTTAAAAATAAAGATTCTGATGCCATCTGTAGGGAGTTGCTCTGTGTAAGCAATTTGATGATATTCCTTTTCATTTCAAAGTGCTCCAGTCTGTATCTTTAGGGAGGGGATCAGCTGACCTATTAGTTACATTTATCCAGCTATATTAAAAGTATTAGTATTTGGTGAGTAATATGCTGGCTTATAGCTGTCATAAAAATCTGATTTTATTTAGTTATTAAATATTTTCTCAATTTCCTAAGATGCCAAATTACACCAGAAAAAGCAAAATGGAATATTTATTCAAAGTCTTGTATGAAATGTTCCTAGTTAATTTTTTAGCTCATCATTCTCATCTTGTTCCTGCTGGATACTCCATTCCATTACTAGCCTTATATTTCCTTTTCTTCTGGTGTTCTTTGTTTTAATTTTGCAAAATATTTGTTGTACTTCTGAAAACTTTAGAAGTAAAGTTGAACATGCTTTTGATTGTTCTCAATAGCCATATTAGTTATACTCATGTCAATATTCTCTAGCTGAGTTTGCTCTTAGAAGGAATGTAGAATACCAGACATAAAACTCACTTGAATTTCTAGTTTATTGGCTGTTCTATAATGGATGAAGATGTTCTAAATCAAATGAAATAATTAGATACACAAATTCACCTGTTTTTTGATTGAAATACAAATTTTACTGCAAATTTTATATGTTGTGTTTTTGATTCGATAAATTACTACCTAAAATAATGAAAAACAAGGCAGAGTTCAACTAATTGTTCTAAGAAAAACATGATAAATGCACTTTTGTACCCCTTTTTCATTTTTTTCTGCTTTTGAAATATTACTTTTAGCAACAACCACTTTTCTAATATCATTTCTTGGTTTTTCTCTTTATTTTCTTATCCCAATTTTCTCTGTATATTTTTACTTCTTTTCTTGTTAAAATACAGTATTGTTTAATTTATATTATTTAAAGAGACATTGCCTTCATCATAATTAAATATCCATCAATTATTTATCTAAAAGAAAACTGTATCACCATAAAATGTCCTGTCCCACAGGGAATCCTTTCTTCTGAAACTGGCCTGGTGGGCAAGCAGCCTTTTGGCCAGGCAGGCAAGCAGCCTCCTGGCTAGGTGGGCAAGCAACCAGGAGGCTGGGAGGTAAGAAGTGACTGGGAGGCAAGAAATGTCTGGGAGGCAAGAAATGCTCTGGGAGGGGAGGGGCGAGGCAGGGCCAGGTGTGGCAAGGCACGCTATTCATGAGTCCACCAAACTCCACAAAAAATTAACTATCAGTTCTCTAGAACCAATGCAAACCAGCTGAATCCCACCACTGCTTCCCTCCATGTAGATGTAGTTCCATTAAGGACTATGCATTAAGTGCAGTTTGTCAACCAGTTACAAATCACCATCTGGTGGTGATGTTGTCTTTTGGAGTTAGGTGACTAATAAATTCAAATAAATAAATAGGTAAGGGTAATATCAATAGTTAGAAGCAATATCAAACTTGTTTAAGAAAGGGGCATGCATGGAATTGGCTGGTTGCAGAGGTACTGTCTGCTATTGTAAAGGACTGTTAACTCCTGGTGAATGGATTTATTAATCCATAATTTACTGCTAGTAGTTTGATTAAGAAAAGGGCCAGAAAAGAGAAATATTTTTGCAAGTTTTTGCATTCCTATCCTTGTATAGCAAGGAATGAAGGCTGTGCTGGTGTAATTTGGTTAGAGGTGATAAATATAAATAATAATTATTTCTTGTTATCAAACCATAATCTTTCTTATCCTGCCTTTCTGAATAAGGAGTTGAAGTGTAGGATGCATATATATTAAAAATAACTTGATGGCTGGACTTTTCAATAGCATCCCATGAAAATAGAGAAATTTACATGGAAAAATGGCTTGTGGATTCAGTGAGAAATATGAGTAATTTTTTTGTCTTTTTCTTTTTAAAAATGCATTAATTTAACTAGTAGTTCTTCATAACTTCCTTAGAAAGTCTCCACATTATCACTATATACTCATCTTTGAATGAATGCCCAGTATGCTATTAAAATGTAGATTTGTCTTTTATGTAAGTTTCAGCTCAATTATTTCTTATCAGATAGTATTTCTGCAGACACTTTTCTTATAAATCTCTTAACTCTTTTCAAAGCAAAGTTCTATCATGGTCTCTAAAAAGTAGAGCAGCTGCTGTAATAATCCTAATACAAAAACATGCAGGATAGGGAAAAACAAGTTCTGTTTACTTTACAAACTGATACATTACTTACTGGAGGCCACAGACCCCAGGTGGCAGCTTTCTTTGTGAAAAATAATGCTGTTTTTAAGCAGCAAGGTATTAAAAATGTTCATGTCACAGAAATTGTGTGGCAAATCTTATCTGTAACATCAATCGGTCTCACAACAACCTTGCCATTGTAAGGTATGCTGCCTTATATAATAGTGGTTTAATGTTTTGTTTGTATGACCCTAGACTTTTGTGACCTTTACAAAGAATAATATGCAATTTTCACAATCTATTTAGGATGCATTAAAATTCTGCTCTCAGTTTTTCTGGAGTATTTTACTAGGTCTTTCCTATATGCTTGGTGAGCAGATTGCTTCTTTGTATTTCAATATAAATTTACAAAGATATTTATCACAATACAGCATTAGCCTTTCCATTTTATTCCATAGAAAAACTGCAACTTACAAAGATTTGTATGTAGTTGAAGCTCCAATGAAGACTGATACTTCTGAACAAAGGCATTTGGGATTAATGACAAACCTTCACCCCATGTATGTGTATTATGAAAGTCCTTGAGTCATTTTAGATTTGAACCTCACCCACCATGTGGTGGCCCAAAACTTTACTTTGGTGGGAAATAAATATTTTCTAGAAAAGAAGTTTTAAGTATATAATAATTTACATGGATCAATATTTTGCCCCAAATTAATAAATCAGAATTTAATATGTACTAATTACCTAGCATTCTTTATAGACAGATTTCTAGATTAATTTGATTTTTCTAGTCACACATGTCATTCTATGAGATTTTCTAAACAGATCTAGAAATACCATTATATTCATGGTGACCCTTCATTTTAAACTGTTACATATTTAAGATATAAAAATAACTGTATTTTTAGATAAACTATTGCAAGGCATAATTTCTTCTTTCAGAAAAAAACCAGGTGTCTAATAGTAAAACTATCAGCTTTGAAAGCCATATTGAGGCCAAGTGCTCCCACACTGCCACAACTGAACTTGGGAAAGTGGGAGGGGGGAATTTATTGGAGTTAGACATAATAACATTCTATTTCTTTTTTTTCCCCAAAGAGTTTTTTATTTTTAATTTTACACATCTCTTCACATGAGCAATGTGGTTCAGATTACAATGTTTATACATAGTTATACTTACATTCCCATCTATCTTGTATAATATCACGTCATGTCATTATCCATTCCATTTATCTTTAAATAAATTTTCATTAATTCATCAATTCATTAATTCAATATCATTTCATCCACATATATATTTTCAATTCTTTATCACCCGGTTCCCCCCCCCCGCCGGTGGCAGAGGTGGGGGGGGGGCGGGTGGAGGTTGGGAGGCCTGCCTGGGGCCAGCTGGAGGGGCGATGAGAGCGGCAGCCGCGACGGCATTGGTCGGCGCGATGGTATCGGGTGGCAGCGGCAGTGTCGACAGACAAGGAGGATTTCTTCATTCCCCCTGAGTCCTCCCAGCGGTGGCAGAGGTGGGGGAGATCCAGGGGATCTTGGGGTGCCTCGCCTGGAGCTGGCTGGAAGGACTGTCGGGGCTGCTGGACCGAGGACAGCGGTGTTGGATGGCCGCGGTGGCATCGGGCGGCAGCGATGATGACGGCCATGAACGGTCCCTTTGTTCCCCCTGGGTCCCCCCACTGGTGGCAGAGGTGGGGGAGGACTGGGGGAGACCGGCAAGTTTCACCTGGAACCGGTTGGAGGGGCTGTCGGGACTGCAGGGCCGGCAAAAGCGGCAACCGCATCTATGCTGGGCGGCCGCAGCAGGATCGGACGGCAGCGGTGACGACGGCTGCAGATGGACTCTTTGTTCCTCTTTATACCCGCAACGGTGGCAGTGGTGGGGGAGGACTGGGGGAGGTCGGCGAGTCTTATCTGCAGCCGGCTGGACCCGACATCAAACATCTTAGGCGGGACCAGTTGGCCCACTGAAATATTCACGAGCCGAACTCTACGCCCTAGAGAGGGTGCCCCTCTCCCTGACATGGCCGATGGGACTGTTGAAAGTCCACCTCAAGGACGGGTCTTGGGGTTCAGAGAGGTGGCATGGCCATTCTATGAAACGCTTGGGGAGGGGGAGGGGTACTCAATTGGTTTATTTTATTTTTCGATTTTTAATGGGGTTAGGGAGGGATGCTATGGGTCTGGGGAGGGAGGTGGGGAGAAGGGTGATGGATAGATTTTTAGTGGGATTAGTGGGTTGGGGGTTTGGGGTCAGCCAAGCCAGTGAGCACGCCTGGGGGGACCCAAGGGACCGAGGGTTGGGGAGGCGACCAGGCTCAGAATGACCAAGGGTGGACCTTATTGGCACCGTAAGTGTGAGGGGCAGATATGGCGGGGGTAGAGGACCATATCAGGTTAGGGGATCGCGTGCCTGCTATCTCCAAGTGGTAACGCGCTCCGACCCTCTTGACCCATCTTGCAGGCCTGGTTGTGCAGAGTCTCAGGCCCTGAGCACCCGGCTGATGTTATGCAATGCTAGGTCCGTTATAAATAAGGCCCCCCTGATTTTTGATCTGATTCAGGATAAGGGCGTGGACCTGGCAGGGGTCACCGAAACCTGGTTGGGCCCAGAGGGGGGTCTCCCCCTGGTAACGATGTGCCCACTAGGTTTCCTGGCATTTAATCGGCCGAGGGCTCAGGGTAGGGGTGGTGGTGTGGCGGTAATTATTAGGGAAGATCTCTGTCCTAGGAAGATCTCTGTCCTAGGGAGGCCACTGTAGCTCAGATGGCTGGCTGTGAGTCCCTCTTTGTGAAGTGGGGTCAGGATGGGCAGATGGGTCTCTTGATAACGTACCTGGCTCCCTGCTACGTGTCATTGGCCCTGCCCGGGCTCCTCAGGGTAATAGCCGAGCTGGCGGTGAAGATACCCAGACTGTTAGTTATGGGTAATTTCAACCTTCCTTCACTCGGTGAATCCTCTGGGGTGGCCCGAGAGTTCTTGGCCTTCATGATGGCCTTAGACCTGACCCAATTAGTTTCTGGACCCACTCATACGGGAGGACACATGCTGGTCCTGACTTTCGTCTCTGGACAGTGGTTGAATGATGGGCTAGGGGATATAGCTGTTAAACCTTTGTCATGGTCTGATCATTTTCTCCTTAGACTAGACTTCTGTACCGCCAATCCGCACCGCAGGGAGGCGGAGCTGAGGAGATGGTTCCGCCCCAGGCGCCTGACGGATCCTGAACGGTTCCAGACAGAGCTTGGGCCATTACCTGAAACTCTGGCTCATAACTCGGCCACAGACTTGGTAGCCGCCTGGGATAGGGTGGCTGCCGAGGCTCTGGACCGAGTTGTGACCTCTGACCCGGCAGAGATCTCACTCGGCTCCGTGGTTTACAGAGGAGCTGAGGGAGATGAAATGCCGGAAAAGACGTCTGGAGGGCGTCTGGAGGGCCAGTCGTGCCAAGTCCGACCGAACATAGATTAGGTCCTATATTAGGACCTACCTAGTGGCGATAGAGGCGGCGAAGCATTCTCACTTCTCCGCCCTTATTGCATTGGCAGAAAATCGACCCGCCGCCCTGTTTAGAGTGACCCGCTCCCTGCTTGGGCCGGGAGCGCGGGAAGATCTCTTGCAGGGAAGGGTGGAGGAATTTTCTCGATTTCTGCACGATAAAATCACTCAGATTCGGGCCGGGTTGGACTCTAGTTGGGAAGTCCCGGGGAAGGTGACCGCAGCGAGCCTTGAGACGGTTATCTGGGACGGGTTCGACCCTGTGACCACCGAGGGTATAGACAGGTTGCTGGGACGGTTGAATGCCACCACATGTTTATTGGACCCTTGCCCCTCCTGGCTGGTTTCTACCACCAGAGAGGTGACGTGGAGTTGGCTCCAGGGAATTGTTAATATCTCTTTGATGGAGGGCTCGCTGCCCACTGCCTTGAAAATGGCAGTGGTGCGACCCGTCCTTAAGAAGCCCTCCCTGGACCCAACTCTTTTGAACAACTATCGTCCTGTCTCCAAACTTCCCTTCGTGGTGAAGGTTGTTGAGAGTGTGGTGGCAGGTCAGCTTCCCCAGTGAAGATACGTACCTGGATCCCTTCCAATCGGGCTTCAGGCCCGGACATAGTACTGAAATGGCATTGGTTGCATTGGTTGATGATCTCTGGAGGGCCTGTGACAGGGGTTATTCCTCTGTCCTGGTCCTATTAGACCTATCAGCAGCTTTTGATACTATTGACCATAGTATCCTATTGCGACGGTTGGGGGGGTTGGGGGCACCGTGTTGCAGTGGTTCACCTCCTTGCTCCCCGACCGTCTGCAATTTGTGTTGGCGGGGGGGGAGAGGTCCACCTCTAGGCCCCTCGATTGTGGGGTGCCTCAGGGGTCAGTCCTCTCTCCTCTCTTGTTCAACATTTATGTGAAGCCACTGGGGGAGAACATCCGTGGCTTTGGGGTGAAGTGTCATCTGTACGCTGATGATACTCAGCTGTACATCTCTACCCCAAGCCACCCCAACGATGCCATGGAGGTCATGTCCCATTGTCTGGAGGCCGTGCGGAACTGGATGGGCGGGAACAGGCTCCCACTCAACCCTTCCAAGACTGAGTGGCTGTGGTTTCCGGCGTCCCAATATAGCCAGGTAGTTCCATCGCTGGCTATTGGGGGTGAGATTTTGCCCCCTTCAAAGAGGGCTCGCAATCTGGGTGTCCTCCTGGATGTACGGCTGTCTTTGGAAGACCACATTATAGCCGTCTCCAGTGGGGCGTTTCATCAGGTTCGCCTGATCCGCCAGATGCGGCCCTTTCTGGATCGGGATGCCTTATGCACGGTCACTCATGCCCTGGTCACCTCCCGACTGGACTACTGTAACGCCCTCTACATGGGGCTCCCGAATGGGAGCATCCAGAGGCTTCAACTGGTACAGAATGCAGCCACGCAGGTGGTTATGGGGGCGTCAAGGTTCTCTCATGTGACGCCCCTCTTGCGCGAGCTGCATTGGTTGCCAGTGGCCTCTCGGGTATGCTTTAAGATTTTAGTGCTAAATTTTAAAGCGCTCATTGGCATCAGACCAGGATATTTACAAGACCGCATTCTGCCATTTTCCTCTCACCATCCAGTGCGCTCCCACAGGGAGGGTCTCTTTTGGGTCCCGTCGACATCTATGTGCCGGCTGGTGACCCCAAGGAATAGGGCCTTCTCTGTGGGGGCGTCTGCCCTCTGAAATGGGTTGCCTCCGGAGTTACGTACAGCCACAGACCTGGGGACCTTCAAGCGTGCCTTGAAAACCTGGCTCTTTGACCAGGCTGATTTTAGATTTGGGTATTTTAATTTTTATATCAAATTTTAGGGTTTAAGGGAGGGGTTTTAATTGTTTTCAGCCAGGGCCTTTAATTTAATTTAGTTTTAACTTTTATATATTTAATGTTTTAATTGTATGGCTGTGCACCGCTCCGAGTCCTACGGGAGAGGAGCGGTATATTATTATATTATTATTATTATTATTGTTGTTGTTGTTGTTGTTGTTGTTGTTGTTATTATTATTATTATTATTCCATTTTCAGCTTGCCACCTATTTTATTTTAAATAATACATCATTATCATCCTTAATTTTCTCTAGGCCAATATATAATAAACAATCTAAAAAGAGTAAAAATAAAAAACAACTAATATATTTAGGATCCACATGGTATATCCCCTCAATCTATGTAATTTAATAATTTTCCATTCCCTTACTTTAATCATAATGAAAAACTCTCATTATACATTTCTATTGTCCACTGAATAATCAACTCTGTATTTTAGAATATATATATATAATTTTTATTTGCATTTATATGCCGCCCTTCTCCAGAGACTCAGGGCAGCTTACAGTCTATGGAGCACCATGCTAAGTGCTCAGCAATAGCCTTCATTCCATTGTATATGCCTGCTTATTACTAGGACTTTTGGCCCCCCCAAGCGGCATTTTTACAAAGTCAACTTATTGTCCCCAACAATCTTGGGTCCTCAATTTACCTATCCCGAGAGGATGGAAGGCTGAGTCAACCTTGAGCCTGGTGGGATTCGAACCTGCACTAATTGCAGGCAGCTTGCACTAAGTGCTAGATGATTAACAGCCTGCACCACCAAGGCCCATCATATGTACAAACAACAAAATTCACAAAAGTAACTTCTTAATATCTCTCACTTTATCTTCACTTATCTTATATATAATTATATAATCATGTTTTTTCTTTCTTTCCATTTAGCCAAAGTTTATCTATATATTTTAATAAATTTTCATTCCCGTTTTTAATCATAAAAAATACTCTCATTTCAAATACTTTATATTCCCATTTGATCCCTTCTAGTTTATCATATTTTCTATTTTCTCATATCCTTTATATAATCAATTACATTTTCTATTTCATATGTCCAAATGAAAAAGAAAAATAACAAAAAAAAAAAAACAGAAAATTAAGTTTCCCTTTTAGTTTCCATAGCCTACAGGTGAAACTCGAAAAATTAGAATATCATGCAAAAGTTCATTTGTTTCAGTAATGCAACTTAAAAGATGAAACTAATATATGAGATAGATTCATTACATGCAAAGCAAGATAGTTCAAGCCGTGATTTGTCATAATTGCGATGATTATGGCTTACAGCTCATGAAAACCCCAAATCCACAATCTCAGAAAATTAGAATATTACATGCAATCAATAAAACAAGGATTGTACATAGAACAATATCGGACCTCTGAAAAGTATAAGCATGCATATGTACTCAGTACTTGGTTTGGGCCCCTTTTGCAGCAATTACTGCCTCAATGTGGCATGGCATGGAAGCTATAAGCCTGTGGTACTGCTGAGGTGTTATGGAAGACCAGGATGCTTCAATAGCAGCCTTCAGCTCTTCTGCATTGTTCGTCTCATGTCTTTCATCTTTCTCTTGGCAATGCCCCGTAGATTCTCTATGGGGCTCAGGTCAGGCGAGTCTGTTGGCCAATCAAGCACAGTAATCCTATGGTCATTGAACCAGGGTTTGGTGCTTTTGGCAGTGTGAGCAGGTGCCAAGTCCTGCTGGAAAATGAAGTCAGCATCCCCATAAAGCTCGTCTGTGGAAGAAAGCATGAAGTGCTCCAAAATCTCTTGGTAGAAGGCTACGTTGACCATGGACTTAATGAAGCAAGTGGACCAACACTAGCAGATGACATGGCTCCCCAAATCAACACAGACTGTGGAAACTTCACACTGGACTTCAAGCATCTTGCAGTGTGTGCCTCTCCATTTTTCCTCCAGACTCTGGGTCCTTGGTTTCCAAATGAGATGCAAAAGTTGTTCTCATCAGAAGGACTTTGGACCATTGAGCAACAGACCAGTTCTGTTTTTATATAGCCCAGGTAAGACGCTTCTGACATTGTTTGTTTTTCAGAAGTGGCTTGACAAGAGGAATATGACATTTGAAGCCCATGTCCAGGATCCGCCTGTGTGTGGTGGCTCTTGATGCACTGACTCCAGCCTCAGTCCACTCCTTTTGAATGGCCTTTTCCTGATAATCCTCTCCAGGCTACAGTCATCCCTGCTGCTTGTGCATCTTTTTCTTCCACACTTTTCTCTTCCACATATTAATACAGCACTTTGGGAACATCCAACTTCTTTTGCAATTACCTTTTGAGGCTTTCCCTCCTTATGGAGGGTGTCAATAATGGTTTTCTGCACAACTGTCAGGTCAGCGGTCTTTCCCATGATTGTGATTCTTACTGAACCTGACTGAGAGACCATTTAAAGGCTCAGGAACCCTTTGCAGGAGTTATGGCTTAATTAGCTGATTAGAGTGGGATACTTTGAGCGTAGAATATTGAACCTTTTCACAATATTCTAATTTTCTGAGATTGTGGATTTGGGGTTTTCATGAGCTGTAAGCCATAATCATTTCAATTATGACAAATCATGGCTTGAACTATTTTGCTTTGCATGTAATGAGTCTATGTCATATAACAGCTTATCCTTTGAATTTACATTACTGAAATAAATGAACTTTGCATGATATTCTAATTTTTCGAGTTTAACCTGTATAATTCACATTTTGACTTTCCCCAAATTTATCATATTATCTGTTTTTCTAATATCATTTAAATAATCTATTACATATTTTAGGATATTTATATATAAAAAGGAAAGGATTCATAACAGTAAAATTTGTATACAATTATATATGTATAGTTATATAATCTTAAAATATTTCCCAGCAAGTTTTGAACTTCAAGTTTCCCCAATCTATATTTCTAGTAAAAAGAAAAGAAAAATACCAATATACATTCCCATGTGGTGTCCCCCTTATACTATCCCTAACCCTTATCTCTAAATCTCTTGGCCTTATCATTTCTTTTAATTTTAGCCAGTTTTCCCTTTTCTAGGTTTCCCCAGTCTTTCTTTTTTTTTTTCTTTCTAATATTATTTTTATTTCCCTCTGCCTATCAGCCATGCTTTCCCCTGCCCTTCTCTGTTCTCTTTTTTGGGGTTTCTTCTTGTAGAATTCCTTCTTCTTCTGCTTAATCTTGGGAACGTTTTCTCTTGTTGTCTCTGTCATCAATGTCTCTGTTTTAAGTCCTTTTATGACTTTTGGCAATGGCCCTTGTTCTCCATATTCATCTGGGCTGTTTTCCTTCTCCTTTAACTCCTCCTCACTGGGCTTTCTTTGTTCTTCTAAGAGCTGCAACGCCATTACTTTGCCAACAAATATATCCAGTAGTCTCATTCTTTCTTTTAACATTCCTTTCACAGTTTGTAGTTCCGATTTAAATTCTTTGCTTATTTCTTCAATTTCTTTAATCTGTTGAGTTATTCTTTATTTTATTAAAAGTCAAATTTTTCTGTTATCGTCCTTGCCAAAAGTGTCCGTTTATCTCAATTTCTCTTTTGATTTCTTGTCACAGTCAACATCAAACAGTCCCAAAATATTACATTCCTTTATACTTTGCTGCAATCCCCACTTTTTTTAAAAGACTTCTGAGGTTCTTGTCATGCTAGTAATCTTTTATTTCATTTCTTTTCTCTTTCACATATTTATACAACCAGTAATTTTCTATAAAAACATAGAAGAGGAAATATCTTTAACCATTAGATGGCACTCTATATTGCTTCCACTTTTCAAAGTTCTTTTTTTAATTCTCTTTTCCGTTGTTTTAACATTAAATTTTATACATTCCAGGTAAGTCCAGCATTTTATCCAATGCCTAATTAGTTCCCAATTCTTTATATTATTCTAAATTTAATCTCTAATTTCATTTAGTTCTTTTATTTCCAGTTTTTATTTACCTTATATTTTTCTCTTATTTCCCATTTGCCACTACCACTCTTTCAAATGAGGACTCTTTCTTTCTGCTTTTTGGGGTTGTCAAAAAACATTCAAAGTATTTTATCCGGTTACACACCACTCACTACTTCACCACTCCAGCACACACTTAAGTCCCAGCAGCTTCCCATCTTCAGGGCAGACATTCAACTGCCGCTTCTCCCTGTCTTCTAGGGTAGTATAGCAAGCCAGGGAGGGGAGATGCGACTCTTCTCGACCCATCTGGTGGTCTCCCCCTCTTCCCCCACCCCTACAAGGTGGGTCAGATGAATCCAGTCTCTTGAATCCAGTCTCCAACAGGGTAAGCACAGATCAAAGCTGTGCACAATAGTGGTCTCTCGGCCATCTTCGACAGAAGCACCACCGGAAGTCCAATAACATTCTATTTCTGATTTAAGGTCAGGTCATGTTGCACATAGTGAAAGGAAGTCTTAACTTGAGAAAGATGGTGATTGGGTTATGTGATGTGATGATGGGTACAGGGGATGGATTTGTAGTTTTTACTTATTGTAAGGAAACTCGAAACTTTCAGATTTGGAATTCCCCAGTTATGCCAGTTACTATCCAAATAAAAAGGAATCTTTTGAGAAGATGTCTGTCTCGGAGTTATTGAGCAGAATGGAGGGTTGCTGGAACGCTAACATTATCTCAAATCTCTAAACAAATACCAGCACCCTGAAAGGGAGCTATCAGGGTTGCTGAGCCCCAGCACTGACTCAAAAGATGTGTCATGCCCCTGGTGGAGACTGACTTTGAGGGAAAGGAGGAACAGCCGACAGGGAATGGAAGTGTGGCTCCGGAGGCTGTGGAGGAGGCTGATGAAGGGCAGAGGCCAGCTGAGCAGTCAGAGGAGGACCCAGGCCCATCCCCTATCCATCCTAGGGCACACAGGGAGGAGAGGATAAGGGAGAGACATGGTCTACTTGGGAGGAGAGGGCCTTGATCCTCTTCATGGGCTGCAGCTGTGACAATTGAATAAGAGTATGGATCTGCGTACTGGCAAACACTGGAAACAAAGCATGAAAATATCTCTAGTTTATAGTTCCTCTCTGAGTTTGCATCCTTCCTAGTGTGTGTTATCTGTGGACATCCTCCAGCCCTTATATTGCCTGGTTTGTGTTGCTTTTTTCCTTCTTTGTGTAACTGTTTGTGTTTTTGTCTTCTGTCAAAGATGTTCAGAGCTTGGAAGCAAACTGAAGGAATAAAAGGGGTTTCATCTGTTTTCTGTGACTGTTTGTTTTGTATCCCACCCTGGATCATCACAAGATGGACCAGTGCAAAGACTCAGTGAAGATGAAAGAAAGGGAGGAACTTACAGAAAGAACAATGAGACTGGGCACCAGAGAACTAATTGAGACCCCATGCCCTCCTTCTGAAGAATTTATGTGACTGATGGAAGCTGTAGAGGAAAGACAGAGGCTATAGAGAGCAAGATGGCGGCCGGAGGAGGTCGGCCAGAAGAGCTCCGCTTCTCCTCCTCACCTGTGGCAGGGGTGGCGAGGGGACCTGTGGGGGGATGGGCGACCCCCGAGGCCATGGCGCGGCATCGGGCCTGGCGCTGTGCCCAGCGGCGGGCGGCTGGCGGCTGGCGGCATGGCCGCACGACTGTGGAGCTAGCGGCTGGTGGCTGGCGGGGTGGCCGTGCGAGGCCGGAGTCTCCAGACGGTTGGAGTGGCTGGAGACCGGAGGCTGGAGCGTCTGGAGGCTGTGGCGCTTTGCCCGGCGGCTGGCGGCTGGTGACGTGGCCGTGCGGTTTCGCGGATGGCGGCTGGCGGCGTGGCCGTGTGAGGCCGAAGTTTTCCGGACAGCTGGAGCGGCTGGAGGCTGGTGTCTGAAGGCTGGAGCGGCTGGAGGCTGGTGGCGTGGCTATGGGATTGCTGCCGGGGCCGGGGCTGGGGCCATTGTGAAGGCCCCAGCCGAAGTTGGAGAATGCGCCGCGGCTCGAGCGGCTGATGGGTGGCCGCCGTGGGCAGAGCCGGGGCAGCGTGGCTGTGGGCCTGCCACCGGGGCCGGGGCTGGGGCCGCTGCAAGGGCCCCAGCCGAAGTTGGTGTACGTGCGCGGCTCGAGCGGCTGGAGGATGGCCACCGTGGGCAGAGCCGGGGCGGCTGGAAGACCACCGACCTCCAGGGCCATGGTGTTGGTCCTATTAGATCTCTCAGCGGCTTTTGATACTGTCGACCACAGTATCTTATTGCGGCGGTTGGAGGGGTTGGGAGTGGGGGGCACCGTGTTGCGGTGGTTCACCTCCTTCCTCTCCGACCGTTCGCAATTTGTGTTGACAGGGGGGCAGAGGTCGGCCCCGAGGCTCCTACTGTGTGGGGTGCCACAGGGGTCGGTGCTCTCGCCCCTGCTGTTCAACATTTATGTGAAACCGCTGGGCGAGATCATCCGTGGCTTCGGGGTGGAGTTCCATCAGTACACTGATGATACTCAGCTGTACATCTCCACCCCGGGCCACCCCAACGAAGCCGTCGAAGTGATGTCCCGGTGCCTGGAGGCCGTGCGGAGTTGGATGGGTCGTAACAGGCTTTGTCTCAACCCGACCAAAACCGAGTGGCTGTGGTTTCCTGCGCCCAGATACAGCCAGCTGGTTCCTTCGCTGGCCGTGGGGGGAGAGGTTTTGACCCCTGTGGAAAGGGCGCGCATCCTCCTGGATGTACGGCTGTCCTTAGAAGAGCACATTGCAGCCGTCGCCAGGGGGGCTTTTTATCAGATTCATCTGATCCACCAGTTGCGGCCCTTTCTGGATCTGGGCGCACTTCGCACAGTCACGTCCGCCCTCGTTATCTCCCGCCTGGATTATTGCAATGCTCTCTACATGGGGCTCCCCTTGAAGAGTCTCCGGAGGTTACATTTGGTCCAGAATGCAGCCGCGTGGGTGATTGTGGGTGCCCCTCGGAGTTCCCACGTTACACCGCTTCTCCGCAGCTGCACTGGCTTCCTATGGCCTACCGGATTCGATTCAAGATGGTACTGATGGTATTTAAAGTGCTCCATGGCTCGGGACCTGGGTACTTACGGGACCGCCTACTGCCATCGTCAACCTCCCGCCGCCCAGTACGCTCCCACAGGGTTGCCCTACTTGGGGTACCGCCGCCTGGCCATTGTCGGCTGACGGCCCCGAGAGTTTGGGCTTTCTCTGTGGGAGCTCCCTCCCTATGGAATGATTTCCTCCCGGAGATACGGGCTATGACGTATATTCTGACCTTCCGGCGCGCAGTGAAAACCCTATTTTTTAAGCAGGCTGGCCTGGCCCAGAAACTGTGTTTTGGTTTTAATTCAATTTTAATTGGGGTTTTATTGGTTTTTAATTTTTAATTGAATCCTTCGGATAGACACAGCCGAACCAAATTGTTTAATGTATTTTTAATTGTATTTATTGTATATTTATTGTATGTTTTTAGTAGGCTGTACACCGCCCCGAGTCCCTTTTTGGGAGAGGGAGCAGTATAAAAGTTTAATTAATAAATAAATAAATAATAAATAGGCACTCGGCCTAAGGAACCTGATTTATGGAGAAGCTTCTAGACTGAACTGAATCCAGATATGGGATTAGAGGAGAAGTTAACTGATCACCTTTCCTACTCCACCCTCTGAGATCAGCCCACGAGACAGTGTGGAGGCTTTGGAATCAGACAACTCCCAAGACTGGAAGCTGTTGCCTCTATCCCATAGCCAGTCATTGGCAGGGATCCCAGAGCAATTCCAGCGACTTAAGGTGGGAAGTTATGTCTCACAACTACAACCTCTCCAGACTAGCTGGGCCCTAACTCAGCCCACATTCACTTTCCCTAGTCAAAGATTTGACAATGGAACCAGCATGGTGTTGGTCAGAGGTGGCCACAGCAGGGCCAAGCAGCAAGGGAGGGACAGCAGATACAGCCAACATTGGGTACGTTACAAACCCCAATACCTCCCCCTCCACAGCCAGCAGGGAAGTTACCCCCTGTGGAGAGTATCTCTCCAGGGTGAGGATTCTATCCTGGTCAAGGGCAGGTCCAATGCCAGTGGATGCCAGCACCAGTTGCATCATCTGATTCAGGAGCACCATGGGCACTAAGGAGCAATAGCAATCCCTCCTCAGCAATGTGATCAGTGTAGGTAGTAGGCTGCACCCACCCCTCTTTCCCAGCATGGAGAAGAGTTCAGCAGGTAGCCCCTATTCAACAGGTTCCAGTCCTGCCACCTCTCAGAGCATAAGAACCTCAAGGCTATGAAGACATCTTGGAAGCTTTCTCCTAAAGAAATCCACTGGGCTCAATGCTTCAACAGATTCAACTTTAACATGAAATATAGCCCAGGAGGAAAAAACATATTGGTGGATGCTTTGTCGAGAAAACCCCAATTTGACAGTCACCGGGAGGAAATGGTGCAAACTATGATATCAGAAGCCCAATCCACAGGCTAAGCAACCACCCAAGGCCAAGCCAAATGCAGCCCCAGACTCCTAGAAGACAAACTGACAACTGATTTGAAAGCAGCACTTTTAACTGATCCATGGTTTGTTGAACAGCAAACTGATTTGACAATGAATGAAGGATTGGCTTGGAAAGGAACCAAGATTTATGTACCAAAACTGTAAGACTGATGGTGCTAAAACGTAGCCATGACTCATGGTTGCGGGGGACACTTTGGGTTCCTAAAAACCCTACATTTAGTCAGAAGATAATTCTGGTGGCCAAAAATGAAAACTGATGTCAAAGATTATGTGAAAAGCTGCTCAATTTGTGCCATGATGAAACACAGAACTGGAAAAAACCCTGGTCTCCTTCAACAAGTAGCTGAACCAACGAAACCAAGGGAAGAAATCATGATAGACTTTATCATTATCATGTCCCTGATGGAGACTGACTCTGAACAGTCAGAGGAGGACCTAAGTCCATCCCCTATCCATCCTAGGGCACGCAGGGAGGAGAGGATCAGGTTAAACATGGTCTACTCAGGAGGAGAGGATCAGGGTAAAATGTGGTCTACTTGGGAGGAGAGGGCCATGATCCTCTTCATGGGTTGCAGGCGAGAGGTCTGCATAAGAGTTTGGACCTAGATGCTAACAGATGCTGGAGACAAATTAGTGTTTTATTTCTAAAGAAGGTTTATCTTGGTTGGCATTCTTCAAATGGACTGTCCCTAGTTATCTTCCTGAAGTTGGCAATTATCTATCCTGGTCTGTCGAGGAACTTTATTCAATGTGGTTTGTTTTTGGTTTTTGCTTCGTTATCGGCTCTTTGAATGTGAACTGTGTTTCTTGCCTTTGAAATGTTATTTTTAAAATAGTTTACTCCTCCACTTTGAACAATTAAATAGTGAAACCAAGTTGAAGGCATTAAAGGACTTTTAATTACATTTTAGATTTTGTTTTATTTCTATTATACTCTGGATCATCACAATCCTAGAGTTACCAGAGATCAGAGGAAATACTGTGATTTGGACTTTTATCGATTTATTCTCTAAGCAAGCCCACTTTACAGTTTTGTAATGGATTACCTTCAGCTAAGAAACTGGTGAAACTGTTTGTGAAGCATATTTATCGGCTTCACGGAGTGCCTCATAGAGTAATCTCAGATTGAGGTGTACAGTTTACTGCCGAGTTCTGGAGGAGTTTTTTAAAGTCCATTGGGTCATCCCAAGGGCTTTCCTCAGTGTTCCATCCTGCATGCAACAGTGTCATGGAGAGAGCGAATATTACGGTGGAACAATACATTAGATGTTATATAAATTATCAACAGGAGAACTGGGCGGAACTGTTACCATTTGCAGAAGTTGCTTACAATAATGCAGTACACAGCAGCACAGGCTTAACTCCTTTCCAAATCAACACTGGCATGGATTTTTCCCCTATGCCAGAGCTGCCTAAGGAACCCCCAACATCCATGTCTTTAACAGATTGGATGAATCATTAAAGAAAGGTTGGGAGGATACAAAAACAGCTCTAGTGGAAGCTGCTGAGGAATATAAAAAACAAGCAGACAAACATAGATCTCTCCATCCTCCTTTTGAAGTGGGGGACAAAGTGTTTTTGTCAACTAACTTCCTAGTAGAAAGTTGGGGCCAAAATTCTTGGGTCCATTCCCTATATCTAAGGTAATCAATCAAGTGACAGTCCAACTAAGTCTCCCTCAGCTGTTGGGGAAAATACACCCAATATTCCATAGTAGCTTGTTGAAGCCTGCTGTGGGTTCTAATCTATGGCCGATACCAGCAGCTCCCCCCCACCAAACTTCTGGTTTTACAGAGTGACACACATTATGAAATAAAGAAAGTCCTCGATTCTAGATTACACCAAGGACGGTTACAATAATTGGTGCTATGGAAAGGCTACCCTTTGTCAAAAACTACTTGGGTGAAAAGTTGGGATATATATGCAGATAGATTGGTTAAATGATTTCATGAACAATTCCCTGACAAGCCAAAGGGTTCCTTTGGAGGGGGGAGGGGGTTAACGGCATTGCATTAACCCCTGGTTGTGTTTTGTTTATTGTATTTTCCAGGATGTGATTTTTTTCAAGGGGGGATGCCTGTCAAATTTGGAAGTCATATTGAGATCCAATGCTTCCACTCTGCCACAATTGAACCTGGGAAAGTGGGAGGGGGGAACTATTGGAGTATATCTAGTTAGACATAATAACATTCTTTTTCAATGTCAGGTCATGTTGCAAATAGTGAAAGGAAGTCTTAACTTGGGATGGATGGTGATTGGGCCATGTGATATGTTGATAGGTGCAGGATTTGTAGTTTTTACTTATTGTAAGGAAACTCGGAACTTTCAGATTTGGGATTCCCCAGTTGTGCCAGTTACTATCCAAATTAAAAAAAGGAATCTTTTGAGAAGATATCTGTCTCAGAGTTATTTGGTGGAATGGAGGGTTGGTGGAATGCTGACAAAAGCTTTGACAAACAACAAATATTATTTTTCTCTGAGCATTCAAGTATAACGATAAAACTTTAAATTATATTATTTCCTTAGAATCACAGATATAACAGAATCACTATGTTGAATCTGACATTTAGATAGGGATTTTGCATACATTACTGAGTTTTCTTAAGGTAATATGATATTCAGTTATTTGAAATACTTTCCTTCAAACCTGAAAGAAAGCTTTAATTAAGAATAATTTTTATAGTTCAATCATTCCCATTTATTTGTCACTTTTTGTTACTTGAGGGGATATGGAGAGTGCAGAAGAATGTATAGTGATATTTTGCATTACAAACCAATAAGGTATTTTCCAGCTTTGAATTACCTATGATTTTATTAATTTGGTATATTCATCTATATTCTAAATCTATATGTATTACAGAAAATATTTGCCTTACTGGATAACTTTTATTGATATGATACATTCCAAATATTTTACAACTCCAAATAATAGAGTTGGATATTTAACTATATTTAAAAATGATATAATTTGCTTTCCTTTATATTTCAAAATATTAAAAGCATGGCTCTCTAGATTTGAATGAAACATTTCAAATAGAGGATATAAATCTTACTGGAGAAGAGCTTTGATGTGATGCAAATGTGTCTGGTTCGAAGAAAAGAAGGCGGTATACATAAAGAAAGTGCAGATTAAACTATTTCAAAGGACTGTTCATAAAGTTTTAAAGTGATGTGGCCCCCTAGTGACCATGAATAATTTGGAAATATGTAGAATGGATGACATATGTGTGAACAGATGTTGAGATTCCTCATTATCTGTTCATGTCTAATTGCAGCTGATATAAAATTTAAGCCAGTCTAGTAACTAAAGGATACTGCTTCTTTTCTATATTAAGCTTCTTGAATATTCACTACACACACACCATTTTTGGAATAGTAGACAGGTAGAATTCATTACAAAATTGGTTATGGCCTCAGAAATCATGGCATTATGTCCCATCATCTCCAACCAGCATAGCCAATGTGAGAGATTGTGGACTTATAGTTCGCTAAAGTCTGTAAAACCACAATTTCTCCACTCCCATTTGTTTTTTGTAATTTCTAATATTGTACAATTCCAATGTGGTATGAAAAATTCCATGGGATTAAAGTAATGTTCTAAATTAGACCTAAAGTAATTATACTGTATTGCTAGTTATACTAATGGCAATTATTAACCATTTGGTGTAAGCCACATTTAGAAATAGGAGCAGCAGTGATTCTGTTTATGCTGTTTATTTAGCTTGGCACACCTGGAGAATACTCGTGTGTGAATGCTGTTTGTTGATTTTAGTTTGGCATTCAACACAATAACTCCTCAGCATTTGGTGAGCAAACTGGGCCTATCAGGTTTTACTACTCCTTTATGTAATTGTATATTTGATTTCCTTATTGATAGGCCACAGTTTGTGTGAATTGGAAAAAAAGTTTCCAACTCCATCTCCTTGAGTACAGGTTCCCCATAGGGCTATGTAAATGTTGATAAAACAAAGGAGCTCATTGTAGATTTCAGAAAGAGCCAGCATAGTCATACTCCACTCAGAATCAAGGATGCAGCTATAGAGGTGATCAACAGTATTAATTATCTGTAGGTACAGATAAAAAACTGAATTGGTCTCTCCACACGTAAACCTTAGTGAAGCATGCAAACCAGTGTTTGCATTTCCTGGATGAGGAGAGCACATTTTTCTCCTTCCACCTTGGCCATTTTTTACAGAGGCATGATTGCGAGTGTTTTAACAAACTGCATCACAAACTGAATCACTGCATCACTGTTTGGTTTGGTGGCAGCAGTGCCTCAGATAGAAAGTCCATACATAGAGTGGTAAGGACAGATGAGAAGATTATAAGAATATCACTTTCTAATATGCAAGATGCTGCTTATAAGAGCTATATGCTTAGACTCAAAGCATTGTCAGAGACCTGACACACCCACTTTATGGTCTGCTTCTGTTGCTCCCGTCTGGGAGGACATTTCGCAGTATTTCTAGCAGGCCTACCACATTCTGTAACAGCTTTGATCCCTATGTCATCTGTCAGGTAAACTCACAAGATTTGTTTTTTTGCCATGTACATGTATATATTCGAACTAGACTGTGTTGTTCTCTGTGTCATATAATAATATATGTGGGTATATACATAATGTATGTATGTACGTATGTATTTATTTATTGTTAAACAAAATAATAACGACAATAGAAATAACAGAGGCAATTAAGAGACAAAAAAAACCAAAATTCCTGGTCCAGATGGGCTTCCCGCAGAACTGTACAAAAACTTAGAAGAATCACTAGGATCTTCACTGCTGGAAGTCTATAACCAAGAATTATTAAGGGCCAAACTACCCAATACCTGGATAGAAGCATACATTACACTAATCCCAAAAGAAGACATAGATCACCAACAGATAAAAAAATTATAGACCAATATCACTATTAAATGTTGATTACAAAATATTGCCCTCCATAATCTCAGAAAGATTAAAAAGAATTCTAAATGAATTCATACACCCTGACCGGAACGGTTTCCTACCCAAAAGACAACTGCAAACAACATGAGGATTATTATGAATGTATTGGTATACTATGAAGCCCACCCTGAAAAACAACTAGCACAGATTTTTTAGATGCACAAAAAGCCTTTGACAACATGAATTTGCAGTTTATAATATTAAAACTGAAAAACAAGAATTTTGGAGAAAACTTTGTAAAGATGATTCAAACAATATACCTCAACCAAACAGCAAATATGATAATAAATGGAGAAACAACAGAAAATTTTAACATAAATAAGGCTGTAAGACAAGGATGTCCACTATCGCCTCTACAATTCATATTAATGCTAGAAGTCCTACTCAGACAGTCCAGACAAGACCAGGAAATAAAATGTCTGAAGATAAAAAAGAACAATACAAAGTACAAGCATTTGCTGATAATTTGGTATTTATTTTGGAAGAACTACTCGAAACAGGACCCAAATTAGTAAAAAAAATAGAAGAGTTTGGTGCAGTAGCAGGGCTTAAAATAAACAAGGAAAAGACCAAGATATTGACAAAGAACCTTACAAATAAACAGAAAAATGAATTGATAGAAAAGATGGGCATGCAAATAACTAAAAAAGTCAAATATTTGGGAATTTGGCTAACAGAAAGATGTACATCTATCAAAGAAGATAACTATACTAAATTAATGCAGCAAATAAAATGGATTTGGGCAAATGAAAAAATTTACAACTCTCGCTGATCAGAAGAATAACCACAATCAAAATGAATATTTTTTATTCCAAGTAATTCTGATAAAACTAGGATTTTTTTGAAGAGTTAAAGAGAACAACAAAATTTATCTGGCAAGGGAAGAAACCAAGAATCAAATTAAAAATGCTACAGGAAACTAAAAATAAGGGAGGATTTGGGTTACCAGACTGGGAGCTATATTATCAAGCTTCAGTGTTTACATGGCTAAAAGAATAAATAAACCTAAAGAATAAAAGAATGTTGGCAACAGAGGGACATTTCTTATAATTGGGATGGCATGTATTTATATGGGATGAGAAACATAAAGCACGCAGCTACTTCCAAAGACACCAGGTTAGAAACGTTCTGTTGTTAGTATGGCAAAAAATTAAACAGAATCACTATATGAAAATACTGGTCTGGTTATCCACGATGGAAGCACTAATATATCCTAACGTGTTAAATCTGGATAAAATAGATATATTAAATGAACAAGGAAAATTAAAAATGAAACAGGAACTAGAAAAATCAGGGAAATGACATGGACTGGTGCAAATACAGATGAGATATAAAAAGGATACAGATAAAAATGGCTTCTATAGTGAACCACAAGAATTGGATATTGCAGGGGGCAGATGAAAAACTGATAAAGAAGTTCTACAACTACCTATTGAATTTCAAAATGGAAGAAGAATCAGTAAAGGAAACTATGATAACATGGACAAAAAACTTTGGGTATACTATAGAACTAGATAATTGGCAAAAATTGTGGGAAAGAAATTATAGATTAACAATGTCAGCAACAAAAATGATTTAAAAAAATGGTGCCGAAGGAGAAATTGACATGGAAAGGGAATCTTTCTGCACTGATTTTGTTCACCACCCAATTTTTGAATCATGACCTGATTCAAAAATTGGGTGGATTTTTTATTTGCCACCCAATTTGGTCGTGAACAGGAGCATTCATGACTCGAGGTTCCACTGTATTGGAATGTGCTGAATTGGACAAGTTATCGATGGAACTTAAAGACAAAGAGGAAAGAGAATACTACTTAACATGGGATATATTGCATAAATGTTTAAATAACAGGTGCAGAGATTAGTACTTAACAATGAAAGAAGATTAACCAAATAGAAATAAATATAGATATATAGAAATATATAAGAACACACAATGTAAGCAATATCACTGTGATGGCCCAGAGTATAACACAAATGTAACAAAATCCAATATGTAAACAAATGTCCTTTAATATGTCCAATTTGACCCCATTGTTCAATAATACTCAAAAATAGTCTTCAAAAGAAAACAATACAGTCCGAATTTAATGAGCAGATAGAGGTGAAATAAAAAACCAAACAAACTATAATGATGAAATTTCCACAATGGAACAAGAGAAATATTTACCAAATTCAAGGAGATAACAAGGCACAGTCTGTTGGAAGGACACCAACCAAGATAACTTCAAACCAAAATAAAACACGCTTTGTTTCCAGCATTTGCCAGTATGCAGGTCTAAACTCTTATTCAGTTGTCACACATGCATCCCATGAAGAGGATCAAAGCCCTCTCCTCCCAAGGAGACCATGTCTCTCCCTTATCCTCTCCTCCCTGCATGCCCTAGGAAGGATAAGGGATGGGCCTGGGTCCTCTTCTGACTGCTCAGATGGCCTCTGCCCTTCCCCAGCCTCCTCCACGACCTCCGCAGCAACACTTCCACTTACTGTTGGTTGTTCCTCCTCTCCCTCAGAGTCAGCCTCAATCAGGGGCATGACACTATCCCCCCTGCAGGGGCCCTCCCCCAGGACCAGGGCGATGAGGACATTGAGGAAACTGAGCATGGAAGTTGTGGACCAAATGAGGAGCATGAACATCAGTGGCATCGACTCAGGTGAAGTCCTCTGGTCCATAACCTTTCCATGCCACCAAATACTGAAATCGACCCTGCAACTGGCATGAATCTCAGATGCTATGCACTTCATACTCTGCTTCTCACTGAGGGGCTACCGGGCCTGTCGGTGGTGGAGCTGGTCTATGCGGGCTATCGGCTGATACTAAGGTCCCAAGTAACGGTGATCAAGCTTTTTCGATGGCTGCATCATTGGTTAGTCAGATCCATGTATCTTCCATTCTTCGATGGAAGAAAGGGGGGTTGAATTTGATACATAATTCTTTTCCTCTCCATGTAACCCAAATATTCTATTTCTTATATTGGCTTTGTATAACTTTTTACATGATTTATAACCGTTACCTGGCACCCCCGATGCCTAGAAAAATCTCACCTCTTCGAGAGATGTAAGGGGAGAAGGGGCCATGTGGATTGCAGGACCAGAAGATAATTCCTGGGAACCTTTCCTTATCTGCTTTTCTCAGAGACAGTAGGATAATAACACACCTGCGGTTTGGTGGAATCCACATTGGACCTTTAACTTAGTTGCATGCCCTAAAGGGACTCAGACCCTGTTTTGAATTTTGATCTGTTTTTCCCCTCTTCAATAAAAAGATTCCTTTTGAAATACAAAGTTTTCAAGAGTTCATACTTATATTTTGAAGGGTGGGGAGAGGATGGTACTTATAGACATATTACTCTATGTCTGACTTATGTCATTGTTGTGATTCTCTTATTAATTGCATTCATGTCCAAATTAATCAGTGTATTTAAAACAATTCTCTTCAAAATATATATTTATATATTGATCAATTATTTAAATGCAATTTTATTTCATAATATATTTTGATATGTCTATGTTGATACCTAAAACTACTAAACTTTCTGTCACAACCTTTTGAGAAATATGAAATCTATTCAGATTAACACAAATTTTCTAAGTGGTATGGGTGAGCATTTCAAAGGAATATTAGAATCCCCCTACTTAGATCACATTGTCTAATAAATTGCAGAAATTCTGTGCATTAATGTGTATGATATATAATTCAGAAACTTAATTGGGCAGTTGTGAAATTGTTTCATGTGCAATAATTTAAGCATAACATTTTAGAGAAGTTCGTTGATCAGGTTTTTGTATCTTACAGTATAGATATCTACTTCTTTGTCTGATGACATATTTATTTTGCTAAAACATTGCAATAAAAGGTAAGGTATCTGTTTTCTGTTCTATGTCTTGGAAGGTTATTTCAAATCTCAGGAGAAACAGATTGGCTTCATTATGGTAAATGAACCAGAGAAAGGTAAATGATAAATTGCAACTGATGTCCTCACAATTTATCATAACTGCAGTTTTATAAAGCAATCATCCAGGAATATTTTAACCCTGAACAATCCTCAAGTAACTACCTTTTGGAAACTGTCTCGTAGGAACAGTTGGTTTCTGAATTTCTTGGCAGTTCTGTATTGCAATAGATTATATATAGAATACTTATTATGATAAAAAAAATAAACTGCTAGGTCCCCAAGGGAGGAAATAGAACATACAGCAACTGAGCGTGACTGCCATAAAACTAAAGTTAATGTAGCAAATGCTCTTATATTGCTTTCATTGAGCATGACTCTGTTCTGCTGTTACTTGGCAACAAGGTGAGATTATGAAGCATGTACATTTGTTCTGCAAAAATGATTCTGGAACTAGTGGTTACACAGTTACCAATTTATTTCCAGTTCTAGTAAAAATGCCTTAAAATGTGGAACACAACAATACTATATAATGGAAGATGCTCACAGAGTTCATCCTAAACACTGAAATTTTTGCTGAATTATCTGAACTGGACTTTTGAATGTAATTTGTCACCATTATTGAATTTTTAATTATTTTCTTTCTACTATTGGTTTTGATTGTTTTGAACAGTTCAGAAATTTTGTATTATTTGGGGATGAACTTTCTTTTTTCCTCCCTCCTTCCCTCCCTTTTTCTTAGGCATTTTACAGGTATTCAACTATAATGCAGCCTACTATTATGTTGATCAAGTTGTGATGGCCATAAAGTATTTCATTATGCAACTGAACTGATTTTACAACATGACCTCAGGTGGGAGCTGGCCATCAGAATTGGATCTTAGATATCTTTTGGGAATCTATTATAACTTTGGTTGCTAAGAAAATGGACTTAATTCAATGACTAACTGTGTTTTATCTTGCAAGTCAAAATGACCTGGTTGTATAAAAATCTAAATTGAATATTAATAATAGAAACAACAAAATGTTTAATAGGGGATATTGCTTGGCAATATATGTTATTAATTTTTTAAATGAAAAACAATATATAATATTATAAACACAAAGTTTTTTATTTCTGCCAAAAACAGTTATTTAAGCTTATCTAAGAATGTAAGGAATATCTGTTCATTTATCTAGGAGTAAAAAGTATGTACTATAGCAATTTAACTAAAGATATACCCTAAACATGTTTACCAGGAATAAAGCATGATGTATTATTGAATAATATCTTAATATTTCCAATAAAATTCCAATTTTTTCATGTAAATATGCACACACATGCATCCCATTCATAACATTCACCTATATACCTTAAAATGAATGGATTTGAGCTTTCAATGAATATTCAGTGCTCCCATCAGCATAATGTATACTTTAAAAGAAATATACTTCTTAGGCAAATTTATTGTTTACAGGTGAAACTCGAAAAATTAGAATATTGTGCAAAAGTTCATTTATTTCAGTAATGCAACTTAAAAGGTGAACCTAATATATGATATAGACTCATTACATGCAAAGCAAGATAGTTCAAGCTGTGATTTGTCATAATTGTGATGATTATGGCTTACAGCTCATGAAAACCCCAAATCCACAATCTCAGAAAATTAGAATATTGTGAAAAGGTTCAATATTCTAGGCTCAAAGTGTCCCACTCTAATCAGTTAATAAGCCATAACACCTGCAAAGGGTTCTTGAGCCTTTAAATAGTCTCTCAGTCAGGTTCAGTAAGAATCACAATCATGGGAAAGACCGCTGACCTGACAGTTGTGCAGAAAACCATCATTGATACCCTCCATAAGGAGGGAAAGCCTCAAAAGGTAATTGCAAAAGAAGTTGGATGTTCCCAAAGTGCTGTATCAAAACACATTAATATGTGGAAGAGAAAAGTGTGGAAGAAAAAGATGCACAAGCAGCAGGGATGACTGTAGCCTGGAGAGGATTATCAGGAAAAGGCCATTCAAAAGGAGTGGACTGAGGCTGGAGTCAGTGCATCAAGAGCCACCACACGCAGGCGGATCCTGGACATGGGCTTCAAATGTCATATTCCTCTTGTCAAGCCACTTCTGAACAACAAACAACGCCAGAAGCGTCTTACCTGGGCTATATAAAAACAGAACTGATCTGTTGCTCAGTGGTCCAAAGTCCTCTTTTCTGATGAGAACAACTTTTGCATCTCATTTGGAAACCAAGGACCCAGAATCTGGAGGAAAAATGGAGAGGCACACATTGCAAGATGCTTGAAGTCCAGTGTGAAGTTTCCACAGTCTGTGTTGATGTGGGGAGCCATGTCATCTGCTGGTGTTGGTCCACTGTGCTTCATTAAGTCCAGGGTCAACGCAGCCTTCTACCAGGAGAGTTTGGAGCATTTCATGCTTCCTTCCACAGACGAGCTTTATGGGGATGCTTACTTCATTTTCCAGCAGGACCTGGCACCTGCTCACACTGCCAAAAGCACCAAACCTGGTTCAATGACCAGGGGATACTGTGCTTGATTGGCCAGCAAACTCGCCTGACCTGAACCCCATAGAGAATCTACGGGACATTGCCAAGAGAAAGATGAGAGACATGAGACCGAACAGTGCAGAAGAGCTGAAGGCCACTATTGAAGCATCCTGGTCTTCCATAACATCTCAGCAGTGCCACAGGCTTATAGCTTCCATGCCATGCCACATTGAGGCAGTAATTGCTGCAAAAGGGGCCCAAACCAAGTACTGAGTACATATAAATGTTTATACTTTTCAGAGGTCCGATATTGTTCTATGTACAATCCTTGTTTTATTGATTGCATGTAACATTCTAATTTTCTGAGATTGTGGATTTGGGGTTTTCATGAGCTGTAAGCCATAATCATCACAATTATGACAAATCACAGCTTGAACTATCTTGCTTTGCATGTAATGAGTCTATATCATATATTAGATTCACCTTTTAAGTTGCATTATTGAAATAAATGAACTTTTGCACTATATTCTATTTTTTTGAATTTCATCTGTAGACACTGATGGCCTTTAAATTTATGGATATGGAACTCTGGAGGTCAATTTCTTTCCATAGTAAGGAGAAAACTTCCAGCAATTATTCAAGGGCAATATTACTGTTGAAAAAGCCCAACCTTCTTTTTGACATCTTTGCTGGAATTTCATTAGAAAATTGTCATATAATAAATGTCATCATGTTTACACATACCCTTCACCAAAACTAACCTCAAAAATGACATAATTTATTACAAGTATACTATTGTCCACCAATTTGCATTTCCAAATATTATCATGTTAAAATATATAAAATAAAACCTCATGGAAACAAACCTGGCTTATCTCCCTCTATTTGACTTTCAGTCTTTACAAGCAAGGAAGATCTTTCCTGTGTCAGTGTATATAATAGATCTAGAGCATGGGTGTCAAACTCATGGCATCACGTTTGCTATCACATGATGTTTCACAACCTTTTTCCCTTCGTGAAACTGGGGTGGGCCTGGCCTGCACATGACGCGTCCGGCCCACAGGCCACCAGTTTGACACCCCTGATCTAGAACAAAAATATGAGCTTGCCATATTTCTAAATTTTCTATTAATGGAAATCAAAGTCATTCAACAGAACTTCTGTTATATAAAATGAAGGTCCTAAAAGGCTGAAGAGTTTTCAACATGGCTGTTTTAGGGCCCTCATTTGATGGAAGCTGTACGACAGACCATTTCACGGAATTCCCATGCCCCAGTGATAACAAATTAAAACACTGAAATTGTCCCCTTTCACTTCTGGGTATTCTAGGCACATCCATCTATTACTTTTGAAGTTCTCAGATTGTTACTGCTTAACAGAGTTGGAAGAGACCTTTTAGTTGGAAGAGTCATCTAATCCAACCCCCCACCCAAGCAGGAGACCCTACACTATTTCTGACAAATGACAGTCCAATCTCTTCTTGAAAGTCTCAAGTGATGAAGCTCCCACAACTTCCGAGGGCAGGCTGTTCCATTAGTTGTTCGTTCTCACTGTCAGACAGTTTCTCCTTATTTCCAGGTTAAATCTCTCCTTGTTCAGTTTCCATCCATTGGCCCAGGTTTTTTAGAAAATAATTGACCATTTCCTCTCTATGGCAGCCTCTCAAATATTAGAACACTGCTATCATGTCTCCCCTGGTCTTTCTCTTCACTAGACTAGCCATGCCCAGTTCCTGTAACCGTTATTCATATGTTTTAGTCTCCAGTCCTCTAATCATCCTGGTTGCTCTTCTCTGCACTTTTTCTAGAGTCTCAACATCCTTTTTATAGTGTGGTGATGAAAACAGGATGCGGTACTCTAGGTGTTGTCTTACCAAGGCTTTATAAAGTAGTATTAGTACCTCACTTGATCTTGATTGTATCCTTCTATTAATGCAACTTAGGATTGCATTGGCTTTTTTGGCTGCTGCTGCACACTGCTGGCTCATATTTAGTTGGTTGTCCACTAAGGCTCCAAGATCCTTCTCATAGTTACTGCTATTAAGCCTAGCTTCACCCAGTCTATACAGAATGTGTAGTTTTGGTTTTTCTTGCCTAAGTGTAGGACTTTACTTTTCTCTTATTGTACATAATATTGTACAAATCAATATGTCCATATAAAGATTTGGCCCCATGAAGTTTAGCTTTATAATTATTATATGTTACACATATGCTGTTATGCTATTATTTAATATAGAAATGGGAAGATCGGTACTATTTACATAGATAGCACTATCTAACAATTACCCGGAAATTTTTCTTTTGTGTTATATACATATGCTGGTAAAAGTCTGAAATGAAAATGGATCGATTGTTATCTAATTAACAGGTTGGGGCAATATCTTTTTGTTCATATCAGATCAGTTAAATAATTAATTACAATTCTGTTGTCAATGAATGCAAACATGTACAGATAAATATATACATACACATGCACACTACAGATATCTGCAGTGGTACAAACACTTATTATTTGGATCCTTATTTGAATCCCAAATAAAGCTGAGCTGCTGTTTACCACTAAAAATAATTTGCTGCTTGTCACAGAAACAGCAAAAACAGCTGTCATGTTAGTTATGCCAATTTATTGAGTGAAATTTTCAATATATTTTTAATTTACAAATGCTTACTTTAAAGGATAATACAATAAACCAAACACTATATATTACATTAGATTACATTACATACCACTTCTTTAAATTTTAGAAGTAGCATACAAATAAATAAACTAGTATAGATCAAATGACAAAAACTGAACAAATAATACATAAATATTACTATATAATTTAATTTGCAAGTAATTTCATGCTCATTCCAAATTGTTATAGTTCCAAACATTATTGTTGTCCTGTATTATTTTTGGAATACTGTAAAATTCTATAAGGCTTACTAATATACTGAAACCTATGAAACTAATAAGTTAGATTTTTCTCTAAAGTTCAGCTCTTGAAAACCTCCACAATTGTATTTTTCTTATTAGTTTCCTATATACATTATATTACCTTTATTTATCAGGATTGTACTGCTTTTTTTATTCAATTTGAAAAAAGACATGTTTTCTATATGCTAAGTTATAAATATAGCATCTGTCTACAATTGTTTAAAGCAGTAGCACTTTTTTTAATAATCAAGAGACTACCTCTGAAGATTGTGGAAAAGCTTCAGACTCTTAACAAAGTATGGCTATTGCAAGGAGGTGCTATATTTTTATCCTCATATGCCATGAATCACTTTTTTAAAAAAATTAATTTTAATAAACATTTATATGACATACATTTAAAACAGACAAATCAACACACACACACACACACACACATATATATATACATATATAAATTTTACAGCATATATTGAGTAATAGTTTCCCTTTTCTTTATCATTATCATTGACATGATCTACCTTGTTAAAGTAGTCCTTCGTTCTTTTAATATTACATTTTCTCTTCATCTTTTTTAATTAAACGCACGTCTAATCACGTATTATCATTTCAATAATTTATCCAAATATCAGATATTACCTTTTTCTTAACCACTCATACCAAATATTCCATATTTCATAGTATTCACTATTTTGTTTGTTTTTCAGCAATTTAGTTAAGCTATCCATCTCAGCACATTCATATATTTTTTTAATTACCATATCATCTGAGGGGGTGAGGGATGTCTTCCAGTTTTGTGCGTATGTTATTCTAGCCGCAGTTATAATATGTAAAATTAAATATTGGTATTTTTTCTCCATGTTTGTATCTATCATGATTAATAGAAAAATTTCGGGTTCAAATTTTAATTTCTGTTTGTTATATTTAAAATCCAATTTCTAATGTTTTTTCCAGAAATTCTGAGCATATGGGCAGGTCCACCACATGTGGAAGTATGTTCCTTGTACGTGATTGCATTTCCAACAATTTGGTGGTAGATTAGGAAACATCTTAGCCAGTCTCGCAGGAGGTAGATGCCAATGATAAACCATTTTATATAGATTCTCTTTATATGAGACTAACATAGTTAATTTATAGTTTGTTTGCCAGATGTGTTCCCATTTATCTAAATCAATACTATAACCTAGGTTTTTAGACCAAATTGTCATGGATTCTGTAACTGTTTCTTCTTTAAGTTTATAATCCAAGAAATATTTGTATATTTTGCTAATTGTTTTCTTTTCCTCTCCAAACCATATTTTATCCAACTCTTGTTGGATCATGTTAAAACCAAATTGTTCTCTATCTCTTTTATAGTGGCTTTGTATTTGTACAAAAGGCCACCATGCTATTTCTTTTCCTTGAATTTGTATTTGGTGTTTGTTTTTAAGGTCTCCAGTATCATATAGTAAATCTTTATATAATATTTTCATAGTCCAGTACATTTGGGTGAGTGACTGCTTCCAGTGCGGATAACCATAGTGGAACCTTTGAGTAGTGATTCTTTTTAATCTTTTCCCAAATCTTAAACATACATTTCTTATATGGTGCCTTTGAAAGTATGAATTTTGCTTAGATTTTCCATCCCACATGAAAGCGTGCCAGCCAATTTGGAGATCAAATCCTTCTAATACTAATAACCGTCTATTTTCTAATTTAACCCAGTCCTTAAGCCAATTTGCTACAGCTGCATTATAATATAATTCAAAATCTAGAAGGCCAAATCCCCCTTTTTTTCTAGCATCCTGTAATAATTTATATTTCACCCTGGGTTTTTTCTTCTGCCATATGAATTTAGATATTGAACTATTTAATTCTGCAAAAAAATTCCTTTCTAAATTGACTGGCACCATCTGACAGAGGTACAACAATTTTGGTAAAACATTCATTTTTACTATTGTAATGCGTCCCAATATCGATATCTGTAATTTAGCCCAGTTTTCTAAGTCTTTAGCTATTTGCACTGTTAATTTGTCATAGTCATCTTTTTTAATTGATGAACATCTGGCAGTTATCAATATTCCCAAATATTTTACTTTGTTTACCACCTGCACACCTAATTTGTTTACTAGTTCTTCTTTCTGATCTTTTGTACAATTTTTTGGTAGTACTTTTGTTTTTTCTTTGTTAATTTTTAATCCTGCTGCCTTTCCGTAATCTTCTATTTCTTTTAATTGTATAGGACTTGTTTCTAGAGGTTCTTCTAGTATAAATACCATGTGATCGGCAAATGCTTGCAGTTTGTATTCCTCTTTTTTAATTTTTAATCCTCCAATCTCTTAGAATTAGAAAATTTGTGCTAGAAAGGTTTCTTCTGCCAATATATACAGTAGGGGAGCCAAAGGGCAGCCTTGTCTTACTCCCTTATTTATCTTTATGGTGTCATGAATCACTTTTTAATCAAGGCCAAATGAAACCCAAAATATTATATAGCTATAGTATTTATTTATTTATTTATTTATTTATTTATTTATTTATTTATTTATTTATTTAACTTTTATACCGCCCTTCTCCCTAGGGACTCAGGGCGGTGTACAGCCAATCTAAAACCCCAACAATAATACAAAAGTTAAGAAAAAGATTAAATTAGATATTTGGCCGAATAAAAAGCCCACCCCACCCCCTTAAAACCCCCAAATTAAAATTACTGGAGACACATTAAAACCCTCTCTCAGCCCAGGCCGGCCTGCTCGAAAAGCCAGGTCTTCAACGCGCGCCTGAAGGACCTCAGGTCCATGCCGGTACGCAGTTCCGGTGGCAGAGTATTCCAGAGGGCAGGGGCCGCCACAGAGAAGGCCCTACCCCTTGGGACCGCCAGGCGACACATGGCAGCCGACGGAACCCGGAGAAGGCCCTCCCTGTGTGCTCGCACTGGCCTGCTGGAGATCACCGGTAGGATGCGGTCCTGTAGGTAACCTGGTCCAATGCCATGGATCGCCTTAAAGGTCAGAACCAGAACCTTAAAGCGAACCCGGAAAGCCACTGGCAGCCAGTGCAGCTCGCGCAGGAGAGGCGTCACGTGGGCGCTACGTGACGCCCCCATGATCACCCGCGCGGCCGCATTCTGCACCAGTTGGAGTCTCCGGGTGCTCCCCGCAGGGAGCCCCATGTAGAGGGCATTACAATAGTCCAGGCGAGAGGTGACAAGGGCCTGAGTGACCGTGCGCAGGGCGTCCCGATCCAGAAAGGGCCGCAACCGGTAGATCCGATGGATCTGATGAAATGCCCCCCTGGAGACGGCCGCGACATGGTGTTCAAGCGACAGCCGCACATCCAGGAGGACTCCCAGATTGCGAGCCCTCTCTGTGGGGGGCAAAATTTCCCCCCCAATAGCCAGCGACGGAGTCAATGACTGCACTAACAATTTTCAAGCCCAAATTAGTTTTAAAATGTGTATTTTATCCACATAATAACCTTGACAGTGCAGTGACTGTGTCAAAAATTCATTAATTGTGTATCTGTATGTACTTGTGAAATTGTGTGGAATTTGATTGAGACAATTTGCCCCCAACTAAGATATTATGTAAACATTTATAATAATGGAAAATGTTCATCTAAACAATATGAGGTTTCATTGCAACACTTACTCAGTATACTGCACACCTTTCCCATTATCTGATTTGTGGCATCAACAATCGAGACATAGTTTTTCTTACTTTGACTGCTATGCATTAATTCATGATTTACTTAAAGCAGGGGTGTCAAACTGGCTGCCTACGTGCCAGATGCGTCACACGCAGGCCACACCACCCCAGCTCTGTGAAGGGGAAAACATTGCGATACATCACATGGTAGCAATGTGATACCCATGACTTATAATCATATCTAATATAACTCATAAGAAAAGTGGTGTCATAAAAGGTCGTCTGCTTCAGAGATGGTATTCAGCAGGTTCTGACCAGTTCTGGAGAACCAGTAGCAGAAATATTGAGTGGTTCGGAGAACCGGTAGTAGAAATTTTGAGTAGTTTGGAGAACCAGCAAATACCACTGCCCCTGCCCCCATCTATTCTCTGCCTCCTGAGTCCCAGCTGATCGGCTGGGTCTTCTTTTGTTACCCTGCACAGGAGAATGGAGCTGGAAAACAGGTCAGTGGGGTGGGGAGAAAATGGGAATTTTGCAGTATCCTTCCCCTGCCATGCCCACAAGCCACACCCACCAAGCCACACCCACAGAACCAGTAGTAAAAAAATTTGAATTCCACCACTGGTCTGCTTTGAATAATTTCATCATTAATAATGCTCAGGCAGACTACAATGTGGCTCAAACTTCCATACTGTGATGGTCTTCCAAACTTTTTCTACAGGATAGGTAAATTAGATCAAAATGACATATTTATTTAAGAATAATTATTGTAGCTAAAACAGAATTATATAGAAACTTATGGGACTATATCATGTCTAATTTACTGGCCCAGAACACAAGCCAGGGCAGTCTTCAAGTTTTTAATACTCTAGATTTTCTGAGTTTTTAAAACTTATTTCATCATTTTGGATCTGGATTGCTATTATCCTACATTGTTTCATTTGGTTGCCTTATGCTTGATGAAGAGTCCTTGTTTTCCTGATGACTTAAGAAACTAGGCAATGAATGAAAACTTCTGGATCGTTCTGTATAAATTTAAATAAATTGCAGGATATGAATTAAAAATGTAATTTATAGACAAGAACCAACCGAAAACCTTTAACAATTATAGGAGAGAGTTTATTATTTTCATGACAACAGTTCTCAAAATAATTATAGAAGCAGTCAGAGGTACTGAGGAACTTCATAAATTATGAGCTTAACTTAAAAACAAAATCCCTGACCAAAATAAGACTTGCAAGCATACACACACTCATACAGACATATACTTTACAGAAAGAGGAACATTACTTGCTCAACACAATGATTAGTCAAATATCAATAGCTTTCTAATTACATAAGGACAAATAAAGTAAATTTTGCTTTAATAGCAAATTTTTCATGTGCTTTCCTAATTATAATAGATTTTTTTAAAATAAATCAAGAATGACAAAAATGACCAGATTGATTACAAGCATTGTGGGGTTGATTAAGTTCACTCTGTAAAGTTTAGGAACTCTAAAACAAAGTATCTATCCATCCATCCATCCATCCATCCATCCATCCATCCATCCATCCAAAACAATGTAAAAGAATATAAAGCATAATAAAATGCATTATATTCAGGTAACAAAACATTCCAAGAGATTTTTTTAAGTGCACTTAGAATTTTCACGGATAAATTTTTATTAGTGTGTAGTTTTAAATTTGTTTTTCGAGATTACTTTTTGATCTTAGTACTCATTTGGATTTAGTAATACAGTCTTTTTCTTCTGCTTTATTTAATGTACTCTGCTGAAAGTCCTATGGAATTGAGGATATATACTGTGTTTTATGTCTCTCTGTGTGCATATTTATTTCAAAATAGCCTCAAACATAATCCAGAAATTTTTTCAAGAAAGGTCATTGGATAGCTTCTTTACACAGTATGAATTTCCACTGATGAAGAATAAAGGGAATGGCAGTTCAACATCTTTTGGTGAATGTTCTTTTCAAATTAGAAATTACAGAGGAAGAAATAGTAGATACATTATATTTAATGTACTTAATATTTAAGCTCGTGATCTTAAATGTAGAAATGGATTCCATATGCAACTAAAGCTTATTAAGCCTCAGAAGTTATTTCTTTATATTGCCTTAGGATATTTCAGAAGAAACCAAATATTCTAAAAGAATTCTAAATTATTTTAATTATGTTCTCAGACTGTAAGTATTGTGTTGGAAACTGTCTACAATCTATGTTTTTTCAATAAACTCTTTTGCAAGTGAATATGTGTCAAAAATCTTTAGCATGTTTCAAAATCTTATTTGTGTGGAATTTATTCATGGAAACCTCAAATAGAAAATCCTTTCATTTGACAGCAATAAATTTATAGTTCTAGAGATAACCTCACTAAATTGTAGCAGCTATTTATTTAATATGCTACTACTTCATAAGCTGATTTGAATATCAAATGGAAACATGGCTATCTAGATTTAAATTTTAGTTAAAAAGAAAAAAGTAATAGTTGCTATATTAATTGGGTAAGTCACAGAATTGCATCTGCTTAACCTGAGAGCAACTCTTGAAAGACTTCTATTTTTTGTTTTTAATGTATGCACCACCTTTGTTTTATACAGTTTTCAACTGAAACAACTCTGAAACATAAAACATTATAAGGTATTTTTATCAAATTAAATCTGTTTTAAGTTTTTATCTCTCTGGAAGATATTGTCAATGTTAATTAATATCAAGATAAATTAATATGTGGGGGAAAATTGCCTGCTTAATCAATACAATGCTGCAATGCTTCACATACAAGATGAAATTAATCCTTTTGTGCACAGGCTTCTTCTCGCTTTCTTACTCAACATAAAGAAAAGGACTTTTTGCATTTAGCTTCATCTTTCCCTAACTCTGATATATAAGTGTGCACAAACCAGACATTATAATTTAAACAATACTCATATACTCCATTCTACTATATACATAGTTCATAACAATTTCTATAATGCATCACGATGATCTATAATGCATCATAACAATTTCTATAATGCATCACATTTTGTTCAGGGCTTTTACTTTCCAGCAGAAAGTAAAATAAATTTGATAGTTGATTGGATATGTCATGGAATGTAGTAAGAGGAGACAGAGAGGGAACTCATTCCCAGGAGTAAATGAACAATTCAGTCCAGATATAATCAGGGATGGGATTCTACCAGTTCGCATCTATTCACTAGAACCGGTTGTTAACATTCTAAGCAGTTCGGAGAACCAGTTGTTAGAAGAAATTACTGGCCTAATCCTGTAAGGAAGACAGGAAGGAAACATTCTGGTGTTGCTCACAGAAACTGCCTCTCCATTAACCCTTATTACATTCTTGGCAGGACTAAACTTCCTGTCTCTGGAACTTCTCTGGAGTTTTTCCCCACTCCTTTGCTGGTACTTTGCTTGTGTGGAGTGACCATTCAAAATTACAATGGCACTGAAAAAAATGACTTATGACCATTTTTAACACTTACGACTGTTGCAGCATCCCCACAGTCATGAGAGGCCAGATGAGGAGATGCATGCCTCAATGTGAATGATATTGAGTTGGCCACGCCCAGCCAATAACATGACCGCCAAACCACGCCCATCAACTTAGCCACATCCACAGAATCGGTTGTTAAAAAATTTGAATCCCACCCCTGGATATAATGTGCGAGAGAAAGAATTGAAGACAGCTCCTCTCCACTAGTACACAGAGTATATTGTAGAAGCAGGTGGTGGAGTGCAATCTGGCAAGATTTTGTCTACAGGTATGAAACATTGAAGAATTCAGCTTGGAAGAATCATCACACATCTTCCTTGGTTTTGGGTTTGACAGGGTGTCAGGTGAGGCTGTCACAGTTGAGTCCAGTATAGCACAGCAGTCATTCCACTAGATATAATCTTAGAGATTATATCTGATTTTTTGTTTCCAGAATGACAGTGACTTAAGGATAATAAAGATAATGACTACAAATTGACACCCCAGGTTCTGAAAGTTAAAATCTATTAATTGCTGATATACTTCAGCAACAGAGAATTGATGGACATTAAAGATCAGGATGGAATGTTGCATGAAGAGAATATCACTTAAAGGGAGAAATCAGAGAGAGATGGATAAAACAATATATTGGAATTATTTCATACTTAAATTAAATGAATTACTTAACAAGTATAAGGATGTTTCTTAGATAAACAAGTATTTTAAAGACAACATTGGTTTAAACTGTTCTCCCTATCACTATAGTTAAGGACATTTGGTCTGAGAAACATTCAGGAAAATATGGACCATGATTTCTAGGGTCAAACTGATGTGATGAATCTTTAGATATACTACAGTGTTGTGGCAGTTGTGAAAACGAACAACAGATAGAAGAACTAAGCCATAAAATAGGACCAGGTTCTGTTAGATAAAAAAAGAATGAAAACTAAACATAAGATTTGAAGTTTCTCTTTATAAATAAGGCTACACTATAATCAAATGTAGTTGTTAAATTCTTTTTACAACTTACTTCAATACGTCATTGATTCTCAGTTTTTGAATATATATTTTTTTAGCTTTCTAGAGCCAACAAAGGGGCCCAGCCCCGCCCCTTAGGCACGCACCATCTTGCTCCATAGGCTGACTGCATTCTGAGCATTTCCCTTTCACTCAGGACACCGGCACTTGTTGCCTGAGTGCACACTTAGGGGACAGGTCTGAGGCATCAGGGCAGTCTTTCACTGGCTACAGGGCAGCTGCATGGGTCAGATCTAAGGCTGACCATGTTCAGGCCTGGAGGGCCACCACAAGTTGTAGATCAGTGCCTGGTTGGCCTGGGCTGGGCTGAGTTGATGCAAGCCAATCATTCACTGTTCTAGGGTGGCCCCAAGGGAAAGGGCGAGAGTTTGGCAGTACCACTAGTGGTTGTGCCACTGGCAGCTGTGGCTTACCCATGAGGGGGCTGTGGCAGTCCCAGTGAAAGACAAGTCTTCCCTTTTACTGGGACAGCTCCCATCTCCCATTGGAAAGCTTGTGCCCAGCACCTGCCCCTGGCACCTATGGGCTCCCATATCCTTTGAATCCACTGGGCAGGAGTTCCACTGGCAAAGCCAGTCTGGGTTTCCTGATCTGTCAGTGTAGGAAAGGCTACTGGAGCCTCACACCATGCCCTGCAGTGCCCATGGGCCAGGCTTGGCATCTGCAGGTGAGACTGAGAGCTGTTGCATCTGGAGAGACCACAGGGCAGAGGTGAGTTTGGGGTGAGCTGAAGGGGCTGTGCCCCAGACCGGCACTTGGGTGGGTAGATCAGACTGAGACTGCAGCCTAGATGTCTAGTGAGGGAGCCTCTGGGAAGATGCAGAGTGCCCCTCACTTGCTTTGCCTGGGTCAGGGGCTGCAACTGAGAAGGTGTGGTATGGGCACAGCACTGATCTATTCTACAACCTGATGATGACCATCCAGGCTGGAACACAGTCAGCCTTAGATCTGACTTGAGAGGTCATCCCACTGACCCCATCCTCCCCCAGGCATGCTCACAGGAGGCAGCAAGCATACACAGAGCCTGGCATCCATAGCGACTATCTTGCCCTGCGGGCTGATTGCATTCTGAGTACCTCCCTTTCACCCAGGATGCCCAAGGGATGGGGCCAAATCAGTGCGGTGGTCTTTTGCTAGCTCCAGGATGGTCAAGCAAGTTGGATCTAATGCTGACCATGTTCCAGCGTGGGTAGCCAAGTTGTAGATCAGTGCCATGCCCAAACCAGCACCTCCATGCACCACTCACCGGCCTGGCCTCACAGCCTCGTCTCACTGGGACCACCCCACCCCCATGTGGGAAAGCCACGGTTAGTGGCAGCACTGCCAATCTTCCCCCCTATCCTCATCCTTACTAAGCATGGAGGAAGATTGGGATGGCCTGAAAAGCATTTGCAAGCTGATGAGATTTTGGGGCAGCAAAATTGCCTTGTTTGAAGCCTCCTGTGATGACCCAAGGCACGGTATAAGAATCACACACAAACAGCTGGTAGTTCAAATTGCTTTTATTGCTCCAAAGTTCCCCAAACACTCCCACATTTCTGTCAAGTCTCAAGCAGAATGATAACAAAACTCCACACAAATCTCAAGCAGTTTCTGGCTGCAATTAGTCCAGCCCAACACTGTCTGCACCAAGGCTGCTCAACAATAAATCCAAAGGTATTTGGTAAATCAAGGGCAAATCAAGGAGTTAAAGTAACAAAAGATCCAGATAATTAGTCCAGAACGCCCACAGGAATGCAAGGACTCTTGGCCAGTTGAAATGTCAACACACACACTTCAGAAATTTAGCGTTTGTTCCTGACAAATGGCCCTCCCCACAATGTCTCCTTAAGTCTCTATCCCCCAGTGTGCCTTGTGAAGATGGGCGGGGCACTCTCCTCATGCTTAGACTGCTCTGACTGTGCTGATCATGCCTCCTCTCCACTTAGTGAGGCCTTGGATCAGGAGTGGGTGGTCTTAGCTCCTCACCTGAGCTCTGTCCCTCATGTTCCTCCTGCCTGTGATCTTCCCTGCCTGCAGGCCTTACTACTTCAGGAAAACCTTGGCTGGATTGATTCCGCCCTTCCCCAGTTTCCTCCAAGGCCAATGGAGCCGCCCTCTCCATGTCTGGCTTTTCTTGTTCCAGTTCATCTTCCCCCTCAGATTCAGACTCCAACAGGGGCATGGCACCTCTCCTGTTGTAAACGCTCTTCATGCTGAGTCTGGAACAGTGTGAAAGGCATTTTCAAGCCAATAGGAGGCTTTAAGCAAGACAATTTCACTACCCCAAAATCTTGTTATCTTGCAAATACTTTTTGGCTGGATCTGGTACAAACCTCAATTCACAGAGAACAGAGGCCTAAACTACTGTAGTGCAAGATCGTGAAACTGATTGTCAGTCCTGAAGCTGACTAAATGGTGGCTATCTTTCTATTCTACTGAGGTTTTTTCTTTCTTCAGAGCTTCAGTGCTGACACAGTCTGAAAATGAGCATAGTTTCTTCTGGGAACCAAGGTCATGTGTGCAAGTGGTTGGGAAATGGAGACTGAGGTCATCCCACATCTAGACTCTCTCAGCAGTCCATGTGACTGATGCCTTTGGGGAAGTGACAAACTTTTACTTTTAATTAAGAGGAAAACTGGAGGGGACTTTAGATATAGTTTTTATCAGCATAATGCCAATATGACATGTCCTAATAAAATAATGTTCTTTGACAAGACCTCATGCCTCATAGTTCTTTCATTTGGGATTGTGTTAGTTGGGACCCTGACATTAAACCAGATCTCCTAAATTCCGAGCTCCATAGAAGCCACTATCCGGGGTCCTGAACCCCAGCTGCTTACCTGGTCTACCCGGGCAGCAGGAAGACTTAGAGAAGATGGAGAAGAAGACCGAAGAGGCTGTGGCCAATTGTGGATTTTGCAGTGGCCGATGCCAGAGCCTACCAACCCCATCAGACACTCTATGAGTGGCAGTAGCAGTGGCGGATGTTGCATGCCAGTTGGGTACCTGACCCATAGACCAAACTGAATGGTCCACTGCAGAGGAGCTCTACCAGGTGGAGAAGGACCTCACCATCCAAGTGTCACTCCAAGAGCTGACCCAGGAATGCCTAGCAACCTCCACCAGGGAATCGTAAGTTATGATCCTCGAATGGAGGTTGATGGGCCTGATAGATCTAACTAAGTCTGGGGAGTGGAAGTACCAGAGTGCAGTTCACAGCTAGACCCTGGAGAGGCTACACTAGTGGTTTGACAGGCTGAGTCTTGGCAGCTTGAAGAACTCGCACCAGACCAGGAATCAGCCAATGCTGACAGTCCCTCCCTAGTTGGACCGATCTACTTGAGTTGTGAGCTCTCCACCTCTAGCAATAGTGCAGCTCAAGATGGAGCAAATTCCCCTTCACTGACCCAGTCAACCATGGGAGGGATCTGAGCAACTAACCCTCCATTGCCCCATTCCACACACTCAAGCCTGGGACCACAATGAACCCTACCAAGATGTTGTCAGCTAGCCTGCCCGACCAACCCCAGCTCCCTCCTCCTGGTCAAATATCACCCTATTGGACCTATTACCTAAGGCAGGGATGGGTCCAGGTGCAAGCCCAATGGCACTCTGCCCCTCCAGCTCTTCCCCCTCCAGCCTTGCCAGTGGACCTGCCATGGTTCTGGTCTGGGTTCAATGGAACACCAAACAAGCTGGTCTTCTACCTGAACTGAGTGTGGGACCATGTTGACTGCTATGGGGATGACTACTATAGTGACCAAGAGATAATCACTACCATCAGCAACAACCTAGATAGGGAGACCATGGAATGGGTTGACTCAACTACACGATAAAGATGCCTCAGAGCTGGAGAACATTGATGATTTTTTGCAGCTGTTAAAGAGCAGATTAGAGGATGTAGCCCAAGGCCAAGAAGCAGAAGCAGAAAATAAAACAGTCAAACAAAAGGGCCGGCTGACTAAAGAATACGTCCAGGAATTTCAAAGGATAGCCAGAAAGCTGTGGGACAAATCTCTTAGTACTGTCAGGCTACGGAACTTCTTCTCATTTAAACAATAAGAATGAACTTCTGAGAACCAAACGTATCAAAAGGAATTCTTTATTGGGATGAGAGAATCCTGTAGGAGTTCAAAGCAGCGTCTGAGGTCCCTCAGGCATACAGTGATAGATAAAGGGGTTTAGAATCCCCCCTCCTCCCAATGTTTACTTAGGGAAACAAAAGCCAATATGTTAATCCCCCTCCCAGCTCCTCTGGGAGGGGATCCTTCCCTTTTTGGAAGGTTTTTCCTCGTGTAACTTTCCCAAGACGTACCTAGCTTCCTCCCCCCACCCCCTTTTTAGAACGGACTGTTTTTTGAGATTTCCCAGAGCACTTCATTGTGGAGTTTTATGGATCCCTCATCTCCTGGCTGTGCCTCCCAAAGGTGATAGGTTCCGGCCATCTGGTTTCCTTCCCCCCCCATTGTATCATGTATGGGTGTGCATATTCGATACAAGGTTAAATATATTCAGGTTACATCAAGCAAGGATTTCTTTATCAGTTCCCCCCCCCCCCCTTTCCTCTTCCTCTGAAGAAATGACAGATACACGGATCTGACAAGTACATTACTTCAAAGTGAGCCTGGACAAAGAAGTACTCAAAATCTGCCTCTGCCAGGAAGTTCCTGACCACATCCACAACTGGTACCAGATGGCCATAGTGATGGATCTTGAGCTCCGCTGGCCAAAGGAGGAGACGCTGTAAAAGAAGCCTAGGAGACAGTTTGGCCGATGGCCCAGCACCTGCCAGATCAAGGAACAACCAAGGGGACCCTCTATATAGTGGCAATCAAATGTTTCTGGTGTGGCCAATAGGATCATTGAGCATCTGAATGCTTGGCCCCAGCCCCTTTCCCACAGGCAAGGGTTCCAGCCCTGACCAAGCCAAATAAAACATCCCAGAAAGCTGTGGAGAAGGGGAAGTTTGCCCACCAAGGTGTTGAGGTCTACCATCCCCTCAAAAGGAAGGGTAAACTGCAGTCCCATTGCCACTGACTGACAACAGCAAGGATGACCCAATGGTAAGTGAAGCCATCCATCCCTTCGCTATTAAGTCCAAGCTAGTGGTGCCAAAAACAGGAATCCGGGGTGAAATAGAGGGAATCATAGACATGGGATGCACCCACTGCCTGATCAGCCTCCCCACTGTCACCAAACTAGGCATAAAGACTACCTTAGAAAACCTGTTACAGTTAGAATAAGTTGATGGGTCACTGATAAGGGGAATCCCGGCTACACTAGTTATGGAACCCGTAAGGCTGGAGATGGGCTGCCATTGGGAACTTATTTGATTCATGGTGGTGCCAAAAATGACTGAGGCTGTCATCCTGGGTTTGGCATGGCTGGATAAATGGTGCCCCTGAGAGGATAGCTACAGAAAACTAATGCTAGCAGTGGGTCCAAACCCCGCTGCCAGCTCAATGGAGAGAGGAGCTCTCTAGCACGTGAATGGGACTAGACAAAATGAAATAGCCACTGCCACCTTAGATCAGTCCCTGGGATCCACCCCTGAGACCTGGCAGAAATGTTTAGCGAGGAAGAATGCAGCACCTTGCCCCCACATCAACCCACAGACTGTGCCATAGAGTTTGTGCCAGGGGCCAAGTGGCCCAAACAAAAAATGCACTCCCTGACTACTAAGGAAATGACAGAACTAAGAGAGTACATTGACATTAAGCTAGCCCAGGGGTTCATACAACTAGCCAAGTCCAGGATAGCTGCCCAGTTCTCTTTAAAGAGAAAAAGAACAGGTCAGTGAGGCTCTGCAATGATTTTAGAGGAATACATACAGTATGCATGGAAAACATGTACCTAACTGCCTTAATAAAGGACATGCTGGCCCACTTAGCCAAGGGGAAGGTGTTCACCAAACTAGACCTGCAGGAGGCATACTACTGGGTATGGATGAAAGAAGGAGATGAATGGAAAACAGCTTTCAATTGGCTGCTGGGCAGTTTCCAATTCAAAGTTTGAGCTCCAAGGAGTCCCTGACATATTCATGTAGCAATTAATGAGGTGCTGCATGTGAGCACATGCATAAAGGAGTTCTCATCTACCTGAATGACATTCTGTTCTTCAGTGAGGCCCTAGAGAAACACTTGAAACTAGTATGCCAAATATTGAAAAAGCTACTAGCAGCAAAACTGTGCACAAAACTGTCGAAGTGTGAGTTCCATAACACAGCTCTATTCTACATAGAGCTTCTGTGAGTACATCATTATATACCCCTGGCACAGTAAAATCTCCATTCTCACCTCACTCCAGGGGAAGGATACTGTAAAATTCCCATTCCCTCCCCACCCCACCAACCTGCTTTCCAGGTCTGTACTCCTGTACAGGGCAACCAAAGAAGAACCAGCCGATCAGCTGGGATTTGGGAGGCAGAGAAGAGATGGGGGAAGGGCTAATCAGAGGTGGTATTTGCCGGTTCTCCGAGCTACTCAAAATTTCCATTACCAGTTCTCCAGAACTGGTAAGAACCTGCTGAATATCACCTCTGGTTCCCACCCCTTGCAAAACAGGCCCTCTTTGAACTACTAAATCCATATGCAAATTATTAGCCTGTCTTCTGTATGTTATATTAGTGACAAAGTAGTTAACAGGAAGAAAAATGCCTCTAAAACAAAACAAAACAAAATGAAAGTTTCAAAAATCTCTATTAGCAAACTGTTATTGTAGTCCACTTGTACAAAGTTTACTGGGGCATCTTCTTATCTATCCCGAATCATGCCAAAAGTTATAAATAATTCATCCTGGATCCAATACACACACTTGCTTCTTAATGCCATCCCTTATCAATTGTTGTTTAATTAAATATAATACAGAATAGGTCTGTCTTAAGATCAAATCCCAAATAGAAGCGATTACCAGGGAATTATAATTGAACCATCCAGTTTCCCTCAATCTTCATAGAAGAATTTGTCACTTCCCTTTTCAGTCAGAGAAAACTCAGATTTTGACTGATTCTGCCTTAAGTGAAAATCCAAGGTTTAGATTCACTGCAATGTCAGTTGGACTGTGTGACTGCTGTTAGTTTTCCAGAGTCATGCAACAAAAATGATTAAGGGTTTGGAGACTAAAACATACAATTAATGTTGCAGGAATTGGGTATCTCTAATTTAATGAAGAGAAGAACTATGGATGACATGACAGCAGTCTTCCAATATCTCAGGGGCTGCCACAAATAAGAGGGGGTCAAGCTATTCTCCAAAGCACCTGAGGGCAGGACAAGAAGCAATGGGTGGAAACTAATCAAGGAGAGAAGCAACCTGGAATTAAGGAGGAATTTCCTGACAGTGAGAACATTCAACCCATGGAACAGAAGTTGCCTCCAGAAGTTGTGGGAGCTTCATCCTTGGACGCTTTCAAGAAGAGCAATCTCTGACTGCCACATGTCAGAAATGGTGTAGGGTCTCCTGCTTGAGCAGGGGGTTGGACTAGACTACCTGGGCTACCAAGTGTCAAACAAAGGAGTGGAAATAGATCCAGCAAAAGTTAAAGCAGTGCTGGACTGGCAACCCCCTCGTACATGTAAGCAGTTCCAGAGCTTCTTAGGGCTTGCCAACTTTTACAGACAGTTCATTTCCCCCTTTGCCAAGATTGTTTTGCCTGTTGTTGAAAACAAAAGGGGACTCACAAAAGCCATGGTCTAGGTAACCCCTAAACTGGACTTTAGAGTGTCAGTGGGCACTTGAGATACTGAAGAGACTTTTCACCGAAGAGCTGATCCTTAAACACTCTGACTCAAACCAGACCTTTGTGGTGCAAATGGATGCCAGCAATATGGCAGTTGGCACAGTCCTTCTCCAACAGAATGTAAATGGTAACCTGCAGCCATGTGCCTACATTTTGGTGTCTGTACCGAAAGAAGGTGGGCCGTGTGGGAGAAGGAAGCCTATGCAGTCCAGTGGGCATTACTAACTTGGAGGCATATTCTCAAGGGCAGTTGGGTATCATTCAAAATATGAACTGACCACAAAAATTTAAAGCACTAAAGACCCCTCAAAAACTCTCTCCCAAGCAAGTTTGTTGGGTGCAGTACTTCAAAAGATTCAATTCTGAGCTGACATACATTACAGGGGGGAAACCTGTTGGTGGATGCTTTATGCAGAAAACCTCAGTTCAACAGTAAGCAAGAGGAAATAACCCATGCCATAATTTAAAGATGCTGCACTTGGCCACAAGATAGTTCTGGTGGCCAAAAATTAAGAAGGATGTAGAGGACTATGTAAAGAACTGTGCGAAGAAAAGACAAGGGAAGCCTCCTGGCTTGTTGCAGCAAGTAGATGATCCACCAGACCTTGGGAATAGATTGCTATGGACTTTATTGTTGAGCTTCTTGAGAGTGGGGGAAATACAGTAATCTGGATTGTAGCGGACTTGTTTTCAAAGCAAGCTCATTTCACCACTTGCACTGGGCTTCCATCTGCAAAGAGGCTAGCCAAATTGTTTATAAGGCAGATATATAGGTTACATGGAGGTGACTCCATAGTCCCTCCATAGGGGACTCTGAATCACCTCAGACAGAGGTGTCCAGTTTATGACTACGTTCTGGAGGGAGTTGGTGAGAGCCATTGGGTCATCACAGGGGCTTAGCTCAGCTTTTCATCAGAACACAAATAGGGTGGCATAATGAGCTAGTGCAATGGTGGAGGAATACTTGAGATGCTACGTCGACTACCAACAATCAAATTGGGTGGAACTATTGCCATTCACAGAGGTGGCATACAATAATGCAGTGGATAGTAGCACCGGACTAACACCTTTTCAAGTTGCCAATGGCATGGAATTTGTCCCATGCCTGAGCTGCCTAGGAACCCTCCATCATCCATGTCATTAAACAAATGGATGGAGTCCTTAAAAGAATCCTGGGAAAACACTAAGCATGCATTGGTGGAAGCGGCCAGGATCTGTAAAGTCCAAGCTGACAAACACCGTTCCACCCAGCCACCCTTTTGAGCAAGGGATAAGTGTCTACCTGCCCCCAAAATACTTAAAGTTAAAATTACCTTGTAAGAAATTGGGGTGAAGTTCATAGGGCTTTTCCCCGATAGTGAAAATAATTAAGTGACGGTGCAATTGAAGCTCCCTCCCCTACTGGGAAAAGTGCATCCGGTATTTCACAGTAATCTTATGAAGCCAATGGTGAGCTCCAAAATCATGCTGGTAGATCAGGCAGTCCCAAAGCCAATTGTTGCAGAAAGGGAAAAGCACTATGAGATAAAGCAAATCCTAGATTTGAGGCTGCATGGGGGTGGACTGCAGTACTTAGTATAGTGAAAGGGATAATCCCTGTCTGAGGCATCATGGATGAAAAGGAAGAATTTTTTTACTAAACTAAAGAACTTAGACATAAATGCAAGAGGTCCATATTAAAAAGCAACAGAAACAGGTATTGGAATATTCCAGATTGGGAAATCTTTTTGTGGCACTAGCACAACAGAAGAAGAGAGGAGTAGCGCTATACATCAAAGAACCAATCCAGGCTAAGCAAACCTACCAAGATGAAGAGGGAAGGATACTGGTCGTAGAAATAATATTAAAACAAAAAAGGACACTATTAGTTGAAATATATGCACCTAACAGGGGACAGAAAACTTTTTATTAAAAACTGCATAGCATTATTTGAGAGACAGAGAGTGATAACATATGCGTACTGGGAGACTTCAATGCCATAACGAACAAGAAACTGGATTATAGAGCAACAAAAAAACAAAAGGAAGCAGAAGGATACTGAAACTTTTTTCCAAGTGGCAGAAGAATTAAATATCCAAGATGTATGGATATTTAATGGATAGAGAAATCAGGAGAGAAAACAATATACTTTTTATTCGAATAGTCATGATTCCTGGTCACAAATTGATATGGTTTGGACGTCGATGGAATTAATCTCAGAAATAAAGGAAATAGAAATAGACATAAATCTTTGGGCAGACCATAGCCCCATGAGAATCGCCTGGAGACGACGAAGGAAAAATCAAAGATGGACACTTAACCGAGCAATTTTAAATGATGAAAAAAATTTTCTAGAGGATTAACAAGGAATTAAAAATTTTTATTAAAGAAAACAAGTCAGGGGACACATCCATACAAATCTTATGAAATATAATGAAGGCATTCACAAGAGGGGTTGCTACCTCATTTATGGCCAGGAATAGTAAAATAAAGAAACAAAAAAAGGACATAGAAGACAATTATAGGAATATAGAAGCAGAGTTACAAAGAATGACACAAAATAGAAATTTGAAAGAAAAAATTGCATTGATTAAGCACGTTGGCTATCTTAGAAAAAGAAGAATTGGCACAGCAAATAAAGGAAGCAAACTAAAACTTCTTCGAGAATGTGAACAAACCAGGAAGGTGGTTAGCGTACAAACTGAAAAAACAAAAAGAAAAGAAATGGATTAACAAATTACAAGACAAAGAGGGAAATGTTTGCTACCAAAATGAAGGGGAAAAAATATAACACAGGCCTTTTATGAAAAACTATATAAAGGAAATAGATGCTATACAGAGGAAAAACCTGATGTTATCTGGAAAAGGCAGAGTTACCAAAGGTGCCAGAAGAAATAAAAGACATGTTTAATGAGGAAATAACAATGGCTGAGTTAACTGCATCCATCAAAAAACAAAAGAACAATAAAGCACTAGGGCCCAATGGGCTTCCATCAGAATTATACAAGAACTCCGGGACAGTTTGAGTGTAACACTATTAGAGGTATATAATGATGTACTCATGGAAGCGAAGATAACACCATCATGGATGGAGGCTAACATAGTACTGATCCCCAAAAAGGACACATATCATTTGCGAATCCAAAATTATAGACCAATCTCACTATCAAATACAGACCACAAAATATTTGCCTCTATAATAGCTGAACGTTTGAAAAAAATTCTCAATACTGATCAAAATGGCATTTTAGCCAAAAGGCAGATAAAAAACAGTATGAGAACGATGCTAGACATATTAGAATACTATGAAATTTATTTATTTATTTATTTATTAAATTTTATATACCGCCCCCTCTCCCAACGGGACTCGGGACAGTGTGCGGCCAAGTAAAAATGACACACATTATAAATACAATTTTAAAATAGAGTTAAAAATTGATTAAATTGGTGGCTGAAATACAATAAAAATAAAAATAAACAAGGAAAAATTTAAAAACTGCAATCATTAAAACCAATTTAAAACCCTAACCAGTAACTCTAGGCCAGACCGGCTTGTTGGAAAAGATGGGTCTTCAGCGAGCGCCGGAAGGTTCGCAGGCAAGGGATAGTTCTCATCTCCGGGGGTAATTCATTCCAGAGGGCCCAAGGCCCGCACCCTTGGGGCCGCCAGCCGGCATCGCCCAGCTGACGGCACCCCGAGGAGGCGCGCCCTGTGAAAGTGCACTGGTCGATGGGAGGCCGATGTGGCAGCAGGTGGTCCCGTAAATACCCAGGTCCCAAGCCATGGAGCACTTTAAAGGTGACCACTAACACCTTGAATCGCACCTGGAAGGCCACTGGAAGCCAATGCAGCTCGCGCAGGAGCGGTGTAACATGGGAGCTCTGAGGAGCCCCCAAAACCACCCGCGCGGCCGCATTCTGCACCAGCTGAAGCCTCCAGGTGTTCTTCAAGGGGAGCCCCATGTAGAGAGCATTGCAATAATCTAGGCGGGAAATGACAAGGGCAGATATGACTGTGTGGAGGGCATCCCGATCCAGAAAGGGTCGCAACTGGTAGATCCTATGGACCTGACAAAAAGCCCCCCTGGCGATGGTCGCTATATGATCTTCTAATGACAGCCATACATCCAGGAGGACACCCAGATTGTGCGCCCTCTCCGTGGGGGTCATGATTTCTCCCCCCATGGCCAGTGATGGAGTAAGCTGGCTATATCTGGGTGCTGGAAACCACAGCCACTCAGTTTTAGCCGGGTTGAGTTGAAGCCTGTTCCGCCCCATCCAGCTCCGCACGGCTTCCAGGCACCGGGTCATCACTTCAATGGCTTCGTTGGGGTGGCCCGGGGTAGAAATGTATAGCTAAGTGTCATCAGCATACTGATGGAACTCTACCCCAAAACCACGGATGATCTCACCCAGCGGCTTCAGATAAATGTTGAACAGCAGGGGCGAGAGCACAGACCCCTGAGATACCCCGCAAATCAGGGACCTCGAGGCTGACCTCTGCCCCCCTGCCAACACAAATTGCGAATGGTCGGAGAGGAAGGAGGAGAACCACCGTAACATGGTGCCTCCTACTCCCAACCCCAACAGCCATCGCAATAAGATACTGTGGTCGATGGTATCAAAAGCCGCCAAGAGATCTAACAGGACCAGGACAGAGGAACAACCCCTGTCATGGGCCCTCCAGAGATCATCCACCAATGTGACCAACGCCATCTCTGTGCTGTGCCCGGGCCTAAAACCTGATTGGCGCGGATCTAAATAGACAGCTTCATCCAGGTGCTGAAGGAGCTGTCGTGCCAGCACACTCTCAACAGCCTTCGCCACAAAGTGAAGGTTGGAGACCGGACAATAGTTAGATAATAATGTTGGGTCCAGGGATGGTTTCTTGAAGAGAGGCCTCACCACCGCCTCTTTCAAGGCAGCAGGCAAAAGCCCCTCATTCAAGGAAGCGTTAATAATACCCTGGAACCAACCTTGTGTCACCTCCCGGGTGGCCAAAACCAGCCAGGAGGGACACGGATCCAGGAAACATGTGGTGGCATTAAGCCCACCCAGTATCCTGTCCACATCCTCGAGGGTCACAGGATCGAACTCACCCCAAATGACCTCCCCGAAATCCGCCCCCGCCCTCCCGTCCAGAGTTGCCCAGTCAGAGTCCAACTCATCCCGAATCTGAGCAATTTTATCCTGCAGAAAATTCGAAAAATCCTCAGCCCGTCCTTGCAAAGGATCCTCCCACACTCCCACATCTAAAAGGGAGCGGGTCACCCTAAAAAGGTAATGAAAAACAAGTGGCACTGCTTTTTGTAGACCCCAAAAGGCATTCGATAATGTTAATTTGGAATTCATGCTACAGCAATTGAGACATATGCATTTTGGTGACAGGTTCGTATATATAGCTAGGACAATATATACAAAACAAATGGCCAAAGTAATAATTAACCGAGAAGTGACACGAAACTTTACAATATAAAAAGGCACAAGACAAGATTGCCCACTATCCCCACTACTGTTTATTTTAACATTAGAAGTGCTGATGAGAAATATTTGAAAAGAGGAACAATTAAAGGCTTGACAAATAGACAAGAAAAGTATAAACTACAAGCATCTGTGGACAATCTAGTATTCATATTAGAAGGAACCTCTAAAATCTGGCAAGAAATTAATGGAGGAATTGACAAAATTTGGTGAAGTCATGGGGTTAAAAATAAACATGAGGAAAACCAAAATGTTAGTCAAGAATATGACAAATCAAAAAATGAAGAACTTACAAAGGAAATGAACATTCAAATAGTGAAAAAAGTGAAATATCTAGGCATATTCTTAATGGCAAGATGCATAACCCTCAAAGAAGACAATTACACTAAATTAATAAACCAAATCAAAATAGATCTAGGAAGATGGAAGAATCTGCAAATCTCTCTAATGGGTAGGATAGCCATTCTAAAAATGAATATATTGCAAAAAAATACTCTATCTATTCCAAAATATTCCTATAAAATTAGTGAAAAGCTTTTTTAAGAATTTAAACCAATTAATGTCAAAATTCATATGGCAGAGAAAGAGGCCAAGAATTAAGCTGAAATTAATGCAGGACACCAAAGAGAAAGGAGGTTTAGGCTTGCCAGAATGGGAGTTATATTACCATGTGGCAGCACTTACGTGGCTAAAAGGATGGATCACATTAAGGAACAAACGGCTGCTAAAGTTGGAAGACCATGACATCCAAGCGGGTTGGCACGCCTTCTTGTGGTACAGAAAAGATACAGCACACAAATATTTCCAGAGACACTATTTATTTATTTATTTATTTATTTATTTATTTATTTATTTATTTATTTATTTATTTATTTATTTATTTATACTTTTATACCACCCCTTCTCCCAAGTTGGGACTCGGCGTGGTGTACAGCCTAAATAAAACAATACAATGAAATAGAAAAATTTAAAATAGGTTTAAAAAGATTTAAATTGGTGGCTGAAGTTATAAATTACGATAGAATATTAAAAACAGGGTAAAAAGTTAAAAGTTAGAAAAATTAAAAACCCTCCAATGATACTAGGCCAGACCGGCCTGTTGGAAAAGGTGGGTCTTGAATGCACGCCGGAAGGTTCGCAGGACAGTGATGGCTCACATCTCCGGGGATAATTCATTCCAGAGGAAGGGTGCTCCCACAGAGAAGGCCCGCACCCTCGGAGCTGCCAGCCGGCATCGCCCAGCTGACGGCACCCCGAGGAGGCCCACCCTGTGGGAGCGCACTGGCTGGTGGGAGGCCAATGGTGGCAGCAGGCGGTTCCGTAAGTACCCGGGTTCCAAGCCATGGAGTGCTTTAAAGGTGACCACCAACACCTTGAATCGCACCCGGAAGGCCACCGGAAGCCAATGCAGCTCGCGAGGAGCAGTGTAACATGGGAGCTTCGAGAAGCCCCCAGAATCACCCACGCGGCCGCATTCTGCACCAGCTGAAGCCTCCAGATGCTCTTCAAGGGGAGTCCCATGTAGAGAGCATTGCAATAGTCTAGGTGGGAGATGACGAGGACAGAAGTGACTGTGTGAAGTGCGTCCCGATCTAGAAAGGGCCGCAACTGGTAGATCTGACGGACCTGACAAAAACCCCCCTGGTGAGGGCCGCTATATGATCTTCTAACAATAGCCATACATCCAGGAGGACACCCAGATTGCGTGCTCTCTCCATGGGGATCAAAATCCCCCCCCCCCCCCCCCCCCACAGCCAGTGATGGAGTAAGCTGATTGTATCTGGGTGCCAGAAACCACAGCCACTCGGTTTTGGTCGGGTTGAGTCGAAGCATGTTCCGCCCCATCCAGCTCCGCACGGCTTCCAGGCACTGGGTCATCACTTCAACGGCTTCATTGGGGTGGCCTGGGGTAGAAATGTATAATTGAGTATCATCAGCATACTGATGGAACTCTACCCCAAAACCGCAGATGATCTCACCCAGCGGCTTCACATAAATGTTGAACAGCAGGGGCGAGAGCACGGACCCCTGAGGCACCCCACAAAACAAGGCCTCGGGGCTGACCTCTGCCCCCCCACCAACACAAATTACGAGCGGCCGGACAGGAAGGAGGAGAACCACCGTAACATGGTGCCTCCCACTCTCAACCCCTCCAACCGCCGCAGTAAGATACTGTCGTTGACAGTATCAAAAGCCACCGAGAGATCTAACAGGACCAAGACAGAGGAACAACCCCTGTCCCGGGCCCTCCAGAGATCATCCACCAACGCGACCAACACCATCTCCGTGCTGTGCCCGGGCCTGAAACCCGATTGGAGCGGATCTAAATAGACAGCTTCATCCAGGTGCTGAGGAAGCTGTCACACTCTCAACAACCTTCGCCACAAAGTGAAGGTTGGAGACCGGACGATAATTTGCTAATAATGTTGGGTCCAGGGACGGTTTCTTGAGGAGGGGTCCCACCACCGCCTCTTCCAAGGTGGCAGGTAAAAACCCCTCACTCAAGGAAGCATTAATAATACCCTGGAACCAACCTCATGTCACCTTCCGGATGGCCAAAACCAGCCAGGAGGGACACGGATCCAGTAAACATGTGGTGGCATTAAGCCCACCCAGTATCCTGTCTATCTAAGACAGGCACTATTAATAGTACGGAACAAAATTAAACACCAAAATTATATGGAAACCCCTATTTGGCTCTCCACAGTAGAAACACTAATCCACCATAATTTGATAAATGTGGAGAAAATTGTCACATATATATACTTAATGAGCAAGGAGAACTGAAAACTAGAACAGAACTGACTGCACAGGTGGTAAATCTAGAGTCGTGGTCCTACCTACAAATTCAGATGAGATACACACAGGATAGGAAAGTATGTGGCATCAGTACAGAACCAACAATTCTAGACAAATTGCTGATAGGGACTGATGAAAAACTTATTAAGGTGTTGTACAGATACTTATTAGAATATAAATTAGAGGAAAAGCATGTCAAGGGGACAGTGGCGGCCTGGAGAAAAAACTTTGGCTATAACATAGAACTGGCAAAATGGCAGAAACTCTGGACTAACAATAGGAAATGGCGACAGTCCACAAGGAAAATCAATAACTATGGTGATGGCCTGTAAGGAAAATCTATGCAAGATGTTCTACAGGTGGCATTTTCCCCCAGCAAGGCTTGCTAAAATGTACAAAAACTTATCACCAAAATACTGGAAGTGCAAGGATTTACCAGGTACATTTTACCACATATGGTAAAATGTAACCATGCAAGATAATATTGGAAATTGATACAGGCATGGGTAGAGCAAATGGTGGGAGAACACATTCAATTTTAGCCAGAATTATTCCTGCTTGGAATAATGACAGAAGGCCACAGTAAAGGTACAACATATTTGATTATACATGTATTGACTGCAGCAAGAATGATTTACGCACAGTACTGGAAAAATCAAAATATACCACCGAAAGGAGAGATAATAAGGAAAATAATGGCATGTGCAGAAGCTGATAGACTAGCTTTAGAAATGAAAAATAAGGGGGATTCAGAATATTACAAAACTTGAAACAAGTTTATATGTGGCTATAAAAAAGAAGGAGCTAGGAGGATTGGAAGCAAAATGTAAATATTGTACCAATAATAGAAATGTTAATGGCTTTGATTACATCTTTGGTATGTATGGCAAAGTAATGCCAAAGTAATGCTGCAGGGTGATGATGGGTTTGTATGTTTAAGTAGCGGTTGGTGTGTGTTTTCTTCCGGTGGATGGTGTGTCCTAGGGAGCTATTGGGGTTTTTGTAAATTAGGACATCCAGGAAGGGAAGTTGGTTGTTGGCTTCTGTTTCCATGGTGAATTGTATTTTGGGGTGTAGGCTGTTGAGGAGTGTGAGGAAGTTGTCCAGTTTTTCTTTCTCGTGTGGCCAAATTACGAAAGTGTCATCTACATATCTAAGCCAGAGTTTGGGTTTGTGTTTGGATTTGTCTATAGCATTGGTTTCAAAGTGTTCCATGTATAGGCTAGCGATGACGGGTGAGAAGGGTGATTCCATAGGTGCTCCTTCTATCTGTTTGTATCTTTGTCCATTGTGGATGAAGTAAGTGTTAGTTAGGCAGTGGTTGGTCAGATCTAGGATGTGCTTAGGGGGGTTGTATTTGTTTTGGATGGCTGTCAAGGCTTCTTTAATAGGTACTTGGGTGAAGAGGGATATGACATCGAAACTCACGAGTAGGTCACTGGGTTGTAGGTTTTGTTTCTTTATTGTTTCTATGAAGTGGAAAGAGTTTTGTACGTGTGAGGTGATGGATACTGTGTAGGGCTGGAGTTGTTTGGCGAGACATTTGGCAAGATTCTGTAGAGGTGAGCCTATGGAGCTGACTATGGGTCCGAGTGCTGTTCCTTCTTTGTGTATCTTGGGGAGGCCATAGAGCTTAGGGCATCTGGATGATTTTTCTCTGGGGATGATTTTTTGCTGGATCTCTTCACTGATGGGAGAGGCTTTTATTTTGGATTTGGTGGTTTTTTCCAGGTAGGTGGTGGGGTTTGTATTTAGAGGTTTGTAAGCGGGGTCTTGGAGTAGGTTGGATAGTTTGGACTGGTAGTCCAATGTGTTCATCACGACTGTGGCGTTGCCTTTGTCTGCTGGAGAATGCTTATGTTGTTGTCTTTCCTCAAGTTGCTGAATGCTTTTTGTTCTTCTCTGTGTAAGTTGCTTCTGGGTGGACTGCTGGAGCAGAGGACGTTTGGTGACTTCAAGTCTGATTTTATTGCCTACATCTGGATTAATTTTGGTTAGGCTAGCTTCAATTCCTCATATGATGTTTTCGGTGGGGATGTGTTTGGGGGTGACTACAAAGTTGAATCCCTTGGAAAGGACATTGATTTCTGTTATGGTAAGGGTTCTGTCTGATATCTTGTGTACTGTTTGTTTCATGTGTTATTGTGGGTGGGAGTTGGGCTTCTGGCGTTTCTCTAGTCTGTGGAGTTCGTTGGTGTGTATGTCTGTCTTGTAGGAGGTTTCTATTTCGGATTTCCAGAGGGCTAGTTGTTTGGATTTGTCCCAGAGTGCTGGGTAGATTTTGTTGCTGAGTTTGAGGTGGAAAGTGAGTACGTCCCTGTTGGTTTGGTTTAGTAGGAATCTTTTCCTGTGGAGTTCATCTCTGATTAGGGCTAATTCCGTTCTTTTCAGGATCCTTTCAGTGGCTGAGGTTTTGGAATGGAATTTGAGTTGGAAGCATGTGGGGGTCACTTTTTTGTGTCAGCAATTGCGTAGGAATGTGAAGTCGACATAAGATGGTAGCTCTTCGGACTTCGAGTTTCTCATAGGTCCTGGTCATCTGGAAGGTTTCCTCCCCGTGGAGGTAGGATATTTGTTTTCGTAGATTTTCACGGGTGCAGGTATGCAGGTCTTGGCGTGCTTGGGTCTTTTTCCGTGTAAGATTGAGAGTATCTTGGCAACATTTTGATGAGGCTGGTGCTTTCGGCTTCGTGCTTGTGTGAGCAAAGCATGATCTGAGCTGCTGTCCCCCTATATATACTGGTGGAGAGGTTGGCTGTGTTGTTATTTCTTGATTGGTGGATGGGGTTGATGTTTGCAGATTGGTTGGCTTTTTTGTAAGAACCTGGTGGCTGAGGTGCTGGCTATATGTCTATCAGCCTCCTATGTTTAAATGACCTGGGTAATGGGCTGTGTGATGACTTTCTGAGTTCTATTGTTGTGATCTCCTGGGTCTTGTGCTATAATCTCCTGGGTTGTTAGCTGTATTGTAGCATCCTGAGGTTTTTTGGTGTAACCTCCTGAGTTCCGTGATGTGATATCCTGAATGGGTGGCTGTGATGTAACATTCCGGGTTTTGGTTTGGCTCCGAGTTTGAGGTCTGGCTATGTGTTCATGGTGTGTGTCAATTTGCTTGGTTTGGGAGTCGGGGTGTGTGGCAGCTGGTGAGGCAGCCATGGTCTGGTTTCTGGATGGTGGTTGCCTTTTGTCTATGGGATGGGTTTGGGTTTGAGTCTGGTGAGGGAGATTGGTGGTGGCATCATGTGTTGTTTTAGTCCGGTGTTGGTTTTCATAGCTGGGACTCGTTTGTTAATAAGGGCTAGTTTCCAGATGCCTGGTAGGCAGGAGGTATCATCCTGTTTATTCATATTATGGGGGTCTTTCTCTATTTTGATGGCTTCCCTGATTATTCTCTTGTTGAAGTGTTCAGTATTGGAAATTAATTTGGTACCCTCAAAATTAATTTCATGTCCTGTGGCTTTAAGGTGCTGGAAAAGGGAGGAAGTATTTTCTTCTTTTCTGACTGTGTTCTTGTGTTCTGCGATGCATGTATTTATTCTCCTCTTGGTTTGTCCAATGTATGTGGCTGGGCAATTGTTGCATGGTATTTCATAAACTCCTTGGTTTATGAAAGACCCAGCCTGAAGATGGCCAGTGGGACCTCGTTGAAATGTCACCAAGATACTCTCAGTCTTACACGGGAAAAGACCCGAACACGTCAAGACTTGCATATATATATATAGTCTGATTTTTATGTCCAACTTTAAATTATTTTTTGTTATTTATATACTGCTATTTATTATATACTAAGAGGTGACAGGATATGTATATCTATTTCTGATTTATACAACGAGAAATTAATAGTCTATCTTACCCTATAACCTGGTTTCCTTTGTTTTGTCAAATAGGATTTGGCAACAGAAAATAGAATGACTCTACAGCAACTTGCTTCAGGACAAGGCTCCAATGAACCGCAGGAACTTGTGAAAACTTGCTAATGCTCTGCATTCAAGTCTCTGTCTAGTACTAGTCAGGTATTAGAGTAACATCTGCTGCTGACTAAATTGCATTTCCACAGATCCCTGAACCTGAGCTTACTATTATCTCGTAATCTCTACTGTTGCTTTGACCATACTACTGAGAAATCTTTACATCTAGCCTCTTGACCCTTGCCTTGATTAATAAACCATGAATATGAATTTCCAAAGCATAGGTTTTAGAAAAGCCAAACAGAGCCAGGACACATGCAAAGTATAACAGATTAAATGGAGGGAAAGAGGGAAAGAGAGAATGAGATTCAAAGAACCCTAGATACGTATATATAATTCAGGATATGTTTTACTCCATATTTATTTGAATGTATTGTCCCATGTGATTTAATTACTTTAACTGTGTAGATCTATTTAATGTGATACCTATGATGCATGACATGTCCTTTCAAGTAGCTGTGCATTATTGCAGAAATGAATATAATCATATAATCCACTAGCCTAAAGTAATTACAATTACAAGAGATGTTTGTTTAGTTAGAGGGCAAAATCTGATGCCTTACTTTCCCCGTAATACTCTTGTCACTTTACGAGTTCAGACAACTAAAACACACTTTTAACAACCATATTTAAACATAATTTAAAAACCCTATTTCAAAGCTGTATTTACAGTAGTGTTTGTGTGCATGTACACGTATCAACTTTTTAGGATGGAAATTTTGTTATTGCTCACCAAAAGAAATAAAAAAATTAAGCCATCCTTATCTAACCTCATTTTTAATAAAATGTTAATTTTGGGTCTATTTCTTAGATATAATTATGTTAAGAAATAATAATATTTTTTTTAACATTTTTATCTAGCTAAACTCTTAGTTTAATTACCTTGAAATAAGTTTAAGGCAAGTTAAGAAATTTGTTATAAAACAAAGGTTAAAACATTTGGTAATATCATAAAATGGAAGTTTATTTATTTATTTATTATTCAAATTTCTATACCGCTCCCTCTCCCAAAAAGGGACTCGGGGCGGTGTACAGCCTACTAAAAACACACAGAATAAATACAATTTAAATACAATTTAAAATACAATTTAAAACTAGATTAAATAAACAAATCCGGCTGTATCCCATCCAACTACAATTCAGACATTAAAATCCGGGATTGACTAAAAATTTTAAAAGTATAAAATTTAACAATTAAAACCCAAGTTTAAAACGCAAAAATCATTTACTGGGCCAGGCCGGCCTGCTTGAAAAATAGGGTCTTAACTGCGCGCCAGAAAGTCAGGATGTCCATCATGGCCCGTATCTCCGGGGGGAGATCATTCCACAGGGAGGGGGCTCCCTGTGCCAAATTATTATTATTACAATTTTAAAAAATGTTTTACAAAAAATATACTGTATAACAGATGGATATATTTTGTTATCAAACACAATGAATTTTTGAATTTGTATCAGTGTACATATATGTTCTGGACATAATTCATTAAATGATGAAATTTTCATTAAGCAGATATTTAAAAGGGGAACTTCCAGTTGTGCTCCTGTTGTGTTGGAGCAGAATCTGCAATCGTGTGCGGTTTCACTCTGTGCTCTCTCATTGGAGGGTCCCAATTGGGACTGGAACCACCTTGTAGGGGTGATGAAGAAAGGGAAACCCCCTGGTGGGTCAAGGGGAGCCATATTTCCCCTCCCTGGCAAGGAAAACCCCCCTCCAAAAGTGAGCTGCAGTGGTGGCCATTTTAGGCCACCACTGCAGCTCACTTTTGGAGGGGGGTTTTCCTTGCCAGGGAGGGGAAATATGGCTCCCCTTGACCCACCAGGGGGTTTTGGAGGGGGGTTTTCCTTGCCAGGGAGGGGAAATATGAAGATGGGAGGCAGTCCAGGAAACTAAGACTGTGCTGGAGTGGTGAAGCTGTGAATGGGGTGTGGAGCAGGTGAAATATTTGGACATTAAGGTAGCCTGGAATTAAAAGAAAGAATTTTTATGAAAGATTGTAGAAGTGGTGACCAGAGAGAGAGAGAAGAAAATTGGGAATTTATGAAATTGGACTTTGGACTTTGAGAAGAATTAATCTAGATGTGGAAAATTTAGAGGAAAATGTTTGACTATAAAAGGTTTGGAAATTGAACTGGATAATTATTTGGATTTTGGCACTAAATAGGCATAAATTAAATGCTGGAATTGAACATGTTAAAAAGAAATAATAGCTAATAATTGGAATTAGCAAAATTAATTAAGCTTTAAAAAAGGGGAAAAGCAAAAAATAAAGGGTGGAACATGGAAACAGAATTGAGAGCACCACCTAATGGTAAAGAAAACATTTCAGTTACTTTTTAAAAAGTGCGTGATCTATTTAAAATTGGAATGTGAAGAATTCTAATATAATAAAATAAAAACCCTGAAAAGTGAAATATTAGAACACTACAGAAAGGTGATGCATGAAGATATTGCCCCAGGATTGTTTGGTGACTTTGAAAAGAAGTTGGAAAAGAAATTAATAGAAGAAAATTTGGAAACAAAAACTCATAGACATTGACTGCTGAAATTAAATATAAAAGATGCTGGTTGAAATAAATTACTGGACAATCGGATTGGATATAAATATTAAGGAAGGAAAAGAAGAAGTGCACAAAATGAGTGAAATATGTATGGAAATAAGATTGGAACTACAAAGCATGAAGGAAATGATGAAAGAAAGTACAAGAAATGTACAGTATTATACTACAAAAATTAGAAATGGTGATGCAAATCAAAGAAGAACAAAGAGAGCCAGGGGGAGAGGAGTTAAATAAAGAAAAAACCTGCTATAAAGAACAAGTGGAATAACGAACATTAAAACAAGAAAAAAAAGAATTAAAGCTAAAACTTTAAGGTTTGATGTGATAAACAAAGGGGGAATTGTTTGGAAAGTTAAACAAAGGAAAAGGAAACAACAGAAGAGGGAATTACAGAGGAAAGATCAAGAGAGGGAAGAGATAAAATAAATAATTGGAGTAAGAAATGGAGGGAAACAATAGGGAAAAAAGGGGAAATTAAGAGAAAGAACCAGAAAATGATGGGAAATAGAAACAAAACGAAACGAAAAAAAATATATAGTCAGGAGGATGAGAGACAATGGGTAGAAGAGGAATAGGAAAAGGGATTCTACATGGAAACGTTCTGTGACACTTAAGAATATAGATTTGAAAATAGAAAAGACTGATATTTTGTTAAGGATTATTGCTAAACCAGATATAAATTTAACTGAAATAGATATGGAAATAAGAATTTACTATAAGAATATTAATTGATGTTTAACAAAGTTATGAATAAAGTTAAAATGAAATATGAGAATTGCAATGGAAAGTCTATTATCAGTTCCCAAAATTAATTGAACAGATCAATACCTTTGAAATAAATATATGACTTAGAATGTAATTAAGAAAAGGGGGCACCATGTGGAATCTGACTTAAAACACACACACTCACATACATACACACACACACACACACACGCACACACACACACATATATATATATACACATGCATATGATGGACCCTGAGCGGTTCCAGAGGGAGCTTGGGCCATTTCCTGAGACTCTGGCTCACAACTCGCCTGGAGACCTGGTGGCTACCTGGGATAGGCTGGCGGCCGGGGCACTGGACCGAGTTGTGCCTCTGCGACCTCTGACTCGGCACAGATCCCATTTAGCTCCATGGTTTACGGAGGAGCTACGGGAGATGAAGTGCCGGAAAAGATGTCTAGAGAGTGTTTGGAGGGCTAGCCGCACTGAGTCTGACCGAACACAGGTGAGGTCCCACATTAAGATCTACCTTGTGGCGATAGAGGCGGCGAAGCATTCGCATTTCTCCGCCCTTATTGCGTCGGCAGAAAATCGGCCTGCCGCCCTGTTTAGAGTGACCTGCTCCCTGCTCGAGCCGAGAGCGCGGGATGACCTCTTGCAGGGTAGGGCAGAAGAGTTTTCCCGATTCTTGCACGACAAAATCGCTCAGATTCGGGACGGGCTGGACTCCAATTGGGTGGTCCCGGGGGAGGTGTCCAGGGCAGGTCTTGAGACTATTATCTGGGAAGAGTTTGACCCTGTGACCGCCGAGGGTGTGGACAGGTTGCTGGGGGGGCTGAATACCACCACATGTTTGTTGGACCCGTGTCCCTCCTGGTTGGTTTCGACCACCAGGGAGGTGACACGAGGCTGGCTCCAGGGGATTATCAACACTTCGTTGAGAGAGGGGTCTCTCCCTACTGCCCTGAAGATGGCGGTGGTGCGGCCCCTCCTCAAGAAGCCTGCCCTGGACCCGGCTGTTTTAAATAACTATCGTCCAGTCTCCAACCTTCCTTTTTTAGCAAAGGTTGTTGAGAGTGTGGTGGCACGTCAGCTCCCTCAGTACCTGGAGGAAGCGACTTACCTCGATCCATTCCAATCGGGCTTCAGGCCCGGGCATAGTACCGAAACAGCATTAGTCGCGTTGGTCGATGATCTCTGGAGGGCCCGTGACAGGGGTTTTTCCTCTGTCCTGGTCCTGTTAGACCTCTCAGCGGCTTTTTATACTATCGACCATAGTATTTTATTGCGGCGGTTTGGGGGGTTAGGGATTGGGGGAACTGTCTTGTGATGGTTCTCCTCCTTCCTCTCCAACCGCTCGCAATTTGTGTTGACGGGGGGGAGAGGTCCACCTCTAGGCTCCTCATTTGTGGGGTGCCTCAGGGATCGGTCCTCTCCCCTCTTCTGTTCAACATTTATGTGAAGCCGCTGGGGGAGATCATCCGTGGTTTCGGGGTGCGGTGTCATCTGTATGCAGATGATACCCAGCTTTACATCTCCACCCCGGGCCACCCCAACGATGCTGTGGAGGCTATGTCCCGGTGCCTGGAGGCCGTGCGGAATTGGATGGGCGGGAATAGGCTCCGGCTCAACCCGTCCAAGACCAAGTGGCTGTGTTTTCCGGCGGCCCGATATAGTCAGCTGACTCCATCGCTGGCTATTGGGGGAGAGATTCTACCCCCCACAGGGAGGGCTCGCAATTTGGGTGTCCTGGATGCACGGCTGTCTTTAGAACACCATATTGCGGCCGTCTCCAGGGGGGCTTTTTATCGGGTTCGCCTGATCTACCAGTTGCGGCCCTTTCTAAATCGGGACGCCTTATGCATGGTCACTCATGCCCTTGTCACCTCTCGCCTGGATTACTGTAACGCTCTCTACATGGGGCTCCCTGCGGGGAGCACCCGGAGACTCCAACTGGTGCAAAATGCAGCCGCGCGGGTGATTATGAGGGCGTCGCGAAGCTCCCATGTGACGCCTCTCCTGAGCGAACTGCATTGGTTGCCGGTGGTTTTCTGGGTTCGCTTTAAGGTTCTGGTTCTGACATTTAAAGCGATCCATGGCATTGGACCAGGTTATCTGCAGGACCGCGTTCTGCCGGTGATCTCCAACAGACCTGTGCGTTCCCACAGGGAGGGCCTTCTCCGGGTGCCGTTGGCTTCTATGTGCCGTCTGGCGGCCCCCAGGAGTAGGGCCTTCTCTGTGGGGGCCCCCGCCCTCCTGAATGGTCTGCCCCCAGAGATACGCACCAACATGGACCTGAAAGCCTTCAGACGGGCGTTAAAAACTTGGTTCTTTGAGCAGGCTGGCCTAGGCTGACACAAGATTTTAATTTTGTCTCTCGTTTTTAATTGAGTTTGAATATTTGGGGGTTTAACTATTTTATGGGGGAGGGGTAAAGTTTTTTAAATTTTACAGCCTAAATTATTTAATCCGTTTTTAATTTTTGTACAGTGTATTGGGGTTGTGATCGGCTGTGCACCGCCCTGAGTCCTTCGGGAGAAGGGCGGTATATAAGTGTTAGTAATAAATAAATAATAAATAAATAAATATGTCATACACAGTAGTTAAAGGATTATTGTTATTAATGTAGAATGTGGTAGTTAGAAATGACTATATTATGGTAAACTTTCACAATGAATTAATGGGAATAAAATGGGGGAACGTATAAAGTAAAGGGGTGGCAAGCTCAAATTGACAATGAAAGAGGATTTTTGGATAATCAGAATTAAGATGAATCATATTGAACAATGAATGGAATAATAGTATGTGATGAACTTGCAAATGTGACAAATATAAGTATATATGTGTAATGAGTATAGAAATGAAACAAGAATTTAGATAATATTGTAAAATAAGGCAAGAGAATATTTAAAGAAAAATGAAATAAGCTGTAATATGAATTGAAATTGGATAAAATGAGTGTAATGAATATAACAATATATGAGAATATTTTAAAAAGGGAATAAGTAATATGATATGAAATTGGACATGAAAGCTGAATATGTAATCATGGTCATGTTTGTATTAAAATGTAAAAACCTGGAACCACATTGTTCACCCAAAGAGATAAAATTCCCCATCCCATTTTCCTACCGATCAATCATTCTTTATTTGGGATCGCAGGATACCGTTTCCAGCTCCATTCTCAGGGGGAGAAAAAGAGAGAGAGAGAGAGAAAGGGAGGGAGGGAGACTTTGGGCTTCATGCAAGGAGAGCAGCAGAAGTAACAGAAGTCATTTATTTCTCTCCCCCAAACTCCGCCAGAAATGAGTCTTTGTGAGACTTGTCGCACCAACACAACCTCTTGGAGCAGGATGCCTTGCAGAGTCCAAAAGACTCATTTCTGGTAGAGTTTGGGGGAGAGAAAGAAAGACTTTTGCTGCTTTCCTTGCATGCAGCCAAAAACAGAAGAAGAAAGAAGCGGAAAGAAGCAGCTTGATGGCCAGGCGAGGCATGTAAGGTGAGTGGGACAAGTCCCCCCATCCGCCCTTTCCTCCCTCCCCTCACTACCTTGTGTTCACAATGCAAGTGATGCAAACCTTGTGTTCCCATGGGCCATGTGGGCGGTGCAGCCTTGTGTTCCTATGCAGCCTGGATTAATTGTTTTGGGGGGTGCTTTGGGGGTGACATTTCTCTGCAGACCACCAAAATTTTCTCACGGACCACCAGTAGTCCCCGGCCCATTGGTTGACGACCACTGGACTAGCCTCACTGTCTATTAACCATTGGTCTCTGCTATTATAATAGCTAACTTTTGCTACAGCAACTTGTCCATCAGCTGATTCTCTTCCATGCAAATTGTTTCTGTCTTACAAATAATTTCTTCCTTGCAAAGAGTTTTTCCTTTGCAAACAATCCTTTTTAAGTGTATCTTTTCATCACAGATAAAGTACCATCTCTGTTGCTGGGCTGTAATCTGATCTCTTCTGCTGCTCTGGTCTTTGGAGATAACCAATCTGTGGAACTTTCCATTGCTTTTATCTTTCTGCTCCTTGGGTCTCCTCCTCAGGAAGTTCTCCTCATGGCTTCTAAACTGGCATTTCTGCTCCTCAGCAATTAAACAAGATTTAATACCTCAAAACACAATTCCTGCTCTGGTTTGCATTCAAATACTGCAGAAACAATGTTCCACATTTCATCCAGACTGTTTAACATCAACAGCACTTTTTGAGATTCAGGAAACATCATTCCATGCTGTTCTAACTCCACAAATAAAGTTTGCATTTTTACAGAATGCTGCTCCACAGATTCTCCTGGTTGCAAACGGTCTCTATATAACTTTCTTGATAATTGCACAATATTGCATGCAGACACATTCACATGCACACTTAACTTTAACCAGACCTCTTTTGCAGTCTTTAAACATTGATAAACTGTTCATCTTCTAAATTTAAGATGATATAAGCCATTGCTTTATCATGCTGCATCTGATCTGCAGCAGCTAATGGTGCTTGGGGTGGATTTTCAACAATATTCCACAGCTCTTTAGTCTTCAGGAAATACTCCATGTTTGCAACCCAAATTATATAGTTCTTTTGTCTCATATGAGGCAGAGAGCTCTCCTTAATTTCAACAGCAGCTATCCTGCAAGCTTTTATCTGCCTTGTTTCTCTTTTTAAACACAGGCAGTCTCTCTCAGCTTAAATTACAACTCATTCTTATTTGTTTGCTCTGGGTTGGGCCCATAACCTGTTAAGAGTTTATTGCAGAAATCAAATCCAGAAAGCACACACAGATTACTGATTCAGCAGGATTCAGTAACTTCTTTATATACATAATAATATATTAATAAATGTACAATACCAATAGTAGATTCAGACAAGCCCAGACAAGTTTGCTTCAGAGCTCAGAGCAGACTCCTTTCAGTTCTCAGCACAGCACTTAGAGCTGCAAGGCCATGCCCAGGCTCCTTTAGTTTCAGTTTTTAATTCAGGTCTCATAGGCTGACCTTGTTACCATGTCTCTGCCAGTTCATGAATATTCTGACATTATCACAACATAACTTTAGGGATTAAAGGGACACAGTTAGAACCTGAACAATAACATTAAAGGACACAAAGCTTTAGCTTTTTAAGCCTCCCACCCATCTCTCCAGTAAGATATTTTCTGATCTTACTAAAATACAAACTGAACATGGTTTATGGTTCCATTGAATGAGATCATTGATATTGGTGGAGAAGTTACTGCTTTTTAAGCTTACACAAATTAGTTAAGTCTAATAGTATCCTTTGAGTTTACAATGAAGATGTGAATAGATTGTAGGTTTATTAACAACTTTAAAAATATTCAAATTGAATAGTTGTAACTTCTCATCAAAAGATTATTAAATAGATCTCATATTATTTAAAACAATTTATCACAGATTTTCTGAATATTATATTCTATACAACAGGGAAAGGCTTTGGTCCCTGAAAACTTTCCTGTTATCCATTAGAAAAATAATATGAATGCTTTCTTATAGCAGGCACCAACAGCAAAGTGTATATTAAAGTGGCACATAATAGCACAATAACATTGCAATGGTGTGGATGACAGGGGAAAAGGTACTGCCTAGGAAGTAATCAGACAAGAAAGAGAAGGAGCCACAGTCATTTAATGGTCAGACAAAGAAACTTAGGAAAGCAGAAGTTTAAAAAATGGCAGCAATTGTTCTTTCAAACTTGTAAGATTCTGTTAATATAGTTTATTGAAAACTATAGTAGAATTTGGTAATCTGGTCATTTTCTTGTCTGGTTTACCTGGAAAGGCTGACAAACTTTTGAACACTTAATCCCAGTTTGTTGCTTCATTATAGATAATTTTTCTTGTACTATGATCTAATGGTCAATACTTTCCCTTTCCCTCTTATTCTACACACACACACACACACACACACACACACACACACACAAAATAATATATTATATTATTTAATAATAAATAAATAATGATATCCCAATCCTCATCAGACAAGCTGTTGAGCACGAATGGAAATGTCCAAACACCATCTTATTTGATCTAGAGGACATCAATGACAATGATGACATCACAACTGTCCGAAACATCATCAGTGATTATCAAGCATCAACCAAATCCCCTAATGAAATACTTGACATTTCCCGCATTGGCTGAGAGCTCAAAAACGGAGACGGCTCTGTGGCCCCACGCTTTTGCAGGGTCATTTGCAAAAATGAATCAAGCAAATGTAAATTCATTTATACTATAAATTCACTTGCCAAAAGCAACACAAACCATAAAAACCTCCATTCTTGCCCTAACCTAACCATACAGCAATGTGCCCTCTCCCGTATACTCCGCACAGAACTAAAAAAACATTTAGACAATGGAGAGAATGACCTGTACATTGACTACCGTGCTGACTGTATCAAAAGTACATCACACAACCCGTAACTCAGCTTTAACCTTCAACCAGAACCCTACTTCAATCGATCCACTATCACCCAAGACTAGGCACACACATCCACAACTACCTCAATTCCAACTACAGCTGGCCTTAAATGCAAGCTACTCAATGCAAGAAGCCTTGTGAATAAAATACCTGAATTTCTCCTCTTACTAAATATGGCTAAATTTGACATCATATTTGTCTGTGAAACATGGCTCAATGCATCTCTCCCTGACTCCATTACCACAGTAAGAGACGATCATGTTTACCGATCAGATCGTGAAATTCGTAGAGGAGGTGGTGTTGCTATCTTCTATAAAAAGTCCCTACATCTAAAAAACATCCAAGTTACCCAGGAGCTTACTATTCCTGAGACCATCATCTGCGAACAATCCTTAAATATTACAATTCGATTATTACTATGTTACAGAGCACCTGATTATGATATTGAACATGTAAACAAGATAAATTCACTACTAATATGGGCAACATCCTGCCCACACGCTTTTATCTTTCTTGGTGACCTCAATCTACCTCATATTAACTGGACCCTAAACGAATGTACAACTGAACCCATACATGCAACCTTCTACAATGCAGTAACAAATCTGAGACTGGAACAACTAGTAACCAAGAATACTAGACTTAACAACTGCCTCGATTTCATCTTCTGCAATAGTTTGAATTTAATTTATGGAATACAAACTAAAGAACCCTTTTCTAACAGTGACCACAATATGATTGACTTTTGTCTCAATGTACGCCCACACCAAAATCATCACAATGTAATCCCCAATTATAACTTCAAAAAAGGCAACTATGATCTTATAAACAACGATCTCTCATCCCTTGATTGGCAACCTCTATTCACTGGATGCAATACTGTTGAAGACCATTACAACGTATTTTTACTTGAAGTCAAAAGAGTCATCAAACTATATGTACCAATAACAACTCTCCCCCCCCCCCCAAAAAAAAACAACAGATTACCCATAACAATAAGGAAGCTTCAGTCCAAAAAGAGATCACTCTGGCGGAAAAACAAATCTGGTTACGTTGCCAACTTCAAAAGCCGATACAAAAATTTATGCCAGCAGATAAAACTGAATGCACCAATTATCACATTAAACAAGAAGAAAACCTTCTACACACCAATTCCACCCGTGCTTTCTACAATTTTGTAAACAACAAACTGAAAGACTCAAGGTCCATCCCACCCCTGAAAGGACCTAATGGTAAAGACTGCAACAATGACACTATTAAAGCCAACCTCTTTAACACATTCTTTGGCTCAGTATTTGTAAACAGCAATGGATCATGCCCAGTATTTCCTAGTCGAACCACAAACAACTACAATGATCTAATACATATCGATTTTACAGAAGACAATGTTTTTTTTTTAATTTATTTATTTATTTGTCAATTACTTACAAGATAATAGGTATAAGTATATACATAGTTATGAATACATGGATACATATAAGAAAAATAAAATATAAAAGAAACAATAGGACAGGGATGGTAGACACCTTGGTGTGCTTATGCACGCCCCCTACAAATCTCTTAGGACAGGGGTGAGGTCAATAGTAGACAGTCTAAGGTTAAAGTTTTTGGGGTTTGGGGAAAAAAACCACAGAATCAGGTAGAGTATTCCAGACATTGACCACTCTGTTGCTGAAGTCATATTTCCTGCAATCATGTTTGGTGCAATTAACCTTGAGTTTGTATCTATTGCTTACTCTTGTGTTGTTATGGTTGAAGCTGAAGTATTCATTGACAGGTAAGTCATTGCAATGTATGATTTTATATACTATATTTAGATCAGACCGAAGGCGGCATAGTTCTAGGTTTTCAAGGTCTAGAATTTCGAGTCTGGCGGCATAAGGTATTCTGCAATGAGTAGCAGAGTGAAGAACTCTTCTTGTAAAATATTTCTGGACTTTCTCAACTGTGTTAATATCAGATACGTAACGTGGGTTCCAGACTGATGACCTTTATTCGAGTATTGGTCTAGCAAATGTTTTGTATGTGCTAGTTATTAGTGTAATATTACCAGAGAAAAAGCTACGTAAGATTAGGTTAACAACTCTTAATGCCTTTTTGGCTATGTAGTTAGAGTGGGCTCTAGCACTTAGATCATTTGATATGAATACTCCAAGATCCTTGACAGAGTTTGGATCATCAACAAGGTCTCGACTATTCAGCCTGTATTTTATTTTCTGTTTTTTTTGCCAATATGTAGGACAGAGCATTTATTTGTTGAGATTTGAAATTGCCATTTGTTTGACCATTCTGATACATAGTCAAAGTCTTTCTGAAGGGTAGCAGTATTGTCTGTGGTGTTGAATAGTTTTACATCATCAGCGAAGAGAACGCAGTTGTTCTTGATATGATCACAGAGGCCATTTATGTAGAGTATGAAAAGAGTTGGTCCTAGAACACTGCCTTGGAGGATACCACTGTTGACAGGTACAGAATTTGATAGGACACTCCCAATTTTGACCATTTGTTGTCTGTTTGACAGGAATGCTTCTATCCAGTTATGCAAGTGTTCCAGAGATACCATAACATTTTAGTTTTAGGAGTAGTTTGTCATGTACCACTGAATCAAAGACTTTACAGAAGTATATGTAGATTGCGTGTATTGTTTTGCCATGATCGAGTTGTGTAGGCTATATGTTTTTGCAATGTAAGAGTTGCAGATTACATGGTAATTTTTTCCTAAAACCAAATTGTTTATTTATTTATTTTATTTATTTATTAGTTAAATTTATATATCGCCCCCTCTCCCAGAGGGACTCGGGGCGGTGAACAGCCAAAGTAAAAATAGACATATGAAACATATATATAATATTGCAATATTAAAAATTAAAAGAATTAAATACAATTGGCTCTACTAGAATTTAAAATAGAGAAATTAAGAAAAATTAAAAACTAGATTAAAATTTAAAAACCCCTAGGCCAGTACGGCTGGCTGAAATAAATAAGTTTTTAATAGACGACGGAAGGTCATGAGATCAGGGACGACCCTCATCTCCGGAGGTAATTCATTCCAGAGAGGGGGTGCTCCCAATGAGAAGGCCCGCATCCTCAGGGTCACCAGCCGTCCAGCTGGTGGCACCCTGAGGAGGCCGACTCTATGGGAGCGTACCGGTCGGCGGGAGGCTGTTAATGGCAGGAGGTGGTCTCGCAAATATCCCGGTCCCGAGCCATGGAGCGCTTTAAAGATAGTAACCAAAATTTTGAAGTGCACCCAGAAGGCCACCAGGAGCCAATGCAGCTCGCGCAGAAGTGGCGTAACATGGGAGCCCCGAGGAGCCCTATTACCACCCTCGTGGCTGCATTCTGCACCAGCTGGAGCCTCCGGATGCTCTTCAAAGGCAGCCCCATGTAGAGAGCATTGGCATAGTCTAGGCGGGAGGTCACCAGGGCAGAGGTGACCGTGTGAAGCGCATCCTGATCCAGAAACGGCCACAACTGGTAGATTCTACGGACCTGGACAAAAGCCCCCCTGGAGATGGCCGCCACGTGGTCTTCCAATGACAGCCGCACATCCAGGAGGACACCCAAATTGCGGGCCCTCTCTGTGGGGGGAAGAGTTTCCCCCCCCCCCATAGCCAGCGATGGAACCAGCTGGCTGTACCGGGGTGCCGGAAAGCACAGCCACTCAGTCTTAGATGGGTTGAGCTGAAGCCTGTTCCGCCCCATCCAACACCGCACGGCCTCCAGGCACCAGGTCATCACTTCGACGGCTTCATCGGGGTGGCCCGGGGTAGAGATGTACAGCTGAGTGTCATCAGTGTACTGATGGAACTCTACCTCAAAGCCACGGATGATCTCACCCAGCGGCTTCATATAAATGTTGAACAGAAGGGGTGAGAGCTCTGACCCCTGAGGTACCCCGCAAGCCAGGGGCCTCAGGGCCGACCTCTGGCCCCCTGCCAACACAAATTGCGAGCGGTCAGAGAGGAAGGAGGAGAACCACCGTAACATGGTGCCTCCCACTCTCAACCCCTCCAACCGCCGCAGTAAGATACTGTCGTTGACAGTATCGAAAGCCGCCGAGAGATCTAAGAGGACGAGGACAGAGGAATAACCTCTGTCACGGGCCCTCCAGAGATCATCCACCAATGCGACCAATGCCGTCTCCGTGCTGTGTCCGGGCCTGAAGCCCGATTGGCATGGATCCAAATAGACAGCTTCATCCAGGTGCTGGGGAAACTGTTGTGCCACCACACTCTCAACAACCTTTGCCACAAAACGAAGGTTGGAGACGGGATGATAATTAGATAACAAAGTTGGGTCCAGGGACGGTTTTTTGAGGAGGGGTCTCATCACCGCCTCTTTCAAGGCAGCGGGCAGACATCCCTCACTCAAGGAAGCATTAATAATACCCTGAAACCAACCTCGTGTCACCTCCCGGGTGGCCAACACCAGCCAGAAGGGACACGGGTCCAATAAACATGTGGTAGCATTCAGTCCCCGCAGCAACCTGTACACGTCTTCCGGGGTCACAGGATCAAACCCCTCCCAAATGACTGCCTCAAATTCCGCCCCCGACCCCCCACCCAGAGTTGCCCATTCAGAGTCCAACCCATCCCGGATCCGAGCGATTTTATCCACCAGGAAATTCGAAAAGTCCTCAGCCTGTCCCTGCAAGGGGTCCTCCTGCGCTCCCGCTTCCAAGAGGGAGCGGGTCACTCTAAACAGGGTGGCCAGGTGGTTTCCTGCGGATGCAATAAGGGTGGAAAAGTAAGAACGCTTTGCCACCCTTATCAGCACTAAATAGGTCTTAATATAAGACCGTAATAGTGTTCGGTCGGGTCCGGAGCGAGTTGTCCTCCAAATACTCTCCAGGTGTCTTTTCCGGTGCTTCATCTCCCTCAACTCCCCAGAGAACCAAGGGTCCGAGTGAGAGCGGCGCCAGGTCAGAGGCCGCAAGGGCACGACCCGGTCCAGGGCCCCTGCCACCACCCTTTCCCAGGTGGTGACCAGGTCCTCAACCGAGTCGTGTGTTCGAATGTCAGGACATGGCCCAAGCTCCATCAGGAACCTATCTGGATCCATCAGGCACCTGGGGCGGTACCATCATATTTGGTTCATCTCCCTGCGATGGGGAGGAGCGGCCTGGAAGTCCAGCCTAAGGAGCGAATGATCTGACCATGACAAGGGCTCAACAGAAACATCCCCAACACCAAGATCATCCTGCCACTGTCCAGAGACAAAAACCAGATCCAGGATGTGACCCCCCAATGTGAGTGGGTTCCCTAATTAATTGGGTCAGGCCCAAGGCTGTCATGGAAGGCAAGAACTCCTGAGCAATCCCAGAGGCCCCACCAGCCGAAGGCAGGTTGAAATCCCCCATGACCATCAGCCTGGGGGTCCCAACCGCCAGAACAGCTATGACCTCAAGGAGCTCAGGCAGAGCCGATGTCACATAGCAGGGAGCCAGGTATGTGATCAATAGGCCCATCTGAACCCCGGAACCACACTTTACAAAAAGGGACTCACATCCGGTCGTCTGAGGAACAGTGGACTCCCTAGGTCTCAGATCCTCCCGAATAATTACCGCAACCCCCCCACCCCTCCCCTGGGCCCTCAGCCGATGAAAAACCTGAAACCCGGCTGGGCACATCTCCATTAGAGGGACACCCCCCTCCTGTCCCAGCCAGGTATCGGTAATGCCAGCCAGGTCCACACACACCTCTGTGATAAGATCGTAAACAAGGGGGGCTTTATTAACTACGGACTTGGCATTGCATAGCATCAGCCGGAGGCCCGGGGCCTGATCATTCAAACAACTCAGGGAGCGAGACGTGACCTGGGGGCCGGAGCACACCACCGCTTGTAAACTGCGGGGGCGGGCTCCCATAACTTGATAAGACCCCCTGTCAACACCATACCTGCCTCTCCCGCCGATTGTAGGGATAGCCCTTTCCTCCCTCTCCCCAGAAGAAACCCCCATCCTCGATTCGACCATCCCCGATCCCAAGACCTCCCGGTCGCATGTATACCCCGGTCCGGCCTTTCTCCCAGACGGGTTGTCCCCCAAACCTAACCCCATTAAAAATTTAGACAAAAATTTGAACAATTTAAAAGAAACCTTAAAATCAACATAGTTAAAACCCCCAACTGCACCATGTCTATAAATTGTTTATTAGAGAGTGGTTTCTTTGTTTCTAAGTGGAGGATGATGGATTGGTTAATAATTGATTTCATGACTTTACAGGTGACGCAGCATAAGGAGATTGGTCTGTAATTTTCAACTAGGCTGGGGTCTCCCTTTTTGAAGATGGGGATGACCATGGCTTGTGACCATAGTTTTGGCAAGAAGCTGATCCTGAAAGATTTTTCAAAGATTATGCTTAGAGGTTCTGCTATGGCAGTGGACAGCTTTTTTAAGAAGTATGCACATATTCCATCCGGTCCAATAGAAAGAGATGGTTTTAGATTGCATAGTGCTTTTTCAACACTGTCTTCTGTAAAATCATTATGTATTAGATCATTGTAGTTGTTTGTGGTTCGACTAGGAAATACTGGGCATGATCCATTGCTGTTTACAAATACTGAGCCAAAGAATGTGTTAAAGAGGTTGGCTTTAATAGTGTCATTGTTGCAGTCTTTACCATTAGGTCCTTTCAGGGGTGGGATGGACCTTGAGTCTTTCAGTTTGTTGTTTACAAAATTGTAGAAAGCACGGGTGGAATTGGTGTGTAGAAGGTTTTCTTCTTGTTTAATGTGATAATTGGTGCATTCAGTTTTATCTGCTGGCATAAATTTTTGTATTGGCTTTTGAAGTTGGCAACGTGACCAGATTTGTTTTTCCGCCAGAGTGATTTCTTTTTGGACTGAAGCTTCCTTATTGTTTTGGGTAATTTGTTTTTTCTGGTTTTGGGAGTTGTTAATGGTACATATAGTTTGATGACTCTTTTGACTTCAAGTAAAAATACGTTGTAATGGTCTTCTACAGTATTGCATCCAGAGAATAGAAATTGCCAATCAAGGGATGAGAGATCATTGTTTATAAGATCATAGTTGCCTTTTTTGAAGTTATAATTGGGGATTCCATCGTTGTGATGATTTTTGTGTGGACGTATGTTGGGACAAAAATTAATCATGTTGTGGTCACTGTTGGAAAAGGGTTCTTTTAATTTGTATTCCATAAATTGAATTCAAACTATTGCAGAAGATGAGATCAAGGCAGTTGTTAAGTCTAGTGTTGTTGGTTACTAGTTGTTCCAGTCTCAGATTTGTTACTGCATTGTAGAAGATTGCATGTGTGGGTTCAGTTGTACATTTGTTAAGGGTCCAGTTAATACGAGGTAGATTGAAGTCACCAAGAAAGATAAAAGCATGTGGGCAGGATGCTGCCCATGTTAGTAGTGTATTTAGCTTGTTTGCATGTTCGATATCATAATCAGGGGCTCTGTAACATAGTAAGAACCGAAATGTGATATTTAAGGACAGTTCACAGACAATGGTCTCAGGAATAGCAAGCTTCTGGGTAACTTGGATGTTTTTTAGATGTAGGGACTTTTTATAGAAGATAGCAACACCACCTCCTCTACGAATTTCACGATCAGATTGGTAAACATGAGAGTCTCTTACTGTGGTAATGGAGTCAGGGAGAGATGCGTTGAGCCATGTTTTACAGAAAAATATAATGTCGGATTTAGCCATATTTAGTAAGAGGAGAAATTCAGCTATTTTATTTACAAGGCTTTTTGCATTTGAGTAGCTTGCATTTAAGGCCAGTTGTAGTTGGAATAGAAGTAATCCGTCCTGTCATGGACGGATCACTCGCTCCTGAAGCTCGACTTCCGTTCCGTACCCCCTGACCGCAGGGAGGCGGGACCATTAAAATGGTACCGCCCCAGGCGCCTGATGGACCCTGATAGGTTCCTGACGGAGCTTGGGCCATTTCCCGAAGCTCGCACACATGACTCGGTTGAGGGCTTGGTCGCCACCTGGGATAGGGTGGCTGCTGGGGCCCTTGACCGAGTCGTGCCCTTGCGGCCTCTGACCTGGTGCCGATCCCAAGTGGCAACTTGGTTTTCTGAGGAGCTAAGGGAGATGAAGCGCCAGAAAAGACGCCTAGAGAGTAGTTGGAGGGCTAGCCGCTCTGGGTCTGATCGAACACTATTACGATCTTATATTAAGACGTATTTAGTGGCGATAAGGATGGCGAGGTCTTACCTCTCCACCCTTATTGCGTCCACGGAAAACCGCCCAGCCGCCCTGTTTAGGGTGACCCGCTCCCTCCTGGAGGTGGGAGCGCGGGAGGACCCCTTGCAGGGGCGGGTTGAGCAGTTTTCCAGGTTTCTGCAGGACAAAATCGCTCAGATCCGGGACGAGCTGGACTCCGACTGGGCATCTCCGGGCGGGGGGGCGGGGGTGGATATCGGTGAGGTCAATTGGGTTGAGTTCGACCCTGTTACTTTGGAGGACGTGGACAGGATACTGGGGGGGCTTAATGCCACCACCTGTTTGTTGGACCCGTGTCCCTCCTGGCTGGTTTTGGCCACTCGGGAAGTGACGCGAGGCTGGTTCCAGGGTATTATAAACACTTCCTTGAGAGAGGGGCTGTTACCCGCCGCCTTGAAAGAGGCGGTGGTGCGGCCCCTCCTCAAGAAACCGTCCCTGGACCCAGCATTGTTATCTAATTATTGTCCTGTCTCCAACCTTCGCTTTGTTGCGAAGGTTGTTGAGAGTGTGGTGGCACGTCAGCTCCCGCAGTACCTGGATGAAGCGAGTTATCTTGACCCCCTCCAATCGGGTTTCGGGCCCGGGCACAGCACGGAGACGGCGTTGGTCGCGTTGGTGGATGAACTCTGGAGTGCTCGGGACAGGGGTTGTTCCTCTGTCCTGGTCCTGTTAGATCTCTCAGCGGCTTTTGATACTGTCGACCACAGTATCTTATTGCAGTGGTTGGAGGGGTTGGGGGTGGGGGGCACCGTGCTGCGGTGGTTCACCTCCTTCCTCTCCGACCATTCGCAATTCGTGTTGACAGGGGGGCAGAGGTCGGCCCCGAGGCCCCTACTGTGTTGGGTGTCTCAGGGGTCGGTGCTCTCGCCCCTGCTGTTCAACATTTATGTGAAGCCGCTGGGTGAGATCATCCGTGGCTTCGGGGTGGAGTTCCATCAGTACGCTGATGATACTCAGCTGTACATCTCCACCCCGGGCCACCCCAATGAAGCCGTCGAAGTGATGTCCCGGTGCCTGGAGGCCGTGCGGAGTTGGATGGGTCGTAACAGGCTTCGTCTCAACCCGACCAAAACCGAGTGGCTGTGGTTTCCTGCTCCCAGATACAGCTGGCTTGTTCCTTCGCTGGCCGTGGGGGGAGAGGTCTTGACCCCCATGGAAAGGGCGTGCAATCTGGGTGTCCTCCTGGATGTAGGGCTGTCCTTAGAAGAACACATTGCAGCCGTAGCCAGGGGGGCTTTTTATCAGATTCGTCTGATCTACCAGTTGCGGCCCTTTCTGGATCTGGGCGCACTTCGCACAGTCACTTCCGCCCTCGTTATCTCCCGCTTGGACTATTGCAATGCTCTCTACATGGGGTTCCCCTTGAAGAGTCTCTGGAGGTTGCAGTTGGTCCAGAATGCAGCTGCGCGGGTGATTGTGGGTGCCCCTCGGAGCTCCCACGTTACACCGCTTCTCCACAGGCTGCACTGGCTTCCTGTGGCCTTCCGGATTCGATTCAAGGTGGTACTGATGGTATTTAAAGTGCTCCATGGTTCGGGACCTGGGTACTTACGGGACCGCCTACTGCCATCGTCAACCTCCCGCCGCCCAGTACGCTCCCACAGGGTTGCCCTACTTGGGGTACCGCCGCCCGGCCGTTGTCGGCTGACGGCCCCGAGAGTTCGGGCTTTCTCTGTGGGAGCTCCCTCCCTATGGAACGATCTCCCACTGGAGATACGGGCCATGACGGATATCCTGACCTTCCGGCGTGCAGTGAAAACCCTATTTTTTAGACAGGCTGGCCTGGCCCAGTAATTGGGCTCCGGTTTTAAATTTAATTGGGTTTTAGTAATTAATTTTATATTTTTAATTTTTAATCGAATCCCTGATTTTATATTGTTAAATTTTCAATTAGATGGGACACAGCCAGACCAACGTGTTTAATATATTTTTAATTGTATTTATAGTGTATTTATTATGTTTTTTTAGTAGGCTGTACACCGCCCCAAGTCCCTTTTTGGGAGAGGGAGCGGTATAAAAATTTGATAAATAAATAAATAAGTAATAGGGGCATGCATGCCTAGTTTTGAGTGATGTTGGATTGGATGGGGTGGAGTTGGATGTGGAATTGTGGGTTGTATGACTTTCTTTTGATGCAATCAGCTCTGTAGTCAATGTATAGGTCCTTTTCTCCATTGCCAAGATGGTTTTTGAGTTCAGCGCAGAGTTCACAGGAGCGGATTCTTTACAGTATGGATAAGTCTGGTCTTGAGTGAAGTTTTTTGTGGTTGGGATTGGTTTTTGCAATGGTATTTATTGTATGAATGAATATGCGTATGAATGAATATTTCAATGATATCTTCAAGAGAGATGTTTATTGTATTTGATTTGCTTATGATATCACAAACTTCAGTGATGTCATCTGATTCATTGGTGTCTTCGAAACCAAATAAGATGGCATTTGGACGTTTCTGTTCATGTTCCATGGTGTCTTTGATGAGTAAGGAAATATTATTTGTGGAATTATTTGAAGGGATAGTAATTGTTTGTGGCTGTGGTTTTGTGTTTATTTTTGGTTGTAGTTGTGATTTTAGTTGAGGTAGTGGTTGTGGTTGTTGTGGGATTTGATTTTGAGCTCATCAATACTCACTTATATGTGCTGTATTTTTTTTTTCAAGAGAAATTAGGCTTGTATAGTTGTTTCAAAACGTGTTGCTAAGCATTCTTCTATTGAGTGAATGAGTGATTCTATGCTTTCAACTCTGTCAGGTACGGTATTCAGTTTGTTTACCTTAGGAGAATATGATGAACATAGAAAAAAGGATGTATCTGAATTTTTAACCATATCAGCCAGGTTTTTGTTTGCATTTAAGCAGGCAGGGTGGGCTAGATTATCGCATAGGTGGCATTTGATGTAAATTTCGCTTTCATTGATGATTTCAAGACATCTGAAACATGTGCAGGAGTCTGGGAGGTCATTGGTAGAGATATTTTTCTTTTGTTTTGGTTTGGAGTTTTTGGCTGGCATAGTCAATGGCAATAATACAGTAATCAATTACAATAGCTAGTTAATGTGATAGGTAGACAGTTACTTAATGAATGTTGATAATTAATAAATGTTAATTGATATGTTAAAGAACAAATCAAAAGTAAGGTTGCTTATTACTAAAAATCAATCAATCAATTGGTTATTCAAATCACTCTAATCAAATAATTTTGCTAAGCAACAAACAGTCTAATTTATTACAGTAATTATTAAACACACTGGTCAATTAAATTCACTAAATCACTGATTTTACTAATCAGATATTCAGTAATTACACTATATATACTAAACACTCAATTATACTAAGCAATAGAAACAATAAATCAATTGATCATTTGATAAAAAATAATTATTTTAAATAAATTGATTTTTTTGAGATAATGAAAGTAATGAAGTAGTATGAAGTAATCTGAGAATAGGTTTATAACCGTTAATAAACTGGCAGGAGGTCTCTTTTCCTGGGCTGTTTGAAAACAATTAATGAGCAAGGGTTTGCACTCTCTTTCTTGTTTTGTAGATTGAGTGGAAACTTTTTGTTTTGTTTTCCCTTCATGAATGGGATTTCTTTCTGGCCCCTCCTAGTTAATTTAAATACACTTTCAAAGTTTGTTGCTTTTAAGAGAAAGAGGCACGTAGATAGCCTTACACTGGCAATTTTAACAGTTTATATTTTTACTATGTAGACTCAGATTTGTATTGAGCATTCGCTCCTGGCTTCAATATACTTCTGCTTCTATCACAGGAAATAAAATTGCTTCCAATCTTCACAAGAGTTCAGTTATAACAATACTTCCCTACTTATTGAAAGTCCAAAGTTACTGTTCTTTTAAAGAGGAAGTCCTGATTTGCAATTTGGTGAAGAGGGAACACACACATGGAATGCTGACACTAATTCACTCTTTCACACTTGAGGAATTTGTTGTATTATGCACTTATATGATTTCTATACCATCATAATCTTATGACTTTGGATAGTTCACAAATATCTTCAATAGCATCTGTTTTCTACCATCTGTTTTCAATGAATCAAACATTAAACTCCTTCCCAAGTTGGGCAAGTATTTTACAATGTATTCCACTTATAGAACAATTTCCTTTATAAATAAAAATGCTAACATTTAACAGCTGTCATGTCTTATAAATAACAAGGCTAAAAATGAAAGCATGTCCTTAAGATATTATTGATCTATTCAAGAACATCATTTTTAGAACATCTTGTAATGTGTTTTTATACACCAACCTCATTTATATTATCAGTGAATCCTTTTAATTAATATTGCATATAACATATACTTGCTATAACACTGTCATAGCTCTTAGGAATAACCTGCTATTTCATCTGTAGTGCATCTACTAGATATTTCATTTACTTGTTCTGCTTAATTTACCTCAGAATAGTTCCATTTAGAGAATATTTGAATAGGAATATTTTGTATTTTTAGTTCTTCTATAGCTCAAAGAATTTTCTCAGACTAATATTCAGAGAAGGTCACCCTTGATCTCAATAGTTTTTTATAGCTATTACCAATTTCTAGGAGAGATTCATGAGAAAGTTACAGAATGACAGAATAACAAAGTTGGAAGGAACCTTGGATATCTTCTAGTCCAAACCCCTATTCAAGCAGGAGACCCTATACAGTTTCAGACAAATAATTGTCCAATCTCTTCTTAAAAACCTCCAGTGAGGGAACACCCACAATTTCTGAAGGCAAGCCATTCCACTGGTTAATTAATCTCACTGTCAGGAAAAGTGATGAACTTGTCATTGATTGAGAACCCTGAATAAAGTGGATTATCTAGATCCATATCAGTGAGATTTCATACCTCAATTTAGTATGTATTCAGATTGGTCACCCCTGTGAATGAAATGTGGTACAATCAGGCAGAAGTGGTGCATCCATCCTTATGTTCTTTGATATCTCTGTCATTTTTGATGCCATTAACCATGGTATCCTTCTGAGCTGGATGTAAGGGCTAAGAATGAAGGACATCATTTTATAGTTGTTATCTTCCTTTCTTTGAGGCCACTTCCAATTGTGATGATTGAGGGAAAGATCTTTTCCTGAGACGTCCTCTGGTAGTTGCTGCAGAGGTCTATTCTACTTTTTATTCAATATATCAATATTCAATAGATAACATCATCACCAGATGGATTTGTAGCTGTCTGACAAACCATACTCAACGTGAAGTCCTTAATGGTACTATATACACATGGAAAGAAGTAAGCAGTGGGGTACCACTAAGCTCCATCTTAGTTCCAGTACTCTTCAATATCTTTATAAAAGACTTAGATGAGGGAATAGAAAGGAAACTCATCAAATTTGCAGATGATACTAAGCTGGCAGGAATAGCCAACACCCCAGAAGACAAACTCAGGATCCAAAAAGATTTTGACCAACTTGAACAATGGGCTCTATCCAACAAAATGAATTGTAATGTGGAGAAAATCAAAGTTTTACATTTAGGCAAAGGTACAAGTACAGATTAGGTGAGACCTGGTTCAAAAACAGTAACTGTGAGAGGGACCTAGTGGATGATCATTTGAATATGAGTGACTGCTTTTTTGAGCAGTCAAAAAAGGTAACACAATTCTGGGTTATATAAACAGAGGAACAGAATCAAGGTCATGTGAAGTATTAGTGACCACTTTACAAAGCCCTAGTAAGATCACACTTGGAATACTACAGCCAATTTTGGTCACCATACTACAAAAAAGATGTTGAGACTTTGGCAAAAGTTCAGAGAAGAGCAAATAAGATCATCAAAGCCTGGAGACTAAACCACATGAAGAATGGCTGCAGATTTGGGTCTGGATAGTCTAAAGAAAAGAAGAATTCAGGGTGACATGATAGCAGTATTCCAGTATTTGAGGGCTGCCACAAAGAAGAGGGGGTCAAATTATTCTCCAAAGCTCCAGGGCAGGATAAGAAATAATGGTTGGAAACTGATCAAACAGAGAAGCAACCTGGAATTAAGGAGAAAGTTCCTAACAATGAGAACAATTAATCAGTGGAACAGCTGCCTTCAGAAATAGTGGGCACTCTAATGGCTCCCCTGGGACAGCTTTGGAACAGAAGAAAGCTGGAAAGAAAGTGTGTCTGAAAGTTTGGTGAGATAAATTTCTCCTTCCTATTTTCTGGAGAGAACACCCTAAAAGATTAAAAGTAAAATTTAAAAGTGAAGATAAAAGTGGTCAAGCAGCGAGATTAAGCACAAATTAAACCTGAAGGTTTTTTCTTCTTTTTATTGGAACTTGGATTTTTGTAAAAGCTTTTTAATTTTTAAACTGGACTGGTCTTTCCTTTTTAACTTCTATTTTTTTAAAAAAATAACTGCTTGGAAGCTATTTTTTTCTCTTCTTTTTAACAACTTTAAATTTTTATTCTTATTCCTGGCTTAAATATTAGAGAGGAAGGGAAAGGAAAGGGAAATAAATAGCACTGCCACCTGGAGGCTTGGATACATTGTTTTTCTTTCTTACTTGTTGATACATCTAGTGTTATATTCAAGGACTCTGAGTTTTTCACTGAAAAGATAGTGGGAAGAGCATGTAGATTGTTTATGCAGGTGCTCTTCTGTGGAACTACTGATAGCTGGAGTCTGGAGTTGAAATTGAGAGAAACAAGTTTGAAGTGACCTTGAAAAGAGACAGAATTACATTTTCTCCCTCCTTTTTTTTTATTTCCCTTCCAATTGGATTTTTATATTTGGACTTGAGGCTTTTGATGCAGGAATAAGATTACATTTTTTCTCTCTCCCTCCTCCTTTTGCTCCACCTTTTTAGCAAGGGGAATATACAGATTTCTGTCTTTTTAATTTTTAAAAAATGTTTTTATTTTTTCATCCTTTCTCCATTTTACATTTTTTTCTTTTTTTCTTTTTCTTTTTATATAATTGGAACCAATTGGATTAAGGTACTCAAGTGCCTGAAGATTTTTTCCCTTCCCTTTTTTATTTTTATTTTTTGCTTTTACATTTTATTGGAGTCGCAGTTGTTTGCTCTTGCTTTTTCTTCCCATTTTTCCTATTAAGTATTGTAAGATGAGCAGAAAGATACCAGCCTCAGCTTCTTCAATCCCGACTTCTTTCTCCTCACCATCCGGAGGACAACGATCAATACAGGTGGTGTTGCAACAGGAGAAGGAGAAGGAAGTGACACTGCAGAAGATTATGCAAGGAATTCAAAAGATACAAGCAAAAACAGATAAAATTGAAAAGAGAATGGAAAACATTGAAAAGGGAACAGAGAATATCACGCAAAGAACCAAAATGACAGATGAGAAAATTAAAAATATCCCATAGATGATGATGCAATATGAGGATGGAATTAAGAAAATTGAAGAACAAGACATACAAATAGATAAGAAGATTGCAGATATGGATACCCGACTGAGTGTAGTTGAAAGAGACAAGAGCAGATCATTGGGGTGATTGTGATGGGAAATTGATAGGTCAGAATTCTATCTTAGATTCCAAAATATAGAAGAAGAAAAGGGTGAAAACCTTGCTGAAATGATGACAGAAATCTTGGCAGAAGCATTAGAGATAACTAAAGAGAAAATGATGGATGGAATGGATGACATTTTCCGTGTCTACACAAGATATGCAATGAGAAATAAACTACCAAGAGATGTTCATATCAGATTTACTAAGAAAATAATTAAATCAGAAATACTGCAGGCAGCAAGAGAGAAAACACTAAAGTACAAAGATAAAGAAATACTGGTACTGAAACAGGTATTGAGAAGAGTGAGAGAGATAAGAAGAGAATACTTATTTTTGACCAAAGAGCTACTCAAGAGAGGAATAAATTACAGTTGGCTGATACCAGAAGGTCTCATGTTTATCTGGCAGGAACAAAGACACAGAATTGATACAGTTGAAAAAGCTGAGTTATTCTATCTGGAATACTTCAGAGGAAAGGAGGAAGATACAAGAAAAGAAGAGTCGTTAATTGAATTTCAAGAGGAATGTATAGCACTAATTGAAAAAGAAGAAGGAGCCGTAGGTGGTGTACCCAGAGAGCAACGAGAACCAAGATCTACTAGAGCAACAAATTTCTTATAAAGTTTAAAATGGATGAGAGAAAACTGATTACAATTAATATAAATGGACTTAATTCAGCTACTAAAAGAAGAAAAATATTTCATAAGTTAGAGAAATTAAAATTTGATATAATCTGCCTACAAGAAGTACATATCAAAAAACAACATGACCACATATTGAAACAACAAAAATCAGGGAAATTATTTACAGCGTTGACGCAGTGTAAAAAGAGAGGAGTGGTGTTATACATTAGAGACACAATCCTTGTGGAACAAATATATACAGATGATGATGGAAGGATTTTGATGGTGGAGATAATGGACAATAATCTAAAGACGCTTTTAATAGCAATCTATGCTCCAAATGATAATCAAGAAGATTTTTACAGGAAATTATATATGAAAATAATTGAACAGGACTATGCTAATATTTGTCTGATGGGAGATCTTAATGAAATAATAAATGACAAATTGGATTATAAAACACAGAAAGCAGCAAAGAAAACTTGCCAAAATCCTTCTTTCGAATGGTAGATGAGATAAACCTAAAAGATGCATGAAGAGAGAGAAATGCGGAAAATAAACAATATACTTTTTATTCAAATAGACATGCATCATGGTCCAGAATAGATATGGTATGAATGTCAACAGAATAGCTCTCTAACATACAAGATATTGAAATAGAAACAAGTATCTGGGCAGATCATAATCCAATAACAGTTGCAGGGAAAGCATAAAAAAAGAGATCCAGATGGACTTTAAATAATATGATATTAAAGGAAAAAGATTTTAAACAGAAAATTGAGAGAGAATTGACTTTCTTCTTTAAAGAAAATACAAAAGAGGATATATCATTACAGAACCTCTGGGACATGATGAAGGCTTATACAAGAGGCTTGATAATGGACAATACTAGGAAAAGAAACAAAATAGAGAAGAACTTTTAAAACATTGGAAGATGACTACAAGAGGCTGGAAAAAGAGCTACAGAAATTTCCATTAAAAAAAGACATTAAAATTAAAATGGACATAACTAAACATAAAATGGGGCTAATGGAAAAAGAGGAAATAGCACAAAAAATTAAAAATGCTAAGCAGAACTATTTTGAATATGCAAATAAACCAGGCAGATGGCTAGCATATAAATTGAGAAAGGAAAGAGATTCAAAAAGGATAAATCAATTGATAAACAAACAAGGACATGTATGCTATGGAAATGCAGAGAAGAAGAAAAATTATTCAGGATTATTATGGAAAATTGTACCATCAAGAGAATGTTCAGGAAGAAAGAATTCAACAATATCTACAGGAAGCAAATCTGCCCCAGATACCCAAAGATATTGAAATAATGTTAGAAAGTAATATAACAATGATGGAATTAACATATGTTGACCGACTTAGATAAAATTTTGACAGGTACTGATGAAAACGTAATTAAAAAACTTTATGGACATTTGCTGGAGATTAAATTAGAGGAAGAACAAGTTAAAGAAACAATGATTGTGTTGGGGAAAAGTTTTGAATATGGGATTGACCTAGATAAATGGCAAAAATTGTGGTCTCAAAATTATAAAATGACAATATCAACTGCATATAAAGAAAATTTGTATAAGATGTTTTACAGGTGGCACTTACCCCCTATGAGAATTGAGAGAATGTTCAAGAATAAATTGGATAAATGTTGGAAATGTCCTCAGATACCTGGTTTATATTACCATATGTGGTGGACATGCTCAGATGCAAAAAGATACTGGACTATAATCCACATTTGGTTGGAAAAAATGATAAAACGATACATAGACTTTAAACCTGAGATATTCTTATTGGGAATTATACCAGAAATATACAGTAAAGAATTGAAATATTTGATTGTAAATGTTTTAACAGGGGCTAGAATTGTATTTGCTAAGAATTGGAAAAATGAAAAAATACCTATGCAGGAGAAAATTATTAAGAAAATCATGGACTGTGCTGAAATGAGTAAATTGACATTTGAAATCAGAGAACAAGAAGACAAACAATTTTGTATGATATGAGATGTATTTTATCAATGGTTAGATAAAAAGGCATAGTAAAGAAATAAATTAGGAAGCTTTACAATAAAAAGTTAATAGATTGATATAGAATACAATATAAAATATATAACCATTGGATGAATGTATAAGATTAAATTATAATGAAATTTAGAATATCTCTTATAGAATGATAGAAAAATAGTTTATTCAAATGAATGATTAATGATTTATATTACATAAGCACATGTTAGATTGATAAGGTGAGAATTTATACAACTTGTGAGTAATGGTAAAAAAAAGGCTAGCACAAAAGATTGTAACCAACTGACAAACTGTATGTATATAATTGAAAGATGGTTTTATGTTTTTATGTTTTTATGTTTTATGTTTTGTTTGTATGTTTGTTGTAAAAAATAAAAACTTTATATAAAAAAAGAAAGAAATAGTGGGTGCTCTATCAATGGAGGTTTTTAAGAAGAGACTGAACAGTCACTTCTTTGAGATGGTATAGGTTCTCCTGCTTGATCAGGTAGCTGACTAGAAGACCTCCAAGGTCCTTTCCTCTATTCTATTCTATTCTATTCTATTCTATTCTATTCTATTCACAGTGAAAACCATTTATTGAATCATCAGTCAGTTTGCGGTTTGATATCAGTATACTGATGTTTCCCAATTATATTTTTTGACATTGGGCCATCCAAATGAAGCTATAAGGATGTTTGAATAGAGTAACACTTCCTCATTCAAGAGTAGTGTATAATCTGTTTTTTTCCTGAACTCAAATCCTTGATCAGAAGGTTATTCAGACAATTACTTACACTACTTCATCTTACAGCTTTACTACTGCAATTTGTTTTACATAGGGCTGCTCTTCAAGAGCAAATTTCAAGCAGAAATTTCAACTGGTTCAGAATGTGGTAACATGGACAGTAACAACATTGTGCTTTGAAAGCTGCATTATAGCTAGTTTGTTTCTGGGTATGATTCAAGATGCTGATCACTATCTCTAAAGCCTTATATACTAGGGTCTGGCTCAGAGGTGGGATTCAGCTGGTTCGCATCAGTTCAAGCAAACGGTTAACTTTTTGTGCAGTTCTGATAACTGGCTGATCGCACCACTGGCCCCTCCCAGTTACTCCTTATCTCACCTTGCCCGCCTTGGCCAATGCCTAGAGTCACACTTGTGGCATAGTTGCTGCTGCTCTCTGGTTCCCTCGCTTGTCTTGACCACACAGCTCATCTGATCTCTGCCTGGTGAGCTTTCCTTCGCTGATCTCTAATCGTTGCCCAGCTGCCTCTCAGCCACAATTCACCTGGCCTGAGAAGATAAGGATGATGGCAGGGGAGGGGGCCCGCTGCACTCGGCCAAAGAGCTCCATGGGGGATACGGTGCGGCTCTGCCATCTTTTGGGCCTGGCTCTGGGAGGGAAGTCCAAGAGAAAGCACCTGGTCCGGGCACATAGTGCCCCAGTGCAGTGCTCTCCCCAAGGGTTGCCTGCCTGTTTGCCCCTGCCTGGAAGTGGTGAGTCACTCCATTATGGGTTAGATGTGAGAAGTATCTGATCCAACCTCTGTGTCTGTCACTGTGTGTGTGAGAGAGAGGGGGGAGGGAGGGGGAGAGGGAGGGGGAGAGGGAGGGTACCATAAAGGTACAATCCACATGAGTGGCAGAGTTGGCCATGCCCACTCAGTCATATGATCCCCCCCCCCCCAGCCATGCCCACCCAGCTGGTCATTAGGAAGAACCAGTTGTTAAATTACTGGAATCCCACCACTGGTTTATCTACTTGAGGGACTGCTTATTTCCACCAGTAATTAACAGTCGCTTTAATCCAGCAAAGTTGGCATGCTCTAGGATCCTTTGACCAAATAATGCCATCTATCAGTACCTGGAAGCATGTCTTCTCTGTCACAGTGCCCACCCACTGGAATAAGGTTCTTATTGAGATTCAGGAGGATCATGTCCTACTGGGACATAAAGCCTGGCTCCCCAACCAGGCACTTGTTCATTATTGCTGTATTGTTTTTACATATAAATTTATATGTAACTGCCCAGAATCATCAGGAGTCATACATTAAATAAATAGATAAATTGGCTTTGATGTAATATTTCAAATAATGAATGAATGAAAATAAAATTTTCCTATATGCAGATTATGAAATAATATATTGCATATGACATATAACTCAATATATTGAAGAATCATAGTGTGTTTCCAAAGGCTTTTATGTGCAGATACTGCAGAAATATTGATTTTTTTTAGTCTTGCAGAAGAATGCTTCAGTAATGTAAGAGTACTGATATGACACTGAGATATAATAAACTTACTTTCATGACTATCCAATACTACGTTTACAATTTGTGTAGAGCTAGCACATTTCACATAGTATGTCTGTTTATATAAATTCATATGGGATGCCAATTCATACCTTTGAAGAGCTTTGCCTGAAAATACTAAAAGAACCAAATGCACATAAAGACGTAAGGCATCTTGTTGAATTTTTAAACTGTCAAATGTTGTCTTGAATATGAAGATTGATTTCTTATCACCAGTCACAATATATTAAACTTTTAAACGGTTAAGCAGATGAGCTGAATAATTTTAACTAGATGAGACATTTTCAGATCATTATGCCATCATCTGAAAGCAAGGGAATAATATACTGTCATTCATTCATCAACAAGTTGGTGAGTAATACAACAGCACATATTTTAAATACAATTTTCTTGATTGGATGTGATGTTTTTTCCCCTGAAACAGACACTGTTCAGATCACATTCATTCAGTAACATAATTAAATGTCAGCAACACTATATGATCTTTGTGACAAGCAGTATATTATGAGAATAATATCATGAAATTCTAGCAGGTGGCAGTTCCTGGTCAACATTGTCTCAGCTCAGAAATTCAGCAAAGTCAGATACGGTTAGCATCTGACAGAGATACCTGTAAAGAATATGGGGCTTTAGTGTGAATTGAACCATCAAAAATATATATCCCAGAATAAGGAAAGGTGTCAGATCCGTGTATCTGTCATTTCTTCAGAGGAAGAGGAAAAGGGCGGGGGGGACTGATAAAGAAATCCTTTCTTGATGTAACCTGAATATATTTAACCTTATATCGAATTTGCACACCCACACATAATATAATGGAGGGAGGGAAGCCAGATGGCCAGAACCTAACACCTCTGAGATGCACAGCCAGGAGATGAGAAGACCATAAAACTCCACAGTGAAGTGCTCTGGGCAATTTCCAAAAAACAGTCCGTTCTGAAAATGGGGTGGGGGGAAATTAGGTACATCAAGGGAAATGTACATGAGAAAGAACCTTCCAAAAGGGGAAAGATCCTCTGGGAGGGGAATTAACATATTGGCTTTTGTTTCCCTAAATAAATATTGAGATAAGGGGAGGGGTTCTAAACTCCCTTATCTATCACTGTATGCCTGAGGGACCTCAGACGCTGCTTTGAACTCCTACATGAACTATCTCACATCAATAAAGGATTCTTTTGATATGTTTGGTTCTCAAAAGTTCATTCTTATTGATTGAATGGGAAAAAGTTCTGTAGCCTGACATAAAGCAGCATCTGCAATAAAGGTCAACCTGGTGAGGAATTTTTTTTTAAAAAAACCTTTCACTCTACCGAGGGGACCCTGCAAGAGAAGAAAAAATGTCTGAATACAGCAAGGAGCAAGGGGGAGCTGAATGCTGGGGAGAAACGTCAACAATTACCCAGTCAGATACTGACTCGATGCATCCCATCGAAGACAGTGAGGCTGCCTGCGAAACCTCCACCAAGCCCTGGTGTTCTATAGGTGTAGGAAAGAGAGACACCTGGGATGGAAGAACCAGGGGAGTAACCCTCACCCAAGGAAATCGTAAACCCGGGTGGAAACTGGAGCTACAGGCCCTGTTGAATCAGGAAGAATGGGACGAGGAGCCACCGGCCGATGACCGAATGAGACGGCACATAAATCGCCTAGTGAGGGAAGCCCTGGAGAACCTCGACGTGGGGGATGCACAAAGACGACAACGCAGGAGAGCAAGGGAACCAGAGAAAACCCGAGCCGCCACCCCGGATCCAGCGGAGATTGAGCGGGAAGAGGGACAAGCTGAAGAACCAGCAGGCACACCAGGTACCCGACCCTTAAATGCCCCGGATCAGGGAACTAACCCTGGCCAACCTAGGAACATACAATTACAGAGGAAGGTCCCGCCCTTGGGGGTAAAATTCGATGGAGACCCCCAGAAACTGGGATTTTTCCTGGCGCAAGTGCTCACCTACATGCAAGAATATGGGCAGGATTTCCCAACCCAAGGGTCCCGAGTATGAATTGTCACCCTGGCTCTTGAAGGGGCAGCAGCCAGATGGATGGTAACACTCCACAACATCAATGCCCCAGAATTAAGGAACCTAGATCGCTTTATGACGCCACCATTTCGAGGACCCACTTGCCGATAGAAAAGCCCACGTCCGCATCAGAGTCATGAAACAAGGGCATCGTCCAGTAGCAGAATACACCGAGAAATTTCGTGACCTGGCCGGCCGGGTAGATTGGCCAGAGGATATCCTAGTCTGTTGGTTCAAAGATGGACTAAATGATTATCTATACGCTGCCTGCCTGGCCTGTGGGGCCCCAAACCTCTTGCATGAAGGGTACATGATGGCAGAGGGGGCAGAGATAGACATGACTCAAAACCGGTACCGCGCCAGTAAGTTTTGGAAAAGACCCCCAACCCTGGGGAAATGGGAAGTTTTCAAACCCCAATCCACCATGACTCCAAGAACGTCTGGTTGCTTTAAGTGTGGAAAGGAGGGACACCGAGTAGCAGAATGCCATTCGAAGACTCCTACCAGAAAGCTAGACCACCCATCAGGGAGGAAACCCACAACATTCACCCTCGAGGGAAGGAGACTGGCCTGAGAGGCTGAGTAGATGTGGGATTCCGATCCTCCCCCAACCCTGAGGAAGAATCCCAAATGCTCCGAGGGGACCTGAGCCAGTCCGAAAACGATCTAGAAGATGACCTGCTGGTAAGCAATCCAATTGAACCAATCACCCTACCCCTGAGACTGTTTATCCCCAACCAAGGGAAGGGGGAAGAAGTTGCAGCGTTGCTGGACTCGGAATGCACCCGATGCCTAATCAAACCGTCCCTTGCAGATAAATTGGGAATCCAACTGAATTGCTTTCTGCCAATTAGATGGAACTATAGCGGGGGGGTGGGGGGGAGCCAGCCAGGTTTACCATAGAACCATTGAAAATAAGACTAGGAAACCACAGAGAAATGCTCACATTCATTGTAGCCTCAGGAATGGAAGAGCCACTAGTCTCAGGTCTCACATGGCTACGGAAATGGAATCCAAAAATAAATTGGAGGACAGGAACCGTACAATTCAGGAGAGACATAATATTTGCAAAAAGCTCAGAGGAAAGGATAAAGAAAGGGAAAGAGAACAGAGAATCAGCCATGACCGGACAGTCAGCTGAACCCATTAACATTCCCAATGAGTACCAGGATCTGGCCCAAGCATTTAGTGAGGAAGCTTGTGATGAACTCCTACCAGGGGCTAAACTCCCAAAACCACAAATGTACTGCATGTCTCCCAGAGAACTGAAATAACCCAGAGCATTTATTGATAAAAACTTAAAAAGGGGTTTCATCGAACCCGCCCGACCAAAAATAGCTGCCCCAGTGTTATTCCGTGAAAAGAAAGATAGCTCCCTGCGACTGTGTGTGAACTATCAAAAATTAAACACGATTTGCATAGAGAATATGTATCCACTACCCCTCATGAAGGACATGTTAGCCCACCTCTCGAAAGGGAAAATTTTTTCAAAGTTAGACCTACGGGAGGCATATTACTACATCAGAATAAAGGAAGGGGATGAGTGGAAGACAGCTTTTAACACACCATTGGGATGCTACCAATTTAAAGTGCTCCCTTTTGGACTGCAAGGAGCGCCTGCAGTGTTTATGCAATTGATCAATGAAACCCTTCATTAATTTTTATTTAAAGGGGTTTTAGTGTATCTTGATGATATTTTAATCTACACGGAAATGATGGAAGAACACACCAAGCTACTCCGTGCAGTCCTCACAAAACTCTTAGACGCTAAACTATATGCAAAACTCTCCAAATGTGAGTTCCACCAAGAGAAAATTGACTATTTGGGGTATAGAATATCCCATGCGGGAATAGAGATGGACCCACAGAAAGTAAAAGCTGTATTGGACTGGGATCCATTGCACACACGCAAACAATTGTAAAGCTTCCTGGGGTTTGCAAATTTTTATCGACAATTCATTCCAGCTTTTGCAAACATCGCCCTCCCTATCACGAACTTGCTAAAAACGAAGGGGGGGGGGAGAAAAACCCAAACCTAGGCAACCTCTCATCTGGACAATGGAATGCCAAGCAGCATTTGAGAAACTCAAACGTCTGTTCGCAGCAGAACCGGTCCTTAAGCACCCAGATCCCAAACAACCTTTTGTCATCCAAGCAGACACCAGTGATGTTGCAGTTGGGGCAGTCCTCCTCCAAAAGAATGGAAGAGGACAATTACAACCATGCGATTATACATCCAAGAAACTGACGGAAACCGAGCAAAGATGGGCCATATGGGAGAAAGAGGCATATGCTGTGCGGTGGGCAATGCTCACATGGAGACATTTCTTGGAAGGAAACCAAATCCCCTTTGAAGTATGGACTGATTACAAAAATCTGGAAGCTCTGAGAAATCCACAGAAACAAACAAGGTGGGCTCAATATTTTGAACGTTTTAATTTCATTCTCAAATATTTTCCTGGGAGAAAGAATTTCTTAGCAGATGCACTGTCCAGGAAACCCCAATACAACAGTAAAAAGATTGAGGTTATAAAACCAATGATCCAACCGACCCAACTAGCAGCCAAGGTAATCACCCGGGCACAAGAGAAAAAAAAAATCATCCCTGACTGAAGACACAACAACGTCAATATTTAAGGAAGCACTACTTAAGGATGATTAGTTCCAGGCTAACAGAAACACTTGCTTACTCAAAGATGGACTGGCTTGGGTAGAAAACAAGCTTTATGTCCCTGCAAGCCAGAGGAATTCATGAAACGCTGCCACGACTCCAAAATAGCAGGACACTTTGGGTTTGTAAAAACCCGACACCTCATCAAAAGACAATTTTGGTGGCCATCTCTCAAAAAGGACATTGAAAACTATGTTGCAAGCTGCCCCACCTATGCTGCTTCAAAGAGAAGACAAGGAAAATATCCTGGACTCTTACAAACAGTAGCGGACCCTTCTGCTCCCTGGAAAGAGATTGCTATGGACTTTATAGTGGAACTTCCTGAGAGTGCTGGGAATATTGTCATTTGGGTTGTAACTGATCTTTTTTCCAAACAGGTTCACTTTATTCCATGCCAAAAGATCCCAACTGCCAAGGCATTGGCAAAGATGTTCCTAATACACATTTATCGCCTTTATGGTGCTCCCCAACGGATTATCACAGATAGGGGTGTTCAGTTCACATCCAAATTTTGGCACGTGTTTTTAAACCTATTAGGCTCCACCCAGGGATTGTCATCATCAAGCCATCCCCATACCGATAAAGCTACAGAGAAAGTGAACAGCGTATTAGAACAATATTTAAGATGCTTTATTAATTACCAACAGGACAATTGGACTTCTTCCTTTTGCAGAGGTAGCATACAATAACTCAGTCCATACTAGCACGGGGTTCACCCCCTTCCACGTAGCCACGGGCCAAGAATTCAACCCCATGCTGGAACTACCTACCAAAGAACCTGAAATCCCCTCCCTTAAGGAGTGGATGGATAATTTACAAGCCATGTGGCAGTGGTAAGATTATCTCTACAGGAAGCTAGAGCAGTTTACAAAACTCAAGCAGACAAAAAACGCTGTGAACCTAAACCTTTCAAGATTGGAGACCATGTATATTTGTCCACAAAATTCTTAAAATCATTACAACCTTCTAAGAAATTAGGACCAAAATTCATTGGCCCATTCCCCATCTCCAGAATTATCAACCCCATGACGGTAGAACTTCGTCTTCCAAAAACACTTAGGCAGATTCATCCAGTATTTCACTGTAGCTTGCTCAAACCGGAGATCACTTCAAACTTCAGACCCCCCCTTCCCACAACCCCAACCCCCATCATGATACATGGGGAACAACATTTTGAAATTAAAGATATCCTTGATTCACGCACTCACCGTGGATCCACACAATATTTAGTAGCTTGGAAATACCTTCCTTCCTCAGAAAATGGGTGGGTAGCGAAACAACATGTAAAAGCACCCACCTTTACTATGAAAGTTCCACCTAAAATACCCTGATAAACCATCCTGAATTGCACATGTAACACATGATTTTTGTTTCTTCCAGGTAGACCTATCTGTTTTTTAAAGGAGGGCAGGATGTCAGATCTGTGTATCTGTCATTTCTCCAGTGGAAGAAGAAAAGGGGGGGGACGGGACTGATAAAGAAATCCTTTCTTGACGTAACCTGAATATATTTAACCTTATATCGAATTTGTACATCCACACATGATACAATAGAGGGAGGGAAGCCAGTTGGCCAGAACCTAACACCTCTGAGAGGCCACAGCCAGGAGATGAGAAGACCATAAAACTCCACAGTGAAGTGCTCTGGGCAATCTCCAAAAAACAGTCCCTTCTGAAAATGGGATGGGGGGAAATTAGGTACGTCTTGGGAAATGTACATGAGAAAGAACTTTCCAAAAGGGGAAGGATCCTCTCCCAGAGGGGCTGGGAGGGGAATTAACATATTGGCTTTTTTTTCCCTAAATAAATATTGAGATAAGGGGAGGGGTTCTAAACTCCCTTATCTATCACTGTATGCCTGAGGGACCTCAGACGTTGCTTTGAACTCCTACATGAACTATCTCATCTCAATAAAGGATTCCTTTTGATACGTTTGGTTCTCAGAAGTTCATTCTTATTGATTGAATGGAAAAAAGTTCTGTAGCCTGACAAAAGGGCAATTCCTTTCTACATTGTTTGCAAGAAGAATATATAGATATATCCATACCCAGATACAAAAGTTGAGTTCAATTTAAAGAAGACTTTATTGATTATATTGAAAATCTAATTCAAATGACTGCTTTGGAAATCTCTTTCAAAAGTCAACATTTCAAGTCATGATTTAAAATTTCATTTTTAATGTGCCCCTTTCTATCAATAATGCCTCTGATTTTATATTCAATCTTAGATGATTGAATATCTGGTGTTCCACGAGAAAATTTTGATGGTCCGCAGAGAAATTTCACTCCCAAAGCACCCCCCCCAAAAGCAATTAATCCAGGCTACGCAGGAACACAAGGCTGCACCACCCACATGGCCCGCAGGAACACAAGGCTTGCATCACTTGCATTGAGAACAACATGAGGTAGTGAGGGGAGAGGGGAAAGGGTGGAGGGGGGAACTTGCCCCACACGCCCCATGTGCCTCACCTGGCCACCAGCCTGCTTCTTTCCACTTCTTTCTTCTGCTTTTGGCTACACACAAGGAAAGCAACAAAAGTCTTTCTTTCTCTTCCCCAAACTCCACCAGAAATAAGTCTTTGGGACCCTGCAAGGCATCCTGCTCCAAGAGGCTAGGCCGGCGCGACAAGTCTCACAAAGACTCATTTCTGGTGAAGTTTGGGGGAGAGAAAGAAAGCCTTATTTATTTTATTTATTTATTTATTTCTGAGTTTTATATACCGCCCTTCTCCCGAAGGACTCAGGGCGGTGAACAGCCAACTAAAATACAAGTAGACAAAGTATAAATTATTTAAAAGATAATTAAATACTAGACTGTCCCAAATCTAAAAACCCCAATTAAAATCAATAAAACTTCATACCCCGTCCCAAGTAATCTAAAAACCCCATTTAAAATCCCATTAGTCAGCTCAGGCCGGCCTGCTCGAAGAGCCAGGTCTTCAGGTCACATCTGAAGGCCCTCAGGTCACTGGTCGTTCGTAATCCAGGGGGCATCCCATTCCAAAGGGCGAGTGCCCCCACAGAGAAGGCCCTATTCCTCGGGGTCACCAGACGACACATAGAAGGCGTCGGGACCTGGAGGAGACCCTCTCTGTGGGAGCGCACCGGTCTTATGCTGCTTCTGCTGCTTTCCTTGCATGAAGCCAAAAGTGTCTCTCTTCCCCTCCCCCCAAGAACAGAACTGGAGATGGTATCCTGCGATCCCAAATAAAGAATGATTGGTCGGTAGGAAAACAGGTGGTGAATTTTGCTGCAGACTTTTTTGGGGATTTTCACAGGGTCTCTGGTCCATAGGATTTAAAATTATGAGTTTGGTGGTCCCCGAGGTCCAAAAGGTTGATGACCCCTGTATTAGAATGTATTTGACATAAAACAAGTCAATAGTCTTCCATAGGTTTGTACATTTATTCTAATAAGTGTTTTTAGTTTTGTTTTCTAATATTTATTATACAAATATATTATACAAATTATTATTGGTAGTTGTTGCATTTTGCTGCATCTGCATCACATTACTTATAAACTCCTAAGAAAAATTATCAACAACAGAAGTATAAACTGGAAAATAAATGGTGATAGTATGGTTGGAGAGATTCTCCAATCAGAATGAGGAGTTGTTTAATGACAATGAGAGTTTATGACAATGAGAGTGATTATTTTGCACTTAATATTTTCTTCTTAATGGTATCTAATGAAATAGTCTACTGATTTTGCATTCTGGAAATTGAATTTTGAGGTTTTTTAGGAATATATTTAAATAATATAAATACGGACCTAGATGTAATAGTGTGGGGAAATGACTTTGGCAAAAAGGACAAAGATGGCTAGCTAGGGCAAAAGTCTGATAAGCAACTTAATCTACAGAAGACATGTGGACATGGCAAACATCCCAGAAGGGACCAAGTTTTTAAATGGGGGATAAATATACTTCCAGACTCATGTGATTCTGTTAATGCACCATTACAATAAAGTTGAGCTAGTACTGGATATGCTTCTTTTCTGGCCTACTTGACAAGGCTGACAATTTTTCACACTACGGGAGATAATGGTTGAAAATTGCACACTTCAAATTAATATTGGCTAAAAATGACTTTTAAATGTTCAAAACCCATAACATAAAGTCAGGCATTACTTTATTTTGAGTGATAATTTTTGTGTGTCTTGCTTATTGCAATGTGCTGGTAAAAAAGATGAATAGTTTCTACTTGTATGACTTTGTTTATCTAAATATTTCACTCAAAAGCAATATGAACAAGAGACTCCTACTCCAACTGGCAAAAGTAAATCCTATCATTTACTTACAAAATGAATGAAGAGTTTGGGAGATATGTTATATATCTTAAAGAAAAAAAATTCATGAAGTAGATTCCACTATTGAGGGATCTTGCTGCCTTTTCAACACATCTTTTCATAACGTTCAGGTATCTTATGTGCTAGAGAAGATCAAACCAAAAGAGGCAGTTTCAATGACTACCATTATAGAGCCATAACAGTCATGGTCAGATGTGTATGGCCTTTGTGATTGCACCAGATAATACCAGCAGCAGTTGCATCCTCTAATCAAGCCAAGACCAATAAGCTCCAACAACAAAGATAGCCAATTGGCAGTTGATAATGCCAGGGACTATGGCCAGAATAGTTAGAGTGTCAGCCCTGAAGGCATTTTTAAGCTGGAGCCATTTTGGGAGCATCTTCAGAGCTGCCACAGCCAGGCCGGTTGGAGCTGTAAGAACTTAAGGGGGGAGATAGAGATAGCTGGGAATGTGTAGCCAAAACAGCATTCTTTCCTGTGGAAGCCAAGGATATTCTATCAGATGTTGGAGAGGCATGGACCAAAGCCAGCTAAGATGGTGGCTGTGACCCAGTTGGACCATGTGACAGATGTATGACCTGAGAGGAAGAACTTGGGTTTGATTTGAGCGAGGAAAACCTCAGGTTCTCCAGAGTTGGGTTTTCCCCAGATGTGCCAATATGACATGCCTAATAAATCTATACTTTGGAGTTTTGATTCTGTTGGGTGTGTTAATTGGAACGCTGACACAGAGTTAAGGTACAGTTGAAAAGAACAATAAAATGTTTTTTCAGAGATTAAAGGATACAAGCAAGTAATGTTTAATATTAGACAACTATAGATAGAAAGTGAAAAAAGATGATGAGAAGAAATAGTAAAATTTAGATAAAGTATAACAGAAATAAGTTAAAAAGCAGCAGAAAAATAACAGGCTAAAAATAGAAGCTTAGATAAAGCTAACTAAGGAAAATAGGATAGAATTTAGATTACTATAGTTTATAGAAACAGAAGATACATGATAAAGATTATTGTATATAAATAAGTGACAGATTGACTGATTGACAAACCCATCAATGTTATGGATACTCCTCTCCTTTAAAAATATTCACAGCACCAGTCTTTTCTCTACATATTGGTTTAATATGCTATTTACTGTACTGATGTAATAGCCATTTACTTGATGAGAAATAGCCCTGAGGAAATGCTACAGCTGTCGTGCATTAATCATACCCAGGGGTTGTTTTCTGGCAAGAATTTGATTAAATTTGTATAGATGTTCATCATTAATCATTGATTTGTTTAAAAGTAATATTCTAAAACAATATATGTATGTATGTATGTATGTATGTATGTATGTATGTATCTATGTATCTATGTATGTATGTATGTATGTATGTATGTATGTATGTATATGAGCAGGCCTCCATAATGGAAAATATGTCATTTTAAATGTTTATTTTTCTTTCTGAGAACAATAAATATTTTTCTTTCTTAGACTTCAAGTTCTCACAACAATTCAGTTCTGTTTTGAAATTTGCATTTTAAATCTCCATATCTTGTACTTTAAAAAACAATATTTGAATAATTTGATAGAATTTGTTTGTTAGAACATCTCACTTAGTGGATATATCAATCGGGTTTAAAATAATACAGCAGCCTAGAGAGGCATTGTGAAGAACTGTAACATTATATAAAAATCCTTAATCAGGGCAAAAATTTAAGAGAAACCCTCCAGTTTCTCATAGTAATTTAGAGATTTATCAACACTATCTGTGAAATAAAAGAGGTGAGAGAAAAACAAGCATGTATGGAGCTTGAGAGTTTAATATCAGAATAGATACTGTACTTTAATAAAATAAAATCCTTCTTACAAAATAGTGACTCTCCTTAGGCAAACAGGTTTGAATGTTTGAGTTTTTCTTTCTCCATACTAACTCTGAAAAATATTCGAAGCTATATTTACAAACACTTTTAACTCCAACTATTTTATTTTAGCCTCAGAATGAAGATATTTGGACCTCTAGTGGTTGTATAACAACATTTTAAAAACATAAATGTAAATTTAAATAAACGTTTATAGCTTATTCAGAGAAAAAAGAATGAATTAAGTGTAACCTGGATGAGAGAAGAGGGAGTCTGGATCCCCAAATTCTCAGTGATCAGAAGGTGTAGTTTCCTGCTTGTTTTTCTTAAGTATGCTGATTTCTGAATTATTTGCTGATTTTTAAAGTTTTTTGATGAATGTTTATAATTTTTTTCTATTCTTTCACTATTTACTGTTAAATTCTAAACTATGTTTTTAGCTGTAAAGAGGTTTGTGGTGGGACTTACATTTACACAGGATTATATTACAAATTTTGTTCTTTCTAACTTTTTTCCTTTTTAAAAAGAAGATATTTATACTGATATTTATCATTTAATTTTTTTTATCATTTTTTATCATTTTTGAAGGGAAAATTCCCCTATCTTTAATTCTGGGAGAGAAACCTTTCCTTGTGGAAGTTGTTATTGTATGACTTATCTTCTTTTGTCTTTGAAGAGAGAACAAAAATGTTTTTCACACCTTTAAAAGGACATAAAAGTTTTTTGAAGGCAATTGAAAAAAAAAGAATGCTCTACAATTACAGGTTATATTCAAAACTATAAACAAAATATTGATGGGTCAATAACAATTCTGCAAACTCAAGTTGATATTCAAAAACTGGAAATAACACTTGGACCTGATCTGCAATTTGAGAAATTGGAACCTGATCTGTTGCTGGCAGTTGCGAAGAAGAAAGTGCTTGGTTTGGAAAATATAGATAATAATACAGAAAATAATAACCAGAGAAGTAGAACAGAAGGAACAGCAAACAAAAAGAGAAGATAAAAAGAAAATGAAATATAAAATGATAATGATAGAAGTAATAAATCAAGGGGAGAATATTATTAGGGAAAAGCAACAGGAGATGGAGTTACATTATTTTGAGAGAATTGGGGTAAAATTAGATAATTGGAAAAAGAGACAATGAAATATAATAGAAAAGGGAGAAAGGATTAAGAAGGGTCAAAAAATGATAGAAACTGGGAGACAAGCCAGGATTCAACATGGTTGTGTATATTATTATTAAGATATTTAATTGTTAATTGCATAAATATGAAACAGTCAATTATAGGATTATTATTAAGGATATACAATTTTCAATTGTAATAAACATGAAAATTAACATGGTAATTGTAATAAATTTGAAATTAATATTTTATTATAGCATGATTGTTAAAGATGTATAAATTGCTAATTATACAAAAATATGAAAATTAATATTGCACTGTAGGAAAAGAAATGACATGTGGAATCTGATAAACAAAAAATAACATAATGAAATATGCTATTAGTTAAATGTGGTTATATTATTGCTAGAATAATTTGCTAAACATTAATAGGATGAATATTATTTTGTTTGTACTAAAATGAGTTCAGAAAGGGACTTCGTTTCAAACATGCTAGTGGCACAGCTAAGAATCAAAAAGGGGATAAATAAAATATAAATTAATATGAATTTATGAATGATTATAAAAATTACATAATTTCTTAAATGCTGCAAATATGACCAGTAATATATAATTATAATAAAAGAAGAGATGTTAAGAATATAGAGATTGACATAAAAATAACATATGGGAATTTGGAATAATCAGGAAAAATAATTTGTATTAACATTAATTATTAAGTTAACAGTATTTGTTCTAAAATGTAAAATACCCTGTAACCATACTGTTCACATAATGATATGTTTGTAGAAGAAAAAAAAATGTATTGAAAAAAAAGGAAAATATAGATCTGACATAAAAGATTGAAAAAAATACAAATATAAGAAACTTTGAAATAATGTATATGATGAAGGATGAACTGGATTTTTTGAGAAGAGGAATGATGTCTCATCAAGGGTAATTATTTAACAATGGACACTGCAGAGATATTTACAATAGAGACTTATGAACTTTGGAAATAAGATGCAATTGTTGAGAAAGTTCCCGATAAAAACCTAAGGAAAGGTTTCATTATTAAGAATCAAACAAGGGTATTTGACCCTGAATTCAGAGACAAACTAACTGCAATGATCTACTATATATTGACTTTACAGAAGATAATGTAGAAAAGGCACTACGTAATCTAAAACCATCCCTATCTATTGGCCCCAATGGATTATGTGCATACTTCTTTAAAAAGCTCTTCACTGCCATAGCAGAACCCCTAAGCATTATATATGATATATCATTCAGAACCAGCTCCTTACTGAACCTATGGTCCTTAGCTACGGTCATCCCTATCTTCAAAAAAGGTGATCCCTGCCTGGTTGAAAACTACTAGACCAATCTCACCATGTTGTGTCACGTGCAAAGTCATGGAATCAATCATTAACCAATTTATCACTCTCGAGAGTCAAACAACCTACTCTCCAAAAAACAATTTGATTTCAGGAAAAAAATTGTCCTGCAACCTACAATTCCTACCTGCAAAAACATATGGACTATTCTACTCGACCAGGGTAAAGCAATACACACCATTTACATAGACTTCTGCAAAGCCTTTGATTCAGTGGTACATGACAAACTACTGTTAAAACTAAACTCTTACGGCATTTCTGGATCCCTTCATAAGTGGATTACCGCATTCCGGTCAAACAGGCAACAAATAGTAAAAATAGGGAGCGCTGTATCAAACCCTGCTCTAGTTAACAGCGGTGTCCCCCAAGGCTCCGTTCTAGGACCCACACTGTTTATACTCTATATAAATGACCTTTGCAATCACCTTATAAGCAACTGTGTCCTCTTTGCGGATGATGTAAAACTATTCAACACCACCGATAATGCTACTGTTCTTCAAAGTGACCTTGATTATGTGTCTGAATGGTCAAACATTTGGCAACTCTACCCCAGGCCATCCTGATGAAGCTGTCAAGGTGATGGCCTGGTGCCTGGAGGCCGTGCGGTATTGGATGGGGTGGAACAGGCTTCAGCTCAACCCATCTAAGACTGAGTGGCTGTGCTTCCCGGCGCCCCGATACAGCCAGCTGGTTCCATCGCTGGCTATGGGGGAGGAAATTCTTGCCCCCACAGAGAGGGCTCGCAATCTGGGTGTCCTCCTGGACGTACAGCTGTCATTGGAGGACCATGTGGCGGCCGTCACCAGGGGGGCTTTTGGTCAGGTCCGTAGGATCTACCAGTTGCGTTCCTTTCTGGATCAGGGTGCGCTTTGCATGGTCACTTCTGCCCTCCTAATCTCCCACCTAGACTATACATGGGGCTTCCCTTGAAGAGCAACTGGAGGCTCCAGCTGGTGCAGAATGAGGCCGTGCGGGTGGTGTTGGCAGCTCCACGGGACTCCCATGTTACGCCACTCTTGTGTGAGCTGCATTGGCTTGCGGTGGCCCTCCGGGTGCGCTTCAAGGTTCTAATTACCATCTTTAAAGCGCTCCATGGCTTGGGACCAGGTTATTTGTGGGACCGCCTCCTGTCATTATCGGCCTCCCGTCGGCCAATACGTTCCCATAGAGTCAGCCTCCTTGGGGTGCCGCCGGCTGGACAGCTGGCAATCCTCAAGGGTGCGGGCCTTCTCGTTGGGGGCACCCTCCCTCTGGAACGAATTACCCCCAGAGATGAGGACTATCCCTGATCTCTTGACCTTCCGGCGCGCATTGAAAACCCATTTATTTCATCAAGCCGGTCTGGCCTAGGGTTTTTTAGGGGATTTTTATTCGGTCTTGCCTGATTTTAGCTTTTAACCCTTTTATATTTTTAGTTTTTCAGCCTTTTATATTTGGTTTCTTAATTGTTTTAATTCTGTACTGTTTTTGTATTTTAATTCGGCTGTGCACCGCCCTGAGTCCTGTCAGGGAAATAGGGCGGTATATAGGTTCAATTAATAATAATAATAATAATAATAATAATAATAATAATAATAACAACAACAACAACAACAACAACAACAACAACTCCAAATCTTGACCAACAAATACTCTGTCCTACATATTGGTAAAAAAAATCAGTACACCAAATACAAACTAGGCGGATATGACCTTGTTGACGACCCTCACTCTGTCAAGGACCTAGGAGTACTCATATCTAATGATATAAGCACCAGAGCTCACTGTAACAGCATTGCCAAAAGGCATTAAGTAAATCTAATCTTAAGAAGCTTCTCCTCTGGAAATATTGAATTGCTAACTAGGGCATACACAACTTTTGCTAGACCAATACTCGAATATAGCTCATCTGTCTGGAATCTGCACTGTATATTGGACATTAATACAATTGAGTGAGTTCAGAACAGTGGTAGGATTCAATTTTTTTTACTACCAGTTCTGTGGGCATGGCAGGGGAAGGACACTGTAAAATCTCCAGTCAGAGGTGGTATTTGCCAGTTCTCCGAACTACTCAAAATTTCCGCTACCGGTTCTCCAGAACTGGTCAGAACCTGCTGAATACCATCTCTGGTCCAGAAGTATTTCATGAGTACTACACTCCTCTGCTCGCAACAGAATACCCTACATCACCAGACTTGAAATTTTGGACTTGGACAATCTTGAACTACGCTGCCTATGGTTGGACTTAAGCGTAGTACACAAAATTATCTGCTACAATGTCCTACCAGTCAATGACTACTTCAGCTTCAACTACAACAATACAAGAGCACACAACAGATACGAACTCAATGTTAACTGCTCCAAACTTGATTGCAGAAAGTACGATTTCAGCAACAGAGTGGTCAATGCCTGGAAAGCATTACCTGACTCTGTAGTTACATCCTCAAACCCCCACTCCTTTAACCTCAAACTATCCACTATTGACCTCATCCCATTCCTAAGAGGTCTGTAAGGGGCATGCATAAGTGCACCATCGTGCCTCCTGTCCCTGTCCTAATGTCCCCATTTAATCGTACCTATTTTCTGTTTTCATACTCATGTTTATATTTATACCTATTATCTTGACAAATTGGTTGAGAAATCAAATAAATAAATAAATAAATAAAACAAACAATGATTAAGGTCACTTGTGGTAAATTAATTGCATAGACTTTCTGTGAATAAATTACAATAACAGACTGTTAACAGAGTATTTTGAACATTAATTTTAACTGTTGTTTAAACTGCTATTTTTTCTTTCATGTATGTAATGTATTACAGGTCAGTTGGGTTGTAAATAGATGTACAAGCTTACAAATTTTGGACTTATTTTGCAATGGAGAAAGCTATTATTGTTGCAATAGATTCATCAGTATTCAACTAAGGGGCATAATATATGTTTTTGGATTTTTAAATTCACGTTTAATATAAATTACATAATTTAATATGTCCTTTGTTTTTTTAATTCACATTTTTTCAATATTTTTGTCTAGATTTTTTATATTGTATTTCAATTTTAAATAAAATAAAACATGTTTTAAAAAACACAAATTATATATATTATTTCAACTTAATATTTTTAAATCTATAGAACTGTGATACACCTTCCAATACTGTATGTTTATTAATTTTTACTGTTACATTTATTAAATTTTAAACCCAAAATTCATACTTTGAATATCTAATTTAGTGTCTTCTAAGAATTATTAATAGCTATTTTAAGCTCTGTACTTTGAAAAGGAGATGTTGAATATTTTAGGTTTTCTTCTAAGAATTATTAATAGCTATTTTAAGCTCTGTACTTTGAAAAGGAGATGTTGAATATTTTAGGTTTTTACATATGTTTTTACATATCTCCTCAAAAGTAATATAACTGACAATCCTTCTACTCTTCAATTTTTGCCAAGTTATATTGAAACTTTTTCAAACAACAGGAATGGTTTATCAGCAATATCTTAAAACATGAATGATTAATGATAAAGAAGGAACAACACTCATTCAAATTGTCAGGGGAGTTCAATTTAGTCTTACAAAATCATTCAACCTTTCAAAAAGTTTAGAAGATCTAGCCGATGGACAACAACACTTCTGTTTAATTTTAAATATGTTGGCAAATCTCAGAAGAATGTCATGATTAACACCTTCCCAGAGTTTGGTATAAGATAGGCAGCTATATATAAATTGTTTAAATAAATATGGTAATAAGAATATATAGATTTCAGTAAGGTGTCTTTAATGTTAATATTAGGCATATATAATATAGAATCTCGGAAAGTGCAAGTGAAACTTAAAATCCTCATTTATTACTTACTTTATTAACACAAAATCTTTTGGAATGTTTTCAATTATTTTTTTCCTAGGGTTCTTGCTACATGGATTGATGATTGATTTTTTTTATGAGCTTAAAAAAAGAATGAACTCTCTTCCTGTTTCTTGATTGTTCATATGTAATATTGCTTCTGTTACTCTCGCAGTACTTCCATCAACTATCACATCTTTATTATTTATTCTTTAGTTACTTTAAAAAATCTTAAAGCCTACCCAAAAATGATCCTTAAGAATATCCTGTTCTCTAATCAACTTTTGGGATCTTCAAATACAAGCTGAAGTTCTATTGTTCATTTGTGAGTTGAAGACCCACAAGTGTATGATGGGGTTATCCACATTGTTATAGTCTTCTACAAAGAATTGCTTTCAGTTCTTTTGCTATTTCAACAGGGCTTTAGCTGTTAAAAATCACACCCTACAATTCCATGGCTGCCTGAGGTAAAAGCTACTCACAGGTTTCTATGAAGACTATAACAATGTGGATAACCCCATCATACACTTGAGTTCCATTTTCCTCTACAGAACCTTTTTTCTGTGTTTTATATGTATTTAATTTTAGGTAAAGGAATTTCCTTTTGTAAAAGAAATTAAAATTATTTCCATTCCTGCCCTACTTCTATATTTTGGATATTGCTCCCTAAAGGCAGGTGAAAGGCCAGATGTAAAAGTTGTGCATTCCTGTATTATGTTACACTGTAAAACATTTCATATTTTAAAGCAAAAATGTTGTGCTTTTTTGGGACTGGGAAGGCATATAAAACATCTTCTGCTTGAAATGCCCAGAAAACTACAATGCTATCATTATATTTTTGAGCACTAAATCTGATAATTATAGATTAGTTTTGTATCTATGTGTAAAAGAGTTTAATAAAGAAATACAGGTTTTCTCCAGGTAACAGTCCACCTTTGAGGCATGTAAAGGCTTGCACTGTGTTGTAGCTGTGAAATCTAGATACTGAATGTTGCAAGTCCGCTATAACAGGATCCCCATTTATTGCTTCCTGAGAATTGGAGATAGGAAGTAGCACTTGCCAATCCCTTTAATTCACAGAGCCAATCTGGAGATTTTCCTCAGATATTCTAGTGCTCATGGGATTTAATCAAATCTTTAGAACACACAATTTAGAAAATAACACCACATCAAATGCAGTGCTTTTTAATGGGCAAGAATTAGGATTCAAGAATAACAATTAAGAACTTTCTGATCTAGCAAATGAATGGAATGGAATAGTTTAGCATAGCATAGCATAGCATAGCATAGCATAGAATACTTTATTGGCTGGTACAAAAACTCTCAGTGTACATGCAAAGCAACAAGGTAATAATGATAATAATAATGATACCAATAAGAAGAGGTAGTAAAGAAAACAAGAAAGATAATAATATTACAGACATAAAACATGGGTAAATATACTTAGACATAAGATAGTACTGTGAAAATTAGGTGTTCAGCAGAGTTAAAGTATGAGAGAAATTCTGTCCCTGTGCCTGATTGTTTTGGCATGCAATGTCCTATAGCAGTGTCCCAAGGGAAGGAGTTGAAACAGTTTATGTCCACCATGTGTAGGGTCTGTATATATTTTCTCAGCCTTCCTTCTGACTTGCACAATATACAAGTGTTCTATGGAAGGCAGGCTGGTTGCAATTATTTTTTCTGCAGTCTTAACCATATATTGGATAGTTCTGTCTATCCTGTTTGGTTGCTGTATCAAACCAGGCAGTTATAGAAGTACAAATGACAGACTCAATAATTCCTCTGTAAAACTGTATCAGGCTGGAGCATGTGTCAATTTTTTCAATTTTCAATTTCCAAACATTAGGGGTGCTCAAAAGTTGTTATATGCCTTGGGGATTGTAAAGATGTTTTGGTTACTTTAATATAATTTAGATCTGCTTGGTAAATAACTATATAAATTCATAACTTTTTAACATTTTGTTTGTTTCATCCCAGGTTCAGCTATCTTTCTCTTTTTGTTAGGTGTCGTATTGTCTGAGAGTATTAATATTGCTGGTCTCGTTTCCTGTGAATGTAATAACTGATCTGTAATGGTTTCTAAAAAAAGAACAAGACTAGGAACATTCAATCATTTGAGCAACCTAATTGGGACAGAGATTTGTTGCCGTCTGAACTCTCAACACTGCAAGACATTCTCATATATGACCTACTGTTAAGAGAACAAAGTAGTGATGATGCTAGAAACTACCTAGCACAAAAGATATATATCCAAAAGTGCTTGAAAAGTGGGAACGAGCGAATGGCTTTTTGTGACCCCTGTTGTAAAATCACGAGTGACAATCTTGAGCAAAATCAAGAAAGCTGGGATCAAGCCAGAAACATACCTCTTGAAAGAGGAAAGCTAGGTGTCAAAGAGACTTTCACTATGAAAATTGACAAACTGTTCGACATCCTCAACTGCAAGTGTCAAATTGTTCTGTGTGCTGAATTCGGTTGCCTTGTTGGCTGCAAAAAAGAAGCTCACATTAACTGTACCTGCCCTAAGGAGATGAAGATACCATTGAAGGAACTTGCTTTTGTTAAAGTTCAGAGACAAGATTGGTTCTTTTGGATCACACCAGATTGGTTTGCCAAATGTGCCCAAGCAGAAATGACTAGATAAAAGGCAAAAGCAGCAAGACGATGCATGACAAAGCCTTGCTAAATATAAACAGAGAAATATTCCAGACATTTTGATACTGACAAATGAAGGATGACTGATGATGAAGATGAAGAGGAATGTGATGGAAGTTATGAAGAGGCATTAGACCAAACACACATGTGCTCTACTTCAAAAGAAAAGATAGAATACAATAGATTAGAAATAACAAATGTCGCTATGCAGAGCATAAGATATGGCCTACATGCCACTGCTGCCATAATCACAGCTGCCTTCATAGATGTCGGCTTGATCACCAAAAAAGACAAAAGACCTGTACTTATCAAAACTAAAGTCAAAAAGAGCACAGGAACAAATTATGAAGTCCCTAAATCAAAAATTTCATCAGCTCTGTAAGAAGGGCAAAATAGAATGCATCTTCTTCGATAGTCATATAGATGTAACTAAAGTTATGCTGAAAGTTAACAATTCCGACCAGCAATTCCCCAGTATCATCAAAGAAGTACATTATTTTGTATGCAGTGAGCCACATGGAAGAACAACAAATGGGCAGGTAAAATTGTTAACATACTAGACAGTGCAACAGAACTACAGGTGAAACTTGAAAAATTAGAATATCGTGCAAAAGTTCATTTATTTCAGTAATGCAACTTAAAAGGTGAAACTAATATATGAGATAGACTCATTACATGCAAAGCAAGATAGTTCAAGCCGTGATTTGTCATAATTGAGATGATTATGGCTTACAGCTCATGAAAACCCCAAATCCACAATCTCAGAAAATTAGAATATTGTGAAAAGGTTCAATATTCTAGGCTCAAAGTGTCCCACTCTAATCAGCTAATTAAGCTGTAACACCTGCAAAAGGTTCCTGAACCTTTAAATGGTCTCTCAGTCTGGCTCAGTAAGAATCACAATCATGGGAAAGACCGCTGACCTGACAGTTGTGCAGAAAACCATCATTGATACCCTCCACAAGGAGGGAAAGCCTGAAAAGCTAATTGCAAAAGAAGTTGGATGTTCCCAAAGTGCTGTATCAAAGCACCTTAATAGAAAGTTATGTGGAAGGGAAAAGTGTGAAAGAAAAAAGTGCACAAGCAGCAGGAATGACTGCAGCCTGGAGAGGATTGTCAGGAAAAGGCCATTCAAAAGTGTTGGGGACTTTCACAAGGAGTGGACTGAGGCTAGAGTCAGTGCATCAAGAGCCACCACACATAGATGGATCCTGGATATGGGCTTCAAATATTGTATTCATTCCTCTTGTCAAGCCACTCCTGAACAACAAACAACATCAGAAGCGTCTTACCTGGGCTAAAGAAAAACACAACTGGTCTGTTGCTCAGTGGTCCAAAGTCCTCTTTTCTGATGAGAGCAACTTTTGCATCTCATTTGGAAACCAAGGACCCAAAGTCTGGAGGAAGAATGGAAAGGAACACACTGCAAGATGCTTGAAGTCCAGTGTGAAGTTTCCACAGTCTGGGTTGATTTAGGGAGTCATGTCATCTGCTGGTGTTGGTTCACTGTGCTTCATTCAATCCAGGGTCAATGCAGCCATCTACCAGGAGATTTTGGAGCACTTCATGCTTCCTTTCACAGACGAGCTTTATGGGGAGCTGACTTCATTTTCCAGCAGGACTTTGCACTTGCCCACACTGCCAAAAGCACCAAACTCTGGTTCAATGACTGTGGGATTACTGTGCTTTATTGGCCAGCAAACTCGCCTGACCTGTACCCCATAGAGAATCTATGGGGCATTGCCAAGAGAAAGATGAGAGACATGAGACTGAACAATGCAGAAGAGCCGAAGGCTGCTATTGAAGCATCCTGGTCTTCCATAACACCTCAGCAGTGCTACAGGCTTCCATGCCATGCCACATTGAGGCAATAATTGCTGCAAAAGGGGCCCAAACCAAGTACTGAGTACATATGCATGCTTATATTTTTCAGAGGTCCGATATTGTTCTATGTACAATCTTTGTTTTATTGATTATATGTAATATTCTAATTTTCTGAGATTGTGGATTTGGGATTTTCATGAACTGTAAGCCATAATCATCTCAATTATGACAAATCACGGCTTGAACTATCTTGCTTTGCATGTAATGAGTCTATTCATATATTAGTTTCACCTTTTAAGTTGCAGTACTGAAATAAATGAACTTTTGCACAATATTCTAATATTTTGAGTTTCACCTGTAGACATTGATCCTTCATTCACCAGAATTTCAATTGGTGAGCTTCTCATTTCACATGCACATCACACAGAAATGTGTGAAACAGGTCACAGAGGGAGCAATTAGAATTGGCAGTTGATGTTGAAAAATGAATCAAAACAAGAGTTGATGAAACTTGCTTAAACATTTTTGTAATTCAGATAATTGCTTTCTGATGCTAGTTTATGATTGCATAGATTATTTTTTGCTTAGCTAGATAAGTTTCATGCAGAAAAATACTTTATTTTTTTTAGCACACAGTATAATTTTGAGAAGATAAAGTTAACAGTATTTGGGTTATAAGAGACTTTTATGGGGTATATGATCCAACGTGGATTTACCATACCAAGCTAAACATCGTGAATTACAAAAATAACAGCAGATTTGACTTCTTGGTGTAAAAACATATTTTAGAACCCCTCACTGAAAAAAATTGCAAAATTATTTTTCACCCCATTAAATGATATGCTCTACATGGAGCAGTCTGAACTTCCTGAATTGTCACAGAAAGAACATTCTTTGTTGTGCTTTTTAAAAGATCGTTTTAATGTTAGGTGACAATGTCAAATCCTGAGAGTTTATAGAACTCCAAAACTCAAAAGATTCTACTGATGATACTATGCTGTCAAATATAGCGAGAACTGATAGAAAGGCTCTTCCTAAAATTCATTCTCATTTTACAGTTTTAAGCATGTTCAGCTCCAGATTGTCCTGGTTGTACCACAGGGCCAGTTGTTCAACTTTCCGTCTATATGAAGACTCATCACCATTGTTATCTCCAAACTTCAGAACTTCAATAAAGGGATCCCTAGAAATGCACTCATTGGTATATAGCAATGATAGCAATGGAGAGAATGCAGAGCTCTGAGGGACACATGTACTAATTAGTCAGATAGTTAATGTGATTTTCCCTAGCTTTACCTGTTGATTTATATCTGTCAAAAAGCTAATAATCCACCTACAAGTAGGCACAGCTATCTGAATCAGTTTAGAGTGAAGAATTTCTGGAATGATGGAACTTAATTTCAAGCTAAAGTCTACAAAAAGGACCCATGTATAGGTTCCTGAAAATTGAAGATGTTGTGAGATGTATTGCACTGCCATATTGAAAGCATCATCTGCTAATCTATTTGCTCAGTAAGAAAACTGCAAGGTGTCTAATAGAGGATCTATGATTCGGGTGTGCCAGTAGTAACCTCTCAAAAGTCTTCAGAACAACAGATGATAGAGCTCCTTGCTGGAAGGTTTCTTGGAAACTGGGAAAATAGTAAAGTGTTTGAAGCAAGAGGGAACATGACACATTTCCAATAATTTATTAAAGATCTTGATGAAGATGACAGCCAGTTGTTCAGCACAAGCTTTCAAGCAGGAAGGAGTTATTCCATCTGGGCCTGATGTTTTTCCAATCTTTTGTCTATGAAATAGACCTTGCACATCTTTTTCTAAGATCACCGGGGGTGGGAGGGGTGGGGAGGTGGGAGGACAGAGGGATGGAGATAGGTATAGGAGATCTGGTTACTGTTGATATATCTGAGGAAGGGAAAATAGTGGTAGATGACAGTGATTTCCTCTCAAACCTACAGTAGAATACATTCAGGTCATCTATCAGTTCACCATTCTTTTCAATAAGGCAGGAAGGTGTTAAGTTGTGGGTGAGAGAAGACATGGAGGCTCTGACTATTTTAGTTTCTTTATTGCATCGCTCAGAACAAAAGATAGCAGCCGTGGGAGCTCCTTTTCTACTCTCAGGCTGCTGCAACTGCAACCAGTTACAGCTCTTCAATTTCCTGCCATTACGAGACAACCAATCAGGGCATATATGTAAATATCTAACACCCCTCCCCACCTGGTCCAGCTCACCCAATCCTGTTCCACCTACTGTACATAATCATGCAAGTAGGCGGGACTCTTATGGGTGTGACCAGACCTGCACAGCTCAGTCATAGGTTGATCTCCGAGCGGCTTGGTTGGAATTATTGCCTCTCCTACTCCCCTCCGTGGAATCTCCTGGAATTTTTTTTGTCATGGAGGCCTTTCTACTTCCACTAGATGCTGCCCTTTTGCTTCGTTCCCTGGTTTGTCACTGCCTGTGTATGTCTGATGAGTGTCTGCTACTTTTGTTCGGTTCTTCTGGAGCCATTCTTAATTGTTGAGGTTGTGTAGTTGTTAGGGCCTGTTCTATGTTATTCCTTATGTGGTCTGGGTGGTTGGGTTCTTCCCCTTCCTCCCTGTTATTGTTGGTTGCATGTGAAGGGTCTCCCACTTCCTCCATGTTTGTTCCCTTTGTCCCCCGGCTCCATAGTTGATCAGTGTGTCTTCTCCAACTCCTGCCTTCTTTTGTCTCTATTCTGTATGAACGAGGCCTCATTACTTGTACCACCGTTGCCAGTACCCATAATGGTTCCCCTGTTAGATTTTTAGTGTATACTGAGTCACCCATGTTGAAACTCCGGCATTTGCTGGATGAATCTAGTGGTTTTTCTGGTGTGTAATTGGGGTGTACTCTGTCTAATTGTGATCTCAATTTCCTTCCCAAAAGAAGTTCCGCAGGGCTTTTATTTGTTGATGCGCTAGGTGTTATGTGCTGTATACTTAATAACTTATCTACTTTTGCTTGCAAATCCCCTGGCCCTAGTTTTTGAAGTACTTCTGTCAAGTGCCATACCATGCGTTCAGCCAATCCATTCGTGGATGCATATCCAGGTGCTAAGAGGGCATGTTGTATCCCATTTTGTGCTAGAAATCCCTCAAACTGTGTGGCTGTGAATTGAGGTCCATTGTTGGGTACTATTACATCTGGAAGGCCTTGTGTTGCAAATAGTTTCCTTAGGGTTCTTATTACTGTCTCTGTTGTTGTGGATTGCATGATGCTGACTTCCAGCCATTTAGAATATGTATCCACTACCATAAGAAATATGTGTTCCCTTACTGATCCCGCAAAATCAATATGTATTCTAGACCAGGATCCCCTGGGTGATTCCCACTCATGTTTGGGTGCTATGGGTGGTGCTGGTTGATTCTCCTGACAAACCTGGCAGGCATATATCCAGGCATCTATATCTTTATCCATCCCTGGCCACCACACATAACTCCTTGCTAATGATTTCATTTTAAGTATCCCCAGATGCCCTGCATACAACATCTCCATTATATCATCCCTTAAAATGGTTGGAATTATAACTTGATCACCCCACAATACACAACCTTTCAGTATGGATAATTCAGTTTGTCTGTTTTTGAAAGGTTTAGTTTCTTCCGTTTGTTCCTGTTCGGGCCACCCCCTCCCTACCCAGTTCAAAATGTGCGCCAGAGTTCTATCTTTCACTGTTGCTCTCGCGATATTGGCTGCCGTGACTGGCATTCATTGAACTGTCTCTATCAGGAGTGTAGTGGCTGGTGCTGGATCTTCGTCCTCAATGGGCAGGGGGCATCTGCTTAATGCATCTGCATGATCAATCTCTTTTCCTGTTCTATGGGTCAAGTTGTAATCATATGCAGATAAGATTTCTATCCAATGGGTCATTCTGGGGGACACGATGTTCAGAATGACTCTATCCCCCGCAATGATGCCCAAAAGGGGTTTGTGGTCTGTGACCAATGTGAACTTCCATCCATATATATATTTGTGGAATCACTTGATTCTGGTGACCACGGCTAACGCTTCTTTGTCTAGTTGGCTATAGTTCTGTTCAGGTTTGGATAATATCTTTGAATAAAATGCTATTGGGGCTTCCTTTCCATTTGGCAAAAGGTGGCTGAGTATCACACCCACCCCAAATGGTGATGCATCACAAGTTACCATTATCGGTAAAGTCTCATTATATTGAATCAATACATGTTCTGCTGTAATTAAGTTCTTTATTTCTTTGAATGCTGCCTCTTCTCTATGTCCCCAAACCCTGCTTTTTTGTAAAGCAGTCTGTGGAGTGGTTCCACCACAGTTGCCTTCTGTGGTAAGAATATATGGTAAAAGTTAATTAGCCCCAGGAAAGCTTGTAATTCAGTTTTACCATTTGATCTGGGGACATCCCTGATTGCTTTGGTTTTACTGTCTGTGGGGTGATGCCGTCTTTGTCTATTGAAAAACCCAGGAATTCCACCCTATCGGCTGCTAGCTGGCATTTTTCTTTTTTTCTTTTAAGCCCCACCTCCTTGAAACAGTTGAGAACTTCCCTTAAACGATCTTGTAATTGCTTTGTTCTCGGCTGAGATGAGGACATCCTCAAAGTAAGGCACCACCCCCTTTAGTCCATGCAGTAAGTGTTCCATGAGGTTCTGGAATAGTCCCAAGGCAACGCTCACCCCAAATTGCAAACGGTTACATTTAAAAGCCCCTCTGTGTGTCACAATTGTCTGTGCTTCTGCCATTAATAATTTAATTTAATTTAATTTAATTTAATTTAATTTAATTTAATTTAATTTAATTTAATTTAATTTAATTTAATTTAATTTAATTTAATTTAATTTAATTTAATTTAATTTAATTTAATTTAATTTAATTTAATTTAATTTAATTTAATTTAATTTAATTTAAATATCATCCCCTCTCCCAAATTGGGACTTGGGGTGGTACACAGCCCAACTAAAAACAACACAATGACAAATATAAAATTTTAAAATAGATTAAAAATGAATTAAATATGTGGCTGAGATTAAAACTATAATCAATTACTAAAAGCAGGGTAAGAATTACAAAATTAAAACCTTCCAATAAAACTAGGCCAGACCGGCTTGTTGGAAAAGATAGGTCTTCAATGCGCGCTAGAAGGTTTGCAAGTCAGGGATAGTCCGCATCTCCGGGGGTAACTCATTCCAAAGGGAGGGTGCTCCCACAGAGAAGGCCCGCATCCTCGGGGCCGCCAGCCGGCATCGTCCAGCTGGTGGCACCCCAAGGAGGTCAACCCTGTTGACCTCCTTGGGGTCAACCCTGCAATGGCCAGCGGGAGGCCGATGGTGGCAGCAGGCGGTCCCGTAAGTACCCGGGTCCCAAGCCATGGAGCGCTTTAAAGATGACCACCAACACCTTGAATCGCACCTGGAAGGCCACCAGAAGCCAATGCAGCTCACGCAGGAGTGGTGTAACCCGGGAGCTCTGAGAAGCCCCCAAAATCACCCGCGCGGCCACACTCTGCACCAGCTGAAGCCTCCAGATGCTCTTCAAGGGGAGCCCCATGTAGAGAGCATTACAATAGTCTAGATGGGAAATAACGAGGGCAGAAGTGATTGTGCGAAGCGCGTCCCGATCCAGAAAGGGTCGCAACTGGCAGATCCAACGGACCTGATAAAAAGCTCCCCTGGCGACGGCTGTTATATGATATTCCAACGACAGCCGTACATCCAGGAGGACACCAAGATTGTGTGCCCTCTCTGTGGGGGTCAAAATTTCTCCCCGCACAGCCAGCGATGGAATACGTTGGCTGTATCTGAGCGCAGGAAACCACAGCCACTCGGTTTTGGTCGGGTTGAGTCGAAGCCTGTTTAGACCCATCCAACTCCACACAGCCTCCAGGCACCGGGTCATCACTTCAACGGCTTCATTGGGGTGGCCTGGGGTAGAAATGTATAGCTAAGTATCGTCGGCATACTGATGGAATTCTACCCCAAAACCACGGATGATCTCACCCAGCGGCTTCACATAAATGTTGAACAGCAGGGGCGAGAGCACCGATCCCTGAGGTACCCCACAAATCAAGGGCCTCGGGGTCGACCTCTGCCCCCCTGCCAACACAAATTGTGAACGATCGGAGAGGAAGGAGGAGAACCACCATAACACGGTGCCTCCCACTCCCAACCCCCCCCAACTGCTGCAATAAGATACTGTGGTTGACAGTATCAAAAGCTGCTGAGAGATCTAACAGGACCAAGACAGAGGAACAACCCCTGTCACGGGCCCTCCAGAGATCATCCACCAACGCGACCAACACCGTCTCCGTGCTGTGCCCGGGCCTGAAACCCAATTGGAGCGGATCTAAATAGACAGCTTCATCCAGGTGCCGAGGGAGCTGTCCTGCCACCACACTCTCAACAACCTTCGCCACAAAGCGAAGGTTGGAGACCGGGCGATAATTTGATAATAATGTTGGGTCCATGGTTTCTCCTCAAGAAACCAACACGGTTTCTTGAGGAGGGGCCTCACCACCGCCTCTTTCAAGGCAGCAGGCAAAAACCCCTCACTCAAGGAAGCGTTAATAATACCCTGGAACCAACCTCGTGTCACCTTCCAGGTGGCCAAAACCAACCAGGAGGGACACGGGTCCAATAAACATGTGGTGGCATTAAGCCCACCCAGTATCCTGTCCACATTCTCCAGGATCACAGGGTCGAACTTACCCCAAACGACCTCTCTGGGATCTGCCCCAGTCATCCCATCCAGAGTTACCCAGTCAGAGTCCAAGTCATCCTGAATCTGAGCGATTTTGTCCTGCAGATATCTCGAAAAATCCTCAGCCTGTCCCTGCAGGGGATCTTCCTGCACTCCCACATCCAAAAGGAAGCGGGTCACCCTAAAAAGGGTGGCTGGGCAATTTTCTGCTGATGCAATAAGGGTGGAAAAGTAGGACCGCTTTGCCGCTCTTATCACCACTAAATAGGTCCTAATATGGGACCGTAATAGTGTTCGGTCAGATCTGGAGCAGCTGGTTCTCCAACCACTCTCTAGGCATGTTTTCCGGAGCTTCATCTCCCTCAGCTCCTCGGAAAACCAAGGAACTAATTGGGGTCAGCACCGGGTCAGAGGCCGCAAGGGTACGACCTGGTCAAGGGCCCCAGCAGCCATCCTATCCCAGATGGCTACCATGTCCTCAACCGAGTCGTGTGGGTGAGCCTTGGGAAAAGGCCCAAACTCCAACAGGAACCTACCCAGATCCATCAGGTGCCTGGGGCGGAACCATTTTATCGGCCCCGCCTCCCTGCGGCGAGCAAGGGAGCCTAAGGAGCGAATGATCAGACCATGACAGGGGCTCTATAGCAACGTCCCCCATACCTAGATCATCTAACCACTGACCAGAGACAAAAACCAAATCCAAGATGTGACCCCCAGTGTGTGTGGGGCCCCAAATTAATTGGGTCAGGCCCAAGGCTGTCATGGAGGCCATGAATTTCTGAGCAATCCCCGAGGTTTCGCTGGCAGAAGGCAGGTTGAAATCCCCCATGACCATAAGCCTAGGGGTCTCAACCGCCAAGCCAGCTACAACCTCCAGGAGCTCAGGCAGGGTTGATGTCCCGTAGCAGGGAGCCAGGTATGTGATCAATAGGCCCATCTGAACTCCGGAATTACACTTCACAAAGAGGGATTCACATCCGGTCGTCTGAGGAACAGTGGATTCCCTAGGACACAGATCTTCCTTAATAACCACCGCAACCCCTCCACCCCTCCCCTGAGCCCTCGGCCGATGAAAATCCCGAAACCTGGGTGGGCACATCTCCACTAGGGAACACCCCCCTCCTGGTCCAACCAGGTTTCAGTAATACCCGCCAGGTCCTCTCCCCCCTCCCAAATCAGATCATAAATGAGTGGGGCTTTATTTACTACGGACCTGGCATTACACAACATCAACCGAAGGCCCAGAGCCTGATGACTTGGACCACCCGGGGAATGGGAAATGCCTTGGGGGTCAGAGTGCGCCACCACATGTAAACAGCAGGGGCGTGCTCCCAAAACATGATATGGCTCCCTACAACCACCATATCTGCCTCTCCCGCTCACCGTGCAAATAAAATTCACATCTTCCTCCCGGAAATAACCCCCCATCCTCAATCTGACCCTCCCCAACCCTGAACCCTCCCGGCCGTGCATGGCTTCAGCGTCTACTGGTAATTGCTGATAGGCTTGTGCAAGATGTAACTTTGCTAATATTTTTCCCCGCCCCAAGAAGTGCAAAAGTTGTTGCACCACTGGAATGGGGTACACACTCTGCTGTAAAGCACGGTTAAGGGTTGCGCAGTAGTCAGCACAGATGCACAGAGATCCATCTGGCTTTATAGGCGTGACTATTGAGGTTTCCCACTTTACATGATCTATGGGTTCTAGAATCCCTTGGGAAATGAGCTTGTCTAACTGCTCATCTATTTTTGGTTTAAGTGCGAATGGAACTCGCCTTGCTTTTAGTCTGATTGGGGCAATATTTGGGTCTAGATTAAAAGAAATAGGGGACCCCAAGTACTTACCTAGTTTTCCGTCAAAATCATCCCGGAATTCCTCTAACAGTTGGTCCTCCCTCTCGCTGTCAGTGATGCTGTGTATGCCAATGAATTCAATTCCCAATGGCTTGAACCACTCGAGACCCAGCAGACTTGGCCAGTCCCTGTTGACCACGGTTAAAGGCAGGATCCCAGAGTAATTTCAGAAGGATACTCTGAATTCTCCAATGCCAATGACTGGAATCTTGTTCCCTTGATAGTCTTTTAGGATTATTTTTTGTTTCTTCAGTTGTATTTTTGTCAGTGGGGAATTATTCTTTTGATTGTATCCCACAACACCATTGATAGAAGAGATCCAGAATCCACTTCCATTTTATATAGTTCACCTTCTATTGTGACGTGAACATGTATTTTCTTGGCATTTGGTACGCTGGAGTGGCCCATGGTTACTGTCTGGTGCATTCCACTTCTCTTTGTGCTCGGCTTGTAGTTCTATCGATTTCTGCTATTTTGACCCCCACAGTTTTCAGTTTGATTTTCCCGAGCTCTTGCAGGTGTACCTTGTCTTGGTCTTCGATTGTTTGGTTTGAATGCTCGGCATGCTCTTGCAATGTGTCCCCTCCACTCACAGCATTGGCAAATAGCATCTTGGAACTGGCATTCCGATCTAGGATGATTTCCTTCACAACCCATACACCAAAATTCCTTCCGCTTTCTCTCTTGGCTTTTCTGGTGCTGTTCAGGATGGAGTTGATTCACTTCTTCATCGTCTGCTGACCCCGACCCGGATTCAAGGTCCTTGTGGTGAATGGCAGCAGTATCCTTTTTTTTGGGGGGGGGGGGTGGATTCTTATTCATTTTCCTATAGCTGCAGTGGACTTCTGCGACACTTCTACTGTTGCTGCTTCCTCCTTTAGTGTTATTTTGGGTTTTATTAGGAGTCGGTTCTGTAATGTCAGGTCTCTAAGTCCCAGGACTACATGATCCCTCATTGCCTCATCCACATTCAGGAATTCACATGTCCCGGCAATGTCCCTCAAATTAATGATGAAATCGTTGATGCTCTCTCCTTCCTTCTGATCTCTCTGGTAGAACTTATGTCTTTTGACCAGGCTGGATACAGGGAGAGTGTAATGGGCCCTCAGAATTCATTCTAGATCTGGCCAGGCCATTGTCTTTACATCGCTTGGGGCTGTGAGAGCTTTAGACATCTTGAACACGGTGGGGCCACAATGTGTGAGGAAAACTGCTCTTTTCCTCTGTTCTGTAATATTTACCAGATCGCTGCTCTTGAGGAACATCTGGAAACGATCGACATAGGACTCCCAGTCCTCGGTCGTCAGTTTGAACAGTGTGGGTGGTGTATTGTTCCTGGCCATGTTGAATTCTTTGTCTGGTTAGCTAACCACATTGTCACACTCCTGCTTTTCTCAGGATCCCATCCTCATCGCCAGTGTTAAATCGTGGGCAAGAGAAGACGAGGAGGCTCTGATTATTTTAGTTTCTTTATTGCACCGCTCAGAACACTGCGGCAGCTCCTTTTCTACCTCCAGGCTGCTGTGGCTGCAACCAGTGACAACCATTTCCCGCTGCCACGGGACAACAAATCAGGGCAAATATGTAAATATCTAACAGAAGGTCTGCTGTAACCAACTATATTCTTCAGGCTTCTCCATACATTTTCTAGTTTATTACTGTAGCTGAGAACTGATCATGCAGCTTTTCAGAGTAGCTTCTCTTTGCTACCCTTGTTAATATTTTCCTGGCCTGATTGTACAAAAACCTATCTCCTCTCCTGTAGGCCTCCTCTTTGACATGACATAGCTCAGGGGTGTCAAACTTGATCACATCACGTAACATCACATGATGTATCATGACATTATTTTGTATTTGCAGAGCCAGGCTGGATGTCAGATCCGAGTATCTGTCATTTCTTCAGTGAAAGAAGAAAAGGTGGGTGGGTGGGTGGGGGACTGATAAAGAAATCCTTTCTTGATGTAACCTAAATATATTTAACATTATATCGAATTTGTATACCCATACATGATACAATGGAAGGAGAAAAGCCAGATGGCCAGAACCTAACACCTCCAAGAGGCACAGCCAGGAGATGATAAGATCATAAAAATTCCACAGTGAGGTGTTCTGGGGAATCTCCAAAAAAAAAAAAAGTCCGTTCTAAAAAGGGGGTGGGGAGAAATTAGGTATGCCCTGGGAAACTGTGAGAAAGATCGTTCCTACAGAAGGGCTGGGAAGGGAATTAACATATTGGCTTTTGTTTCACTAAATATACACTGAGATAAGGGGAGGGGTGCTAAACTCTCTTACCTATCACTGTATGCCTGAGGGACCTCAGATGCTGCTTTGAACTCCTACATGAATTGTCTCATCTCAATAAAGGATTCCTTTTGATACATTTGGTTCTCAGAAGTTCATTTTTATTGATTGAATGGGAAAAAGTTTTGTAGCCTGACAGAAAGCAGTGTCTGCAATAGAAGTTAGCCCAAAGAGGAATTTTTTTTTTAAAACCTTTCACTCTACGAGGGGACCCTGCAAGAGAAGAAAAATGTCTGAATACAGCAAGGAGCAAGGGGGAGCCAAATGCTGGGGAAAAACGTCGACAGTAAGATACTGACTCGATACAGCGAGGCTGCCTGCGAAACCTCCACCAAGCTCCCGTGGTCTATAGGTGTAGGAAAGAGAGACAGCTGGGATGGAAGAATCAGGGGAGTAAACCTCACACGAGGAAATCGTAAAGCCAGGTAGAAATTGGAGCTAGAAGCCCTATCGAATCAGGAAGAATGGGATGAGGAGCCACCGGCCGACGACTGAATGAGATGGTACATAAATCACCTCGTGAGGGAAGCCCTGGAGAATCTCAACGTGGGGAATGCACAAAGACGACAATGCAGGAGAGCGAGGGAACCTGAAAATGAGAGAACCCGAGCCGCCACCCCAAATCCAGCAGAGATTGAGCTGGCAGAGGGACAAGCTGAAGAACCAACAGCCATACCAGGTACCCGACCCTTAAACGCCCCAGATCAGGGAACTAACCCTGGCCAACCTAGAAACATACAACTACACAGGAAGATCCTGCCTTGGGGGTAAAATTTGATGGAGACCCCCAGAAACTGGGATTTTTCCTGGCGCAAGTGCTCACCTACAGGCAAGAATATGGGCGGGATTTCCCAACCAAGGGGTCCCGAGTATGAGTCGTCACCCTGGCCCTTGAAGGGGCAGCAGCCAGATGGATGGTGATGCTCCACAATGTCAACGCCCCAGAATTAAGAAAACTAGATCACTTTATGATGGCCCTACGCCACTGTTTTGAGGACCCCCTTGCTGATAGAAAAGCCTGCGACCGCATTAGAGTCATAAAACAAGGCTGTCACCCGGTAGCAGAATACACCGAGGAATTTTGTGACCTGGCCATAGATTGGCCAGAGGATATCCTAGTCTGTTGGTTCAAAGATGGACAAAATGATGACCTATATGCTATCTGCCAGGTCCGTGAAGCCCCAAGCCTCTTGCATGAATGGTACATGAGGCGGAGATAGATATGACTCGAAACCGGTACCGCACCGGTAAGTCTTGGAAAAGATCCCCACCCCTGGGGAAACGGGAAGTTTTCAAACCCCAATCCACCATGACTCCAAGAATGTCTGATTGCTTTAAGTGTGGAAAGGACGGACACCACGCAGCAGAATGCCATTCAAAGACTCCTGCCAGAAAGCTAGACCACCCATCAGGGGTGAAACCCGCAACATCCAGCCCTCGAGTAAAGGAGACTGGCCTGAGAGGCCGAGTAGATGTGGGATTCGATCCCTCCCCAACCCTGAGGAAGAATCCCAAACTCTCTGAGGGGACCTAAGCCAGTCTGAAAGCGATCCGGAAGACAACCTGCTGGTAAGCAATCCAATTGAACCCCTGAGACTGTTTATCCCCAGCCAAGGGAAGGGGGAGGAAGTTGCAGCGTTGCTGGATTCAGGATGCACCTGATGCCTAATAAACCCCTCCCCTGCAGATAAATTGGGAATCCAACTGAAAGAAATGGAAAATCCCATCGCTTTCTGCCAATTAGATGGAACTATAGCGGGGGGCGGGGGAAGCCAGCCAGGTTTACCACAGAACCATTGAAAATAAGACTAGGAAACCACAGGGAGATGCTCACATTCATTGTAGCCCCAGGAATGGAAGAGCCACTAGTCTTAGGTCTCACATGGCTACGGAAATGGAATCCAAAAATAAATTGGAGGAAAGGAACTGTACAATTCCAGAGGGATGTAATTTTTGCAAAAAGCTAAGAAAGGATAAAGAAAGGGAAAGAGAACAGAGAATCAGCCATGACCGGACAGTCGGCTGAACCCATTAACATTCCCAGTGAGTACCAGGATTTGGCCCAAGCATTTAGTGAGGAAACTTGTGATGAAGTCCCACCCCATCGAGCCACAGACTGCACTATCGAAATCCTATCAGGGGCTAAACTCCCAAAACCACAAATGTACTGTATGTCTCCCAGAGAACTGAAAGAACTCAGAGCATTTATCGATAAAAACTTAAAAAGGGGTTTCATTGAAACCGCCCAAACAAAAATAGCTGCCCCAGTGTTATTCCGCGAAAAGAAAGATGGCTCCATTCGTCTGTGCGTCAATTACAAAAAATTGAACACCATTTGCATAGAGAATATGTATCCACTTCCCCTCATGAAGGACATGTTAGCCCACCTCTCGAAAGGAAATTTTTTTTCAAAGTTAGACCTACAGGAGGCATATTACTGCATCAGAATAAAGGAAGGGGATGAGTGGAAGACAGCTTTTAACACACCATTGGGATGCTACCAATTTAAAGTGCTTCCTTTTGGACTGCAAGGAATGCCTGCTGTGTTTATGCAATTGATCAATGAAACCCTTCATGAATTTTTATATAAAGGGGTTTTAGTGTATCTTGATGATATTTTAATGCCTCTAGATCCCTTACTTTTTCCTCTTGTAGTTCACATAGCTTATATTTAAGACATGTGTAATTTGGGTGTTCTTTGGGCATAAGCACATACATGGAACATATATTGCATACCACAACAGTATCAGTCACCTGCTCCCTAAGTGTTCTTTTTGCTGGTTCTTTTAAGGGTAAAAAGTTTTGTATCTTTTTTATCCTTTTTTGCCTTTTTCTGCTTGTTTTTATACTTTTTAAATTCATTTTACTTGCTTACTATTATGTTAGCTTCATTTACCCCTTTCTTCCCTGTATTTTTAAAAAGTTTTTGAACTCCAGTTCCCCCCATTTATTATTTAAGATTTGCCTTATTTATTTGATTGATCTTCATTAATCCTATTCTTTCTTGATTTCTAATTTTCCACTCTTATTATTTGCCTATTTATTTATCTTGTATTTTCTGTCCTGTATTTATTTTTATTCTCTATCGGAGTCTTGCCACTCTGCCTATTGGAACCTCATGCTTAATTTGTCGTATGAGATGGTTTTAATTGGTCTCCATATTTATTCTTAATTTTAATTGGGGTTTTAAGGGTGGGGGGTGGGGCCTTTCTATTTTATTAACCAGCCAACACTAAATTTAATACTTTTTTAACTTTTGTATTGTTCGTGGGGTTTTAGACGGGCTGTGCACCGCCCTGAGTCCCTCGGGAGAAGGGCGGTATATAAATTGAAATAATAAATAAATAAATAAATAAATAAGTATTCACTTCCCTCGTTTGCTGCTCTGGCCTCTTGTTTTCTCTGCCAGCTCCCTTTTGTCTTTTGGTGCTCCAGTCTTTTCAGCCTTGTTCCTGCTGTGGTCAGCTTTCTCAGCCTGCCGTCCAGCTTTCCAGACAGCTCAGCTCTGCTGTCCAGTCTGCTCCACTCAGCCCTCCACTCAGCTCAACCGTCGCTTACCCCACTCTCTGCAGTGTTCTCAGGCTCTGGCTCACTGCGCTGCCCCATGCTGCTGCTGGCTCTCTCTCCTCCCTGCTGCTCTGCCATTGCTTTTTGTTCTGGAGCCACATGGCTGCCGATTGCTGTCCATTGCACTGGGGACACTGCTTCCACCGGTAAAGAGGACTGCCTGGATGGTCTCTAGCATGGTCATCTCTCTTCTCTTCCCTTCCTCCCTGCTCTGCTCACTCATTAGCTCACCTCTTTGTTCTCTACCAGCCATTATGCTGCCCTCGGTTGAATGGTCTCTCTGCCTCACAAATATTTTTCCTCACTGCTTCACAGCTAGCCCCACTTGTTCAATGGCTCACCTCTTTATTCTCCACCGGTTGGCTTTGCTTCCTGCAGTCAGTTTGCTTCTCTGCTCACCTCACTTTGATGGGCCTCTGGTCTCTTGGGTAGGCCTCTTGGGTGCGGCTGGGCTTTTATCAGTCCTCTCAGATGTAGATTGGCTTCTATCTCTTAATTTCTCCAATTGTCCTCTCCTTTTCCTTTCTCCAGTCTTTTTTTTCCTCTATGACTTATTTATTTATTTATTTATTTATTTATTTATTTATTTATTTATTTATTTATTTATTTATTTCAAACATTTATATACCGCCCTTCTCCCGAAGGACTCAGGGCGGTGCACAGCCAATTCTACCCCACACATGAATACAAAAATTAAAATGGAATTAAATAATTTGGGCTGTTAGATTAAAAATCAACTCTCCCCATTAGTATTTAAAACCCCCAAATTAAAATCCAAATTAAAACAGAAGACGGATTAAAGTCTCATATCAGCCCAGGCCAGCCTGCTCAAAGAGCCAAGTTTTTAACACACGTCTGAAGGTTCTCAGGTCCGTGCTGGTACGTATATCTGGTGGCAGACTATTCCAGAGGGCAGGGGCCCCCACAGAGAAGGCCCTATTCCTGGGGGCCGCCAGACGACACATAGAGGCCGACGGCACCTGGAGAAGGCCCTCCCTGTGGGAACGCACAGGTCTGTTGGAGATCACCGGCAGAACGCGGTCCTGCAGGTAGCCTGGCCCAATGCCATGGATCGCTTTAAAGGTCAAAACTAGAACCTTGAAGCGAACCCGGAAAGCCACCAGCAACCAATGCAGCTCGCGCAGGAGAGGCGTCACATGGGAGCTTTGCGACGCCCCCATAATCACCCGCGCAGCCGCATTTTGCACCAGTTGGAGTCTCCGGGTGCTCCCCACAGGGAGCCCCATGAAGAGAGCGTTACAGTAATCCAGGCGAGAGGTGACAAGGGCATGAGTGACCGTGCGCAGGGCGTCCCGATCCAGGAAGGGCCGCAACTGGTAAATCAGGCGAACCTGATAAAAAGCCCCCCTGGAGACGGCCGCAATATGGTCTTTTCCTCTCCACCTCTCCTCCTATTGTTTTATTTTATTTTAGTAACAACCTTTCTGCCCATGCAAGGTTTTTTTATTAGCCTGAATTAGGATCAATCAAATGTCAGCTTGAAACATGTTTATACTAATTTATGTGACTGCAGATTTAAGCTTGCTATAGTTCTCTGTCATCTGTAGGAACAAAGAAAATGAGTCATGAATACCACATAAATGGTAGGTCAGAAGCAGCACAGCAGATCAACAATGCACTTAAATCAAAAGTAAGCCTCACTTCCCTTTACAGTATGCTGTGAAACAGTAGTCAGACATAATCACAAATAGAATGTGAATTGCAATATGAATAACTTCTTAAACAGTGGTTGCCAACCAGTGGGCCAGGGACCACTTGTGGTCCGTGAGAAAATTTTGGTGGTCCACAGAAATATATCACCCAAAGCACCCCCATAGCAATTAATCCAGGCTGCGCGGAACACAAGACTGCACAGAACACAAGGCTGCGCTGCCCACATGATCCATGGGAACACAAGGCTTGCGTCACTTGCATTGTGAACAACAAGAGGTAGTGAGGGGAGGAGGGAAATGGTAGAGGGGGGGAACTTGCCCCACTAGCCCCATGTGCCTCGCCTGGCCACCGGGCTGCTTCTTTCCGCTTCTTTCTTCTTCTGCTTTTGGCTACACACAAGGAAAGCAGCAAAAGTCTTTCTTTCTCTCCCAATTTCTACCAGAAATGAGTCTTTGGGACCCTGCAAGGCATCCTGCTCCAAGAGGCTGTGCCAGCATGACAAGTCTCACAAAGACTCATTTCTGGTGGATTTGGGGGAGAGAAAGAAAGACTTCTGATGCTTCTGATGCTTTCCTTGCATGAAGCCAGAAGTCTTTCTTTCTCTCTCCCCCTGAGAACAGAGCTGTAGGTGATATCCTGCGATCCCAAATAAAGAGTGATCAATTGGTAGGAAAATGGGATGGGGAATTTTCCTGCAGACTTTTTTAATGATTTTCCCAGGGTCTCTGGTTTGTGGGATTTAAAATTATGGGTTTGGTGGTCCCTGAGATCCAAAAGGTTGGCGACCCTTGTCTTAAACTGTCCCAGAAAATCAAGTTATGTTTTAACATCTGAGGACAATTCACAAGAAGTGCAGCTGTCTCTCTTTCACTCTCTAAATCTTTTAAATCTTTTAACCTGCCCACTCTTGTCATTATTCTTCAGATTATTTCCCTATCTATCATTTGCCTTGTCCTTGCTTTTTTGATTTTTTTTCATCTCTCCTTTCCACTGTGCTTATATCTATGGCAACAAACAAACATGATTGAGTATTTCTAGGACTGTTTCTATAGCTGCATCCAGCAGCTCCCTTGCCATATATAGATGTCATGGGAGGAAACATTACAAGTCAATTGTATCTTTCTTTTGGTATCATTGCAGGTTGGTTTGTTCTCCATATAATTAATAGTTTTCTTCAATAGGTAAAGCACAGAATTTTGAGGAGTAGAAGATGACTTTGGAATCCAGTGGCGAGGGTGGGGGTGGGGAAGCAGGCCCAATGCCTCTGGAGACCAAGCAGGGCAAAATGTGGGGGGATAGATAGGTGGCATGCTGCAGTGTCTTTGCAAAATTAAGAATTCTACAGAAGCCACCCAGTAATTCATAAGGGTGAATTACCAGATGGGTTCTTTAGAATTTGTAACTTTGAAACAGGATCATATATAACATTTTTGGGGGGTCTGTTTTAACTTTGAATGGTCATTAAGTGATCTGTTGTATTTTGAGAATTACAGGTATGTATGCTCAGTGGTGGGATTCAAATTTTTTACTACCAGTTCTGTGGGCATGGCTTGGTTGGCATGGCAGGGGAAGGATACTGTAAAATCTCCAGTCAGAGGTGGTATTTGCCGGTTCTCCAAACTACTCAAAATTTCCACTACCGGTTCTCCAGAACTGGTTAGAACCTGATGAATACCACCTCTGCATATACTACAGTTTCAAAATTCAGGGTTATGTGTGCTCAGAGATATATAGTAACTAATTCAATATAGTCATATAAATTTGTAACAATTGGAAAAATGTGTTTCATTGTGTCCATTCAAAAAGCAGAATACGGCTAATAATTAAGGCTATTTTTTCCACAGGATGTTTAGAAATACTAATCTCAATTAGAACATTCATTATATTTAAGCAGCCAGCCAATATACCTAATAAAGTTTATTTTAAAAAAAATTATCTAACCACCATTTAATTCTTTTACAGCCAGGAGAATGCAAAAGAAATCAAATATAAATTGTCTAATCTTTCTATACAAATCAACCAAAATAATTTCATCTTCATTTTCCAATACAATGGACAGCATTCTACTGATATATAATATATATTTTGTATTTGCATATGAAAATATATTAATTCTATGTTTGATGGAACTATCATCAATATAGGAAATCACTATGTAAAACCATACACATGTCATAATGAAATATCTATATATCTCTGCTCTGAGATATATTTTTTTTAATCCAAATTTTATTATTTTTTAAACAAACATACACAAACACAACATAAAAATATCAAGCCATCTTCCACTTATGTACATATAGTGTGTCGGCTGGTTTACAAATTGTTTTGTGCATCCACTTCATAGTCATCACTTACAATTACTTGTATATGTTCTCATATTATCTATCAAATATTCCTAAATACATCAATATCATTGTTAATCAATCATTTGACTATACTGTTATTTGTTCATGTTATGCAAAATAATCCATATTTTAATTGATTTATTTTATGACAATTCATATTATCATCCCAAATCTATCCCATAGTTATATTATGATAATAATCTTTATATAGTCTTTATATTCTATATTTCATTACCATATTTTATTGCCTAACCATTCATAAGATAAATCCAAATCTTATAAAATTGTTTATCTTCTTGTTCTCTGATTTCAAATGTCAATCTACTCATTTCAACACAGTCCATGATTTTCTTAATAACTTCCTCCTGCATTGGTATTTTCTCATTTTTCCAGTTTTTAGCAAAAATAATCCTAAGCAGCTGTTAATACATATACAATCACAAATTTCAATTCCTTACTATATATTTCAGGTAAGATTCCCAATAAAAAAATCTCTGGTTTCAAGTCTATGTGTTTTTTGTCATTTTTTCCAGCCATGTGTTGATTTTAGTCCAATATTTTTTCGCATCTGCACATGTCCACCACATATGGACGTGTGTACCACATATGGTAATATGAACCAGATATCTTATGACATTTCCAACACTTTTCTGATTTGTTCTTGAACATTCTTGCTATTTTTGTTTTGGGTAGATGCTACCTGTAAAACATCTTATACAAATTTTCTTTATATGCTGTTGACATTGTCATTTTATAATTTTGAGACCATTTTTGCCATTTGTCTAAATCAATCCCATATCCAAAATTTTTTCCCCAAGCAATCATTGTTTCTTTAACTTGTTCTTCTTCTAGCTTAATTTTTATTAAATATCGATACAATTTTTTAATCACCTTTTCATCAGTACCTGTCAAAATCTTATCTAAATCAGTCAATTTATCATAAAAACCTTCTCTTTTGGAATCTTTATTATATCTAGAACATATTTGCGCATATGAAAACCAGTTCATCTTTATACCTTGTTCCTCTAGTTTTTGCATAGATTCACCCTTTTCATTCAATATTTTACCATATCTAACTGTTTGTTCCTTTTTATATGTTATAGGATAAGAAAATGCTTCAATAGTTGATAGCCAGACTGGAATTTTCAAATAGCATTGCCTTTTAGTCTTTTCCCACAAAACCTCCTGTACATAATGTCTTCTAAAGTACCCCTGTGTTTTAGTTCCCTTGTACCATAAGAAGGCATGCCATCCCAACAACAAATCATGTCCTTTTAATGTCAACAATCTAGTGTTTCTTAATGTTATCCATTCCTTAACCCACATCAGATTTGTAACTTGGTAGTATAACTCCCAATTAGGCAGACCAAATCCTTCTCTTATTCTAGCATCTTGCAGAAGTTTTAGTTTTATTCTCGCTTTCTTTCCCTGCCATATATATTTTAACACAATTTTATTTAAATCTTCAAAATAATCTTTCCCTAGCCTTATTGGAATTGTTTGAAACAGATATAGAATTCTAGGTAATATATTCATCTTGATTGTTGATATTCTCCCTATTAATGATAATTGTAAATTTTCCCATTTCACCAAATCTGTCGCTATCTGTTGCTTGAGTTTAATATAATTATTCTCTTCAAGTGTGCTACATCTTGCTGTCAAATGTATCCCCAAATACTTGATCTTATTTGTGACCAGAATTTTCAAAACATCCACCAATTCATCCTTTTGTCTTAGTAACATATTCTTCGTCAAAATCTTTGTTTTATCTTTATTTATTTTCAGACCAGCTAACTTTCCATATACCTCTATCTTTTCTATCAGTTTTAATGCTGTTTCTAATGGATCTTCTAAAATGAAAACCAGATTATCTGCGAATGCTTGCAATTTAAATTCTTCCTTTTTAATTTTCATCCCTTTTATATCCTAGTCTTCTCTAATATTTCTATTTAGCACTTCCAAAGTTAACACAAACAACAGAGGTGACGGTGGACAGTCTTGCCTTGTTCCTTTTCTTATATCAATGGAATCCATCAATTCTCCCTCTAACATTACCTTTGCTGTTTGTTTATGATATACAGCTTCTATTGCATGGAAAAATTTTTTACCGAAGCCCATTTGCTGCAACTGTAATAACATAAATTGCCAATTCACATTATCAAAGGCCTTCTGTGCATCTAAAAATATCAAAGCCATTTGTTTTTCAGGATGTGCCTCATAATATTCCAAAGTATCCAAAATTATTCTCATATTATCTCTAATTTGTCTCTTTGGCAGGAATCCATTTTGGTCCGGATGAAAGTTATTTAGATATTTTTTAAGTCTTTCTGCTAATATTGAAGCAAAAATTTTATAGTCTGAGTTTAGTAGGGAAATAGGTCTATAGTTCTTGATTTGTTGTGGATCGGCGTCTTCCTTTGGGACAAGTGTAATATAAGCTTCTGACCATGATTGGGGTATCCTCTTCTTTGATATAACTTCATTCATGACTTCTAACAATGGAAGGTTCAACGATTCTTGTAATGTCTTATAAAATTCCGCTGGAAGTCCATCTGAACTTGGTGCCTTTCCATTGTTTTGCTTCTTAAGTGCTTCAGTTAACTCCATCATTGTTGTGTTACTTTCTAACATTATTTCAGTCTCTTTAGGTATCTGAGGTAAATTAGCATTCTGTAAGTACTATTTAATTCTTTCATCATCGATACTCTCTTTTTCGTATAGTTTCCCATAATAATCTCGTATAATTTTTTTCTTCCATAGCAAACTTGGCCTTGATCATCTATTAATTGCAATATTTTCCTTGATTCTCTCTCCTTTCTCAGTTTATATGCTAACCCTCTACCTGGTTTATTTGTATCTTCAAAGTAGTTCTGTTTCGCACCTCTGATTTTCTGTGCTAGTTCTTCTTTTTCCATTAATCCCATTTTATGTTTAATTGTATCCATTTTTAACAATATCCTTTTTCTGTGGCAGTTTCTGTAACTCTTTTTCAAGTCTTTTATACTCATCCTCTAATGTCTTAGAGGCTTGTCTTTTCATAATATTTCTTTTCCTTGTATAGTCTATTATCAAGCCTCTGGAATATGTCTTCATTGTATCCCATATATTCTGTATTGAAGTGTCTTCTTTTTTATTTTCTCTGAAGAAAAGAGCCAGTTCTTTCTCTATTCTCTCTGTAAAGTCTTTTTCTTTTAATATGATGTTATTTAACGTCTAAATAACGTCTGGATCTTCTTCTTTGTCCCTTCCATTTAATTGTCATTGGATTATGATCAGCCCAGATACTTGTTTCTATATCAATTTCTTGAAGGTTAGCAATCAATTCTGTTGACATCCATATCATATCTATTCTAGACCATGATGAGTGTCTGTTTGAATAGAAGGTATATTGTTTAATCTTAGCGTTTCTTTGTCTCCATGCATCTTTTAGGTTTATTTCATCTATCATTTTAAAAAAGGATCTAGGGAGAATCTTTCTACTTTGCTTTGTTGTTTTCTGTGTTGTATAGTCCAGTTTATTATCTACTATTCCATTGAAATCTCCCATCACAACAATATTAACATAGTCCAATTCAATTATTTTCATATGTAGCTTTCTGTAAAATTCTTCTTGATTGTCATTCGGAGCATAGATTGCTATCAGGAGTGTTTTCATATTATTGTCCATTATTTCCATCATTAAAAGTCTTCCCTCATCATCTGTATGTATCAATTTGGCTGGAATGGTATCTTTGATGTATAAGACCACTCCTCTTTTCTTACATTGTGTCAAGGAAGTAAATATTTTCCCTAGCTTTGGCTGTATCAATAGTTGTTCATGTTGCTTTTTAATATGTACTTCTTGTAAGCAAATTATATCAAATTTTAATTTCTCTATTTTATAGAAAGTTTTCCTTCTTTTAACGGCTGAGTTAAGTCCATTTATGTTAATTATAATCAGTTTTTTCTCTTCCATAATTATACTTTATAATTAGTTTTGCAGATCTCTAGTAGATCTTGATTCTCATTGTTCTCTAGCTTCCACCTTTCCACCTACTGCACTTTCTTCTTTTTCAATCGCTGCTTGACAGTCCTCTTGGAATTCAATTAGTGACATTTATTTTTCTGTCTCCTCCTCTTTCCCTCCGAAGTATTCTTTATAAAACAATTCTGCTTTCTCAGTTGAGTCAATTCTGTGTCTTTGTTCTTGCCATGTAAACATTAAGCCTTCTGGTATCAACCATCTATAATTCACCTCTTTTTTGAGCAGTATTTTAGTCAAGAATCGATACTCTCTTCTCATCTCTCTCACTATTCTGGGTATTTGTTTCAGGACCACAATCTCCTTATCTTTGTATTTCAATGTTTTCTCTCTTGCCACCTGTAATATTTGCATTTTAATAGCTTTCTTCGTAAATCTAACATTAACTTCTCTTGGCAGACTATTTCTCATTGCATATCTTGTAAAAACTCGAAAAACCTCATCTATTCCATCCATCATCTTCTCTTTAGATATTTCCAGTGTCTCAGCCAAGATTTCTATCATTATCTCTGCCAGATTTTGTCCCTTTTCTTCCTCTATGTTTTGGAAACTAAGATAAAATTCTGATCCGTCCATCTCCCATCCCAGCATCCCACTTTTATCTTGTTCAACCATGGTTAATCTGCCATCAATATCTCCAATTTTCTTGTCTCTTTGTTTATCTTCTTCAATTTTTTTGGAATTTCTCATCTTACTTCATCATCATTTGTTGAATATTCTCCACCTTTTCATCAGTTTTTCCTATTCTTTATTCAATGCTCTCTGTTCTCTTTTCAATATTCTCTATTCTTGCTTGTATATTTTGCATTTCTTGCAAAATCTTCTGCAGCATTATCTTCTCCTGTTCTTTTTCTTGTTGTAACATCGTCTGTATTGAACGTTGTCCTCCAGTTGGTGAAGAGGAAGAAGTGGAATTGGGGAACCAGCTGCTGTTAGTTTCCTACTCAATTCAAACAATTCAGAATCTTCAGGTTCTTCTAGACCTTAATCCACTCGTGTAATGACCAATTGTAATTCCAAGTAGAAATAGTGGAGAAAAAGAAAAAGCAGAATAAAAGAAAAATTTCTTCAGATTCTTGTACACCTTAATCCAATCAATAGCAAGAAAAAAACCAAAAAAAGAAGAAGAAAAAAAAAACATAAAAAGAAAAAGGAGAGGTTGTCAGATATTGTGGGTGGCAAATTCTTCAGGTTCTTCAACACCTTAATACAATTGAAAAATCTTAAGTATGGAAAGGAAAAGAAAAAAGTCACAAAAAGTAAAAACCCTAAAAAAAATGGGAGAGGAAAGAAAAGAAAAAAAAACCTCCCTTTTAAAAAAATGAAAAAAAAATTAATACTAATAATACTACCAAAAAAACAAAAAGCAGGTAGATAATATAAGATTTTCCCTTTAAAATAAAATATAAAAATAAAAAATAGACTCAAAAACAAAAAAAGTAAAATCAAATTCCAAAGAGTCAAATGTCCAGATGATTATAAAAAATTGTAAACTAATAAGGAGGGGGTTTGTTGAAATAAAGAATAGCCCAATGTAAAAAAAAAAGAAAGAACACACTGCACCTATTTAAATTGGCTTTTTATTGACTTCCAAACAATTATATAACTCTCTTCTCTAAGGTCTTATAATCTTCTTTCTATAAATTTCAATACCAGACTTCAGCCACTGATAGAAACCCAGAGGAGCACCTGCAATAACACTCTTCCATGCTCTTCCCTCTATCTTATCAAACAGACTCAAAGTCCTTGAAAAGAAGCCTCTTTCTCAGCTTTGTCTGGTCTTCAATAGTAAAGAAAAAGAAAACAGTGTTTCCAAGCCTCTAGATAGCAGTGTTACAAATTTTCCTCTACTTTCACTTTCCCCCTCCTTTTTCAAGCAAAATGTATTTTAAGTAATAAAAAAATTAATTAAAAATAAAAGAAAAAAAGAACTTAAGAAGGAACACTAAAAGGGAATCTCTAACCTATAATATTATAAAGACAAAAAGGAAAAAAAAAAGAGAAAAAGTAAGGTAAAAAAACCCAGTCCAGTTTCAAAGTAAAAAATCAAACATTAAAAGTCCAGCAATAAAAAAAAAAAAATACTAATTTTGACTTTCTGGCAGAATCACCGTTTAATCACTTCTGTCTTAAATTTTACAAATTCTTTCTTTCCTTAGGACATTCTCAGATCATATAATGAAAAAAACTCTCACCAAACTGGCACACTTTCCATTCTCTTCCATTTCGGGGCTGTCCCAACTTCAGCAGCTTCAAAGGCTGCCTCTTTGCCGCTGGCAAAAAGAGCTGCTCCTGGATCTACCAGGGATTTTGCGATGTCCCTGGGATCAGCAGGATGCGCTCTTTACATTCACCATCTCTTTGGGGCGGTTTAGGTCTGTTTGAACCATCCAGCAACAAAGATATCAGCTGCGATCTCGGATCACCAAGATCACATGCAGTACCGTCACGACGCCAGCCCCGCCCTCCCCTCTGCTCTGAGATCTTAAAGAACTGCTGTATATGCCATTCTGAAAACTTCTACATATTCCTTCCTGCAAATCATTTAGTTTTTAAAGTTAATGTATATAATCATCCAAATGTGAAGATCATGTCAGAGTTTGATTCTCACTGAATAATTCCTGATGATTCCCAATAAGGATAAAATGAGTAATGAAGTATCCCTTGACTGTCAATATATAAATTCTGTAAATATATAAATTTTACTCATGCAAAAATGAAAAATAGAAAAAAAAGCAATATTTGCCTACTTCTTTATTAGATGTCAAAACAGTCATATTACAGTCAATCTGCTCAGATATAACTCTGAAAGTGAACCTTGATGCAAAATGGTAAAAGACATTACAAAGACATTTTAAAAATAGGTAAAATAGATGAATCAATATAAGGAATCCTAAATCAGTTTCTAAAGAAACTTAACTGAAAGTGATGGGTGGTGAAGAAACCATTAAGGGCATTTCTATTTCATCTTAATCTGTTTATGTATGATGTAGGCTGATGTTAGGAATATTGATTTCTGTCTGTTCAAGTTGAATTAATATAATAACTTGTCCAGAAACCATAGTCATTGTCTCATACCCAAAGCTGAAATGGATAGATGATAGACAGGCAGGCAGGCAGGCAGGCAGGCAGGCAGGCAGGCAGGCAGGCAGGCAGGAAGGAAGGAAGGAAGGAAGGAAGGAAGGAAGGAAGGAAGGAAGGAAGGAAGGAAGGAAGGAAGGAAGGAAGGAAGGAAGGAAGGAGTTTTTTGTAAGTGGGGGAGCCCTTAGTTTAATTTATTCTAAACTATAAATATATCTCATCTTAAAAATTATATGACTTATTCTGGACTTTCATTCCATTTTCTGATTATGATGGGATTAGAAAATGCCATGAAGAAATAGGAGATGACTGGTAGAACTAAAGTCTTACATCGTCATTACATTTCTTGCACCAAAACTCCTTTTGCCATACCAAAATATACGATGCACTGCTATGAATTCCAGAGCACATCATAGCACCTCTTACAAAATGGATGTCATGGATATAAATAACTAATCCCTTAATTGATAATCGGGAGCAGGCTAATTTGGGCTGGAAATTATCAAAGATTATCAGGCAATGACTACTTATCAAAATTTTGCTCTCCCCATATCTCCAAATGACAATGCTTTTAATAAAAATAATTGCTATTTTCTTCAACGAATTCCTTTCATAAATTTCATCCATTTTCATGCTTTAAATTTTTTGATGAATTTTAAACAATAGTGATCACTAACAATAATTTTCATATTGTTACCCACTATTCTTTCCCATTTAAGATGGCTTTAGATTTTTTAAAAATATTTCTACAAAATAACACCTATTTTTTTTTTCAATTTGGTTTTTGGTTCTAGCTTAATATTTAGTTCCTATTTATTTAGCTTTAAACTATGTCATTTGTTCTGTTTTTACTAAAGCCGTTGAATTAAAGTATACCTTGAGGCCTAATTTGTTTAGACATTTAAAGTCTAAATCATTATTGTGTTCTCCAGTAGAGTACATTTTTCAGCCTCTGTTCTCCAGAGAGATATCAGGCTAAAGAGTTTAAAAATGCAATTGCTTTTCTATAGTAAATGCAACATATGTATTAACACATGTCCAGGGCTCTGTTTTAAGACAGAAAGCAGAATCGAGTAAGCTATAAAGCATCATAATAGTTTCATGTTGATTAGGTTCCACTGAGTCAAATTCATTGTGGTACAAAATGTATAGACATATATTGGACATCTTCAGCAATAACCAGGAGGTAGCTTTTTAGCTGTAGTGCCTTTCATGCTAATCTGCATTGGTAAAGATAACATTTTGTAAGGGGATTTTTTGAGTTTATAATTGTCTTCTTATACAGGATAATTTTTTTTGTTCCCCAGCACACTGTCCTTCGTTATCTATTCCTAAATTCAAGAAAACAAAACTATCCAGATTTTTACTTCTTTGACATCAATGATAACACACAGCTGCATTTTATATCCCAGGTAGAGAAACTAAGGGACAATTAATTGTTCTACATGATAGTGACATTGCTGTCTCCTCAGTACAAATTTACAATACTTTGAGGTGTTTAGATTTGAACGATCCTCTGAGAAGTTAGTCAAAAGTCCCTGAATAACCATGGTAATAATGAGAATGGCTATTAAGCAAGTAGTTTAAAATTAGAATTCTTTTCAGGATGAATATATCTGGACTGAAAATTGTTCACTTGATATTTTAATGGAAAGTACATAATTCAGAAAAGATTAATTTTTACATATATGCCTTAGATAATTATTTCAGGTACTATATTCTGAAAAAGATGTGAAACGTATCATGGTATAGAACTAGCTCCCATCACACAGTTAACCAGGTTAAAATAGTGATACTGTATTATAGAAATAGTAAAAACAAGTGAGGATGACACAATTAAAAACAACCCTAGGAGTTTATACTTATCCTTATAGGTCCTGGTCTTGCTTAAGATTAAATGAAACCAACTACTTTCTACATTGCAAGAATTTCCTATTTTTCTTATTTAGCCTTAGGGAAAAGAAGAGAGAGAAGAGAAAGAGAAGGGAGAGCTGGAATGAAAGAATGCTTGAAAAATCCCAAATAGTATTTTAAATTGCAATATAATATTTCTAACAGCACTGAACATGTCACCCTAATGCTCATTTGCTATAGAGACAACTACAGAGGCAAAGAACCAGCTAGGCTTCCTCCAAACTCACACTATGCAAACAGCAATGCTCTGTAAACTCTTGCATACATTCCCACATACATAAAATATCAATACTTCGAACGGTGCTTTTGGAAGCATCTCCTGAAGTCCGGAACTGAAGATGGAGCAAGAATTTGATGTCTGGTGTGCTGTTTCTGACCTCTGACTTTTTCTTCCTTCCTCCTACCTCCTTCTCTGGGGCATGTGGTTGTAGAAGATTCTTTGTTGTTGAATTTTCTCTTCATAAAATACTTAAGTGTGTTCCATTATTACTGATCATTTACAGAAGAAAGGAAGCAAAACTGTAATACAAACCCCACCACACTGCAATTAGTTTGCTTATTTTCTGGCTTTATTGATTGTGTGTCACTAGAAATGTCTGCAACTAAGCATGTTCTGACAACACATTTTAAATGAAATATTTGTTGAGGGATCTTTTTAAAGACTCAGGTGCCAAAATTCAGTTCAAGACATTGCCTATAAGAAATGTTAGTTCAAAGCTAAAGTACAAATGCAAGATATTAAGGTAGGAAAACAAGGCTCTTAGAAACCCAGCAAATTAGATAAGGTTGCAAACTTGTAAAAGTTTTATATTGCAAGCATTATTTCTTCCTAATTATATAAGCATGCAGGTGTTTGTCTATTTATGCAGCAGACTGCAGCTATAGTGAAAAACATTACAAGTCAGAATGACTATTTAGTTTATATCTGAGCAATGTATAAAACCAGTGTAGGGGGAAAGGCATATAAGAAGGGAATTATTTATCATAAATGAATAAATGTAGTTTCAAATTTGTGAGTTAGAATGGAATAGAGCTGGAAGGGACCTTGAAGGTCTTCTAGTCAAGCAGGAGAACCTATACCATTTCAGGTAAGTGACAAGCTGTTCCTTTGGTTAATTGTCCTATTATTTTTTATATTTAACCTCCTTGTTTAAAATGTTGGTTTCAAAGAATAATTACAGATGTTAAAGACTTCCATGTTTTCATATATGAATCAAACTTTTATCTTTGCTAATGGAGTGTGCATAATTCTTAAGCATGGCATGTGAATGGGCTCTTCAGCCTAACAGCTATATCAATTGTTAGTTTAGTGTCAAAGTTTCTGTTAAAACAGCTATTACCCAGGATTAATCTTGTATGAAAATGCTGATGTGGTATGTATGATAAAAACCTGCTGACAGAGAAGCAGGGAGTTAACTTTTCTCTCTTTTTTCTGCTGGATTATTCTGTGAGGAGTTAAAAGAGGACAAGAAGGTATGGTTGTTCTCTGCAGAAAATATATTTTACTGACAAGAAGCTTTTAGTAATATTTTTACCAATTCTAAATGTGTACTCCTACATCTGGGTTACCAGAAGAATGTAGCAAATGTACCCACTACTAACAACTTTATCTGGATGTGATAGTTTGTTACCCTAGATTTATTTGGAGGCACTTTCATTTCCACAGTAAAGTTGCCCAGTCAGGATTTCATTTCCCCATAATGACAGGGGGGGGGGTTGCACAAACTGGTAGCAGACCTCATGCATGGAGCAAGGGAATAAGCTGAAATTTCCTTTCAGCTTATTCCCATGCAAACACATGAAAGAGTAGCTATATTGCAGAGAATGTCGAAGCTGTATATATAAATGTCGAAGCTGTATATATAAAGAAATTCTACAGTAACAGCACAAAGGAAATCTTCCTTATATGCAGTATGAGTGTGTATAATTGCAAAGTTCAAATTCTGAAACCTTCCAATTTAATAGAGTTTTAATGCTCTTTTCTTGTCTTTGAAGCCTTCCGCCATTCATTCCTTGTTTACCAAATAACTTTTTCTGGCATGACAGGCTCAGTAACTCTGACTCTTACTTACAATCAGTTGGAATTTTATTCAGCTGAGACTGGTGATTTGAAGGTAGAGGAACTGCCTGTAATGTTTGGACAATCAGTTTTAGATTGATAGCTACTATAAACTTTGGCTGGGCTAGAAGAATAGTTGAAATGTTGAATTCAACTAATTTAGAAATGCATTTAGGGAATTGTCCTTGTGGTCTCTCAATGAACCTGGATAATCTTTGTCAAAGTAATTGATACTATAATCCCCAAGTGTCCTATTCCTTCTAGCAGAGCTAAACCAGAACTTGGAAATTGAGAACAATGAAGCATATAAATGACTGGTGCTCATATGGATGAATTATTTGAACCAAACAAGAGTGAAGCCTTATGTGAAGAATCATAATAGCAATTTGGCTGCTACGGGTATTGTAAACTTTACTTCAAAATGTTATTATGTATATAAAGAAGTTAATGAATCCTGCTGAATCAGTCATCTGTGTGTTTTCTGGATTTGAATTTCTACTGCAAAATCTAACACCAACTTTAGGTGACATTAATAGCTGCATATTTTGTTTCTACTACTTGTAAAGAAATGAGTGATAAATCATCATTTTTATAATTATTTTTGAAGTGGTGTGTGTGTAAAAGGCAGCACTGATCACTGATCGTAACAGCACAAAAACAGGCACTAAGCAACAGATCCATAGAAGCAGGGATTTACTATACTAGATAGAACCCAAGGGGTAGATCAGTGAAATTCTAAACCTAGAAAACCTAGAACTATGCCGCCTTCGGTCCAACCTAAGTATAGTATATAAAATCATACATTACAATGTCCTACCTGTCAATGAATACTTCAGCTTCAACCATAACAACACAAGGGCAAACAATAGATACAAACTCAAGTTTAATCGCACCAAACTTAATTGCAGGAAATACGACTTCAACAACAGAGTGGTCAATGTCTGGAATACTCTACCTGACTCTGTGGTTTCTTCCTCAAACCCCAAAAACTTTAACCTTAGACTGTCTACTATTGACCTCACCCCTTTCCTAAGAGGTCTGTAGGGGGCGTGCATAAGCGCACCAACGTGCCTACTGTCCCTGTCCTATTGTTTATTTTTTTATATGTATCCATGTATTCATAACTATGTTTTTACTTATACCTATTATCCTGTAAGCAATTGACAAAATAAAAAAAAAGTGTCTCCCAGAATTCTCCATCCATCCATCAAGGAGTTACCATAGAAGATTGTGGAGAATAATAGAGCTAAAAATCTGTGGGAGTTCCAGATCCAGAAGGACAGGCAGGTATTAGATAAACAACCAGACATTGTAGTAGTAGACAAATTAATAGACAAAGACCAGAAGAGCTTGGGAGGCCAGACAAATGGGGCGAGGCAAGGTGCCGCTTGACATGAGTGATTGGAGTTAGCCATGCCCACCCACTCATATGTCCACCCATCCATGCCCATCAGTCACATGACCACAAAGCCATGGCCACCAAGCCACATCCACAGAATCAGTAGTAAAAAAAATTGAATCCCACCACTGCTTAAAATATAGGGTTTGAAATGATTATATATAAAACTGGATATTTTGAGTCACCGTTGGCAATATGAATTATTTCTTTCAATGTATTATCCATAGAACAATGCTTAGGCAGAATAAGCAATGATTTTCAGCAGCATGATTACTGTGTTTGCTGATTTAGAGACTTGTCAGTCAATCTAAGGAATATTTTTAACATTCTTCTGTTCTTTGTTGCATGAATAGAAGGTCAATTTATTTGGCATAGCCCAATTGTGAATAATATTACACGTATTGCTGATAGCAAGCATTGTATACTGTTTTTTAAAAACTAGTAAGTTCTGAGAATATCAGAACCAATCTGTATATTCATTCTAATTAAGAACAGATCTTCCTTCCTTTCACAAAATTCCTTTCACAGAGGCAGTCAGCCACCTCAATTATCCCTGGCTAACATGTGCCATACACTAAATAAATAAATAGAGAAGAAATATACAGTTCAGAATAAACCAGTCATAGGCAGCTATAAGTGCAAGATATAGCAACAGAAAGAAGATTGTAACAGAATAAATACAGAAAGAAAAGAAAAGAAAATGGCAGTAACATTTGCAAATTTGACAAACCAGAACTGCCTGGACATTCAAGATGAAAATGCTGCTAATAAGAGAAGGTATGTGGAAATGTATAAAGGAAGTTAGGCCAGAATACCCTTCAGATGAGTGGCTAGAGAAACATCCGAAAACTCAGAGCACAATCTCTCTTAGCATAGAAAATAATCAAATTATACATATATGTAAGTGTGAAGAAATTTGAGAAGGATTACAAAAGATGAATGAAAAAGCTAATCTCAGTAATAAACTGTATTTGATTAGAAAGCTATACCAAACCGAGATGATGAAAACCCAGGATATGCAGGATTACATAAATCATACTTTGGAAATGGTTGAATGCCTGAGAGGTATAGGAGAAGAAAAGATTTTCATGTCACAGCATTATTATTTAATGGTTTACCAGATATTTATTAAACGCTTGTCATAGAGCTTGATGCACGTCCAGATGACAAGTTAATATTTAAGTATGTTAAGGGCAAGCTTATAGATGAATATAAGCGTAAAACAGTGATGGTGCTTCTATTGCAGTCTGTTTTAAAGATGAAAAACAAGAATAAAAACAGTTACACGAAGCAATAAACATGTGAATGCTTTGTATGAAAAAAAAAGGGTAATTTAAAAGCAGATTGCAGAATCTGGAATGGTAGAATGCATAAACTACAAAAAGCCAAAAGTGTGAAGAAAGAAACTGATTTTGCTTCTGATAATGAGTATATTTTTCAATCCAAAAGTTGCACCTTATCTTTGAAAGCATGGTGTATTGATTTGGGAGCTACAAGTCACATGACAAATGACAAAAATTCTTTACTCACTTTGACCAGAGTAAAACAGAAAAAAATCACCACAGCTAACTGGCAAATAATAGAATTAGAAGGAATAGGAGAGGGGTTTTTTTACTGTCCTATTTCTCTGAGTATCACAAAGATACTTGTGAGAAATATATTGTATGTCCCTGCTTTTGAAACCAATCTTTTATCAGTGAGGAAGCTCACAAAACAAGGTAATGTAGTGACCTTTAAAGGGGACAATTGTGTCATCACAAAAGGAGATATCGTAGTTGCAAGGGCTAAAATTACAGATGAACTGTATCAGCTGAACTGCAATCAGTTAATACTGCCAAGGACGAAAAACATTAAAACTGCATTCACACATGGCATGGATGACTTGGACACAGAAATCTTGACATAATAAAGAAATTAACTGAGAAAGACTATCCAGGTGGAATAAAAGAAGAAATCAGGCCAAAAGAGGTTTCAATTAGAAGATACATCAGAAGTAATGAAAGCATCCCATCTGTCCTATGCTACTCATGAAGCATTAAAACCCAGAGATGGGAAGGAGAATCCAAAAGAGACTACATCTGCCACTCTAGCTCAGCCAGAGCCCCAACATCTTCAGTGCCAGTTCTTTGCAGAGCCAAGGCTAAAGCCACAGCAGCAACACCAGCTCTGTGGACAGCCAGGACAGCAAGAAGAGGAAGAAAAAGGACAAGAAAAAGTATAAGAAACAGGAAATAGAACTAAGAACTAAGAATGGAACTATTATAAGGAGTAGTTGTTGAATGGTAGGTGTTGGAATACATGTTAGAATGTATTTTGTATTGCAACAACTACAGAATTATTGAGCCAGTAGATGGCAGTGTTTTAGTTGGCATCTATAGTTATAATCTATGGTTCCTTTATGTTCTGAGGTGGGTTTCCTGTGACAGTTGAAACCATTAAGCAACAAGGCTCATGGTGAATGTACACTGTACACTTTATTTGATTTGTATGGCTATGTAACCATCCTCTGCTACCAATTTATATGGCTACATAATAATCCTCTGCTACCATTTATATAGAATAAAACAGAATTTTCTAACATTTTCTAATGTCAATGAAATAAAGACCCTTTCCAAACAGAGTATAACAATATAATGCAATGAAAAAAAGTGCTTATCAGATAATTTTACATTTACTTTTAAAGTAACAATGCCATGGATGACTGTGTGCTACATTTTATCTGCAAATTCATTAGATTCTTATTATTTTCTTATTACCATCTTTGTCTGATTTATTATCTGTGCATCCCTATTCAGTATATGTACACCAAGTTACTCACAATTCTATAGTGTTGATAACTTATAATGGATCTTAGCCAAAATCAACTCCCAAAACTATTTGCTGTCAGAATAATTATTTTATTGTAGAAAAATCAAACCAATTCACGTCCATGCTCTCTCCAGATACACCACTCCTCCAGGAGTAAACGAGAGTCTGGGTAAAGCCAAAAGTGGGCATCCTTTATAACTGGTAGGAGGGGAATATGCAGTGAAGCATTATGGGACTTGTATGCTTAACCAGTTCAACATTTTACCTTAACAATTCCCCTTCTAAAGTCGAACTGATTAATCATTGAGGAAACATTAACATTGGTATTACTATATAACATTTATATATTTATACACAGTTTCTTTGTTCTTTGTCAGGTATGAATGTTGTTTTGGGGGAAGAGGTTTGGTCAAAATATCTGCAGTTTGTTCCTTAGTCTCACAGTATACAGCTTTTATGAACCCAATTTCTGACAACTGTCTTACATGCTTGTACTTTATGTCGATGTCCCTTGATCTGTGGCCTACAGCATCGGCCTTGGATATAACTATTGCTGCCTTATTATCCTCCTGAATGATTATGAGATATGAAGGTTCTTTTCAAAAGTCTATTAATAAATCATCGAACCAAATTAAGTTATTTGCGGCCTTTGATAAACAAACAAATTAGGCTTCTGTAGTTGAAGTTGATACAAGTTTTTGTTTTCCAGTATACCAGTGGATGGGACTATCATTCAGAAAAATAACATACCCTGAGGTACTTTTTCGTGTCTTAACATCTCCAGCCCAATCGGCATCTGTGTAACATGAAAGTCTAGGGGTACTCGATGTGTTTGGATTAAGCGACAAAACTGCATCAGGGGTGTGTTTCAAATATCTTAATAATCTTTTGATTGCATTCCAGTGGTACATTTTTGGGTTATTCATATGTCTTGAGAGTAAGTTGACTGATAGTGCTATGTCCGGTGTAGTCCAATTGGCTATATAAAGTAACAAACCAATTGTAGATCGATAGATTGTATTGTCCTTAAGTACCTCATCATCATTAAACATGTTCTTTAAAAAGTCAGTTTGCATGTGGATATATGATGGTTTTGCATCAGACATATTGCATTTCTCTAGTAATTCTAATATCTTTTCTTTTTGTGATAGTAACTATTACTTGATTTGGTAATCTGAACTCCTAAATATTTATCGACTTTTCCCAAACATTTCAATGAAAAGTGTTTTTGAAGTTCCTTGGCGAATTGGTCACATTTCAATTTACTTTTACATATGTATAATATATCATCTACATAGACAAGTACTTTTTCACATATAACTTGTTTCCTTTTAATAAATACACATTTGTCAGCTGATGTGGCAGTGAAACCTATTAGTCTTAAAGTTTTGGAAAAACAATCGTACCATCTCTTACCTGATTGTTGCAGACCATAGAGACTCTTATTGAGTAGCCAGGTTTGTCCTTCATTACAATCAATTCCTGGTGGTGCTCTGACGTATAATTCCTTATCTAATGGTGCGTATAGGTATGCTGTTTGTACATCGAATTGATATACGTGTTCATTTAGAATTGAGGCAATGACTAAGGCTGTCTTAACACTCTCTGCCCGTACTGTAGGTGAATAAGTGTCTATGTAATCGTCTGGAATTTTTTGTGAGAAACCTTATGCCACCAGTCTTGCTTTGTATAGATTTTTGTTATCCTCTAAGAGTTTTATTTTGTATACCCACTTGGTACAGATAATTTTTTTGTTCTCTAGGACCTTTGAGGGGGTATATACTTCTAGTTTTTTAATACTTTCTATCTCCCTCTGTATAGCCTCTTTCCATTTTAACTGTTCATTTGATGGGAGTGCGTGTATGTCATTACAAATTTTGGGTGTAGTTATGGTGGTATCAATTGACATCACATAGTACCTTACAGTATGTGGGATTTTTCTGGGTATCTTTTCGGTTGGGATATTGTTTTCCGATGAGTCATCTGAGCTGTACTCATCTATACCTTTGGTTTTGAGTATGTGATGACCTTTTTTCCATGCCCTAACCTTAATGCTATTTCTGTTGGATTTTGTTTTTGTAGTGTGTGTGTGAAGTTGTGTTTGTTTCTGATCAGTTTTGAATGTATCCTTACCAATTATTATTTCATTTGAGTGTATCTTACTCCAGTTTGTGTTTTCATGGAAATTTGCTGATCTCGATATGATTACCTTGTGATTTCTATCTGTAAGCTTTGGTTTTTGATTCATAACCAACAAATTTGAGTTTTTTTGATACATTGTCTCCTTTTCGTCTGAGTTGCTTGGGTATGTGTACATCGGCAGTTACCCCCAAAACATGGAGATGTGCTAGTGTGGGCTTCTGATTGTACATTATTTCATATGGGGTTTTCTGTATCACACTTGACCATATTCTATTAAGGGTATAATTTGAATATAAGACAGCCTCTCCCCAATATGAGTTTAATAAGGCATCTTCTAATATGCATCTAACCATAGTCTGTAATACGCCATTCCTGCGTTCAGCCACACCATTTTGAAAAGCAGAAAATGGTGAAGTTGTAAAGTGTGTTAAACCATGTTTATTAATCCAGTCACTGAATTCTTTGGAAAGAAATTCAGAATCATGGTCTGTCATGATCTGTTTGATTTTAATGTTGTGTTGGATTTCTACCCTCTTATAGAATTCTTTAAACTTGGTTAATATTTCCCCTTTGTGTTTGGGGGTGTATACGAAACCGTATGGTCATCGACAATTGTGAGAAAATATTTTTTGTGTCCAATAGAGGGCTTCAAGGGGCCCACTAGATCCATGTGTACAAACTGAAAAATGTGCAGTGGTGTTCCTTTCTGATTTTTTTGGTCGGGGTTTTTCTTTTGACTTTGAACTCTTACAAATGGAACACTCTAAATAATTTTCACAATTGTTTATCTTGAGTCCTTCAGAACAATTCAACATCTTTTTAACAATGGGTAAATCAATATGCCCCAACTTTCTATGCAAAATATGTGCACAATTGTTATGTAAAGGTTTACCAATTGAAACATGCTTTGAGTCATTCGTTTTGATTACAGCATTTTCAACACTTACATCGTTAATATCATTATCACTTTCCTCTTCTATTTCCCCATCACTTGTGTCACTGTCGGCATTGTCATCCTTTTCCCTCTCTTTCTTCCCATTCTTAACACTATCATTTAATAAATTGGCTATGACTTGTGCTGTGGTATTTATCGTGGGTATAAAATAAGATAATCCATTGGCCACTATAACTTCCCCTACTTCCTTGCCATCTTTGGTAAGTTGGATGGTGTCATTCTTAAATAACACCTCAATTTTGGTACCTTTGCTTAATTTAATTACAGATAGGACGTTATATGGTATTTCAGGTATGAACAGAACTTCCTTGATTCTCCCAAGACCTGGGATATGGACATCCCCTTTCCCAACTACATGCATGAATTTTTGGTTAGTGAGTTTAATGTTAAACGACACCTCGTCTAAAGAGGTGAACAGTTCTCTATTACAAGATGTATGTGTTGTTGCCCCGGAGTCGATTAACCAACATTGTTCCCTTGTGTTTACACCAAGATTCTGTTCTACGTCTCTAATCCCATTCACGGAATCAGTGTCAGTCCTATTGTTCTCCTGACTGGATCCCCTGCTTCTTCTTGGGCTTGGTGATTTTCTATGTCTCGGGTTTACATCGTGTCTTTGGCTACTGGGGTGTCTATCTTGATATCTTTGTTCAGAATTAGACCTTTCCCTCTGATAACTTGTATAGTAGGGCTGGGGATGCTTAATGGGTTCTCTGCCTTTAAAGGTCTTAGGACAATTCTTCTTAAAGTGATCTCTCGAACCACATGTATAACACCCTAGTAATGCATTTACCTGTTCCACAAAGTTAACTCTTTTTACAACCCTGCGTTCCTTATGAAGCAAAGCTCGATCCTTTCTGAGGTTATTCTCAGCCACCAGCTTTCCTGATAATGTTTCGAGTGAAATGTTATCATAATTTAGATTATCCAATTGATTAAGAAAATAGTCCCAGCTAGAGTCGAGGAATTAATTATAATACTAATAAAACTTCCCTCTGTGATTGTCTCACCCCTTCATAACAGATCAGATCTCATGGCGTTTAAGTTGAGCAGATGTTTGCTCATGCTTACTCCTGGTCTCAATCTAGCAGAATGAAACTCTCTAGATATTCTGCTAGTGGTACTTCTATTTTTGCTATAAAACAGGTTAAATATCTTCTCCCAAATTTCAGAGATGGTGGACCCATTGGGTATGATGTGGTATATGGCTGGTTCGAGGGAACTCAACATTAAGCAAAACGCCCAATGCTGAATACAATCTACTTCTATATACCATGGTTTTTGGGGTGGGTTCAGTATGAGAAAAAGGGTGTTCTCCTTCATTAATGCAATCTGAAATTCCTGTGCCCAGTCCATTAGATTATTACCTGTTGCGCATAGCTTGGGGGAACCATTGGGTAAGTTGTTGTGTTGAGCTGGGTTGGTGTTCAAAAATTGTTGGTGTTGATGTTCTGGAATGTGTGTATATTGGCAGAAGGATATTAGTATGCAAGCTGTAAAGTTTGAAAAACTCACTGTCCCTTTTTTCTGTAAGATGTCTGGAACTGACTGTACATGCATGAAGTTCTGAATTTGTGCCATGTTCACTTTATGTTGGTTTCCTGTGGAGGATGTCCTCTGAAGAGTTGTTTCTCTGCAGAAAGTGAAGGGTTGAAAAATTGCATTGGAACTGTGGTTTCATTCTTAATTCTTGACTAGGAAGTTGTAGTATCCTGAAGTTCTGCTGGATTCAGGAGGGGGTTTCCTGGTGCTGGAAATTCCCCTTGGGAGGCTTGTGCTATTAAGTAACCTGGAGGCACTAGGACAGCTGCGGAAGCTAGTGAGGCCGTCGGGAGTGAGAAAGAAGCAGTGAAGTCTCTCTGGGTTGTTTGGAGATCGGAGATAACTGTTGGAGACATGCTGAGAGGGATTGTGACTTCTGTGTTCCTTGCAGTCACTTCTGAAGCCTTTGGAATGCTGCTTGAAGGTGCTGGGAGACTGCCTGTGGTTGCTGGGTTGCGTGGGGATAACGTGGCTGCTGGGATTTCGGTGCTCGTTGTCTGTGACTGTCTTGGAGTCGGGGGTGTGAATGCAGCTCCGAATGCTGCTATGAGCATTTCAATCGCTCTTGATATTTCCTGTTCTGAGGGAGAGTTCCTCTTAGGGCTACCCTTTCTTTTTGCCTCCCTTTTCAAAACTTTTGCAATGATTGGTTGCTGGTTGGCCATTTTTACTGGTTGTGGCTTTGAGTTGTGTAGGTTTGAAAATGGCACCTCTTCATATTTTCCTGCCTTCGGTAAGTTTAAAAAAGGTTGCAAAGGACTTACCGGTTCAGCGCTCACAGTTTTATTTTCTTTCTCTGTTTGCCTTTCCTCAGTTTGAGGTTTGTCTGTATTTTGAAAAAGTGCTCTTAATTCTGCCATCGAGTCCTTGCTGTTTGTTGATATTTCAATGATTCTGAGCAGGGTTGATTTTAAATCTTCATTTTTGTCAGTTATTTTGTCTTTGTCCTGGGTTAGATTCCTGGGTGGCGTGAATGGTGGATAGGCATCTAGTTGTGGGTCTTCATTTCTTTCAGTTGTAGGAGTTTTATTTTCTTCATCCAAAGCAGTTCCTATTATTGTTCCCATTGGTGTCAATTGAGCTGCCATCTGTCTGGTGAAGGCTCTTGTATTAATTCTGGATTTTTCTGATCCTGACATGTTTTGTTCAAGTTAATTTGGCAACCATCCTCTGCTACCATTTGTTGATAACTTATAATGGATCTTAGCCAAAATCAACTCCCAAAACTATTTGCTGTCAGAATAATTATTTTATTGTAGAAAAGTCAAACCAATTCACGTCCATGCTTTCTCCCAGATACACCACTCCTCCAGGAGGTAAATGAGAGTCTGGGCAAAGCCAAAAATGGGCATCCTTTATAACTGGTGGGAGAGGAATATGCAGTGAAGCATTATGGGACTTGTATGCTTAACCAGTTCAACATTTTACCTTAACATATAGATTATAGAAAGTCTGGCCAAATTGTATAAATTAGCAAAAATATAGTGCTATTTACAGCTATTTTTTGCCTTTGAGAAGCATGTGTGATAATGAATAGCCAGTGTATTGTTTTGAGAAGGAGCTAAAAAAACTACTAGAAAATGTAATTCTTTGGCTGTAATATGCATGTTTTGCTGAACCAACAGAGTTAGTTATTTTTAGAGGAGGAAATAGAATCTACTTTAGATCACCACTTTTAAAGCTTCATTAGTACACTGCTATTTAGCTCTACAGCTGCCTCTCTCTAATAGCTGAAAGTAATCAAACTGTTAAGCCATCTTTCAGGAATGCTTAAAGCAGCTCTGTATTTATAGTACTATACTAGCAGTCTTTAAAGACACTATAAGACATGTCCAAAATGTAGTCAGGTACGAGGCACATATTACCATATGTGGTAGACATATGCAAAAGGCAAAAAAAAATGGACAAAAATACATACATGGTTAGAAAAAAGGATAAAGTAGCATGTAGATTATAAACCAGAAATATTTTTGTTAGGTATAGTACCAGATAAGTATGATAAAAAGAATGTGTATTTAATATTACATGTCTTAACAGCAGCAAGACAATATCAGACTGTAGAATTTGTTTTCCAATATAGTACATTTACTAAAGAATATAAAATATTGCATTTTTCTAAGGTTCCTGTAAAAAGTACCTAATATCTGTTAAAGAAGTGAAACAGCTACCATTGCTTCTTAATTTTGTAGTGAAGGAATAGTAAATTAATATAACTTTCTACAAAACCCTCATAATTTAAATTATCAGCAGTAAGCACAATAATATGCACCTTTCAAATTATCAATAAAATAAATATAAATAAATGTAATGTGTATGCTGAAAGAACTTACAGTTAAATGCTTAAAATTCTATTCAGGTCACATTACACAGGGCTGTCAAACTGGCAGCCCATGGCCCAAATGCATCATCGGCAGGCCGCACCCATCTCAGATCCATAAATAGGAAAATGTCACGAAATGTCACGTGATGGCAATGTCAGATCCGTGTATCTGCCATTCTTCAATGGAAGAAGGGGGGGAAGTTGGTACAAGTAATACTTTTTGATGTAACCAGAATATATTAAATCTTACACTGAATCTGTATAATTTGCACATGATATACAACTGGAGGACTGCAGCCAGATGCCTAGAAACTTGTCACCTCTTGGAGAGATAGCAAGAGGAGAAGGGACCATAAACATTCCAGCTCTGAAAGATACTCCCTGGGAAACTCTTCTAAGATACGTTCCCAGAAAAAGGGAGAATTAACATATTGGTTCTTTGTTTGACTAAATCCACATCTAAATAAGGGGAGGGGTTCTAACTCCCTTTATCTATTACTGTATGCCTGGAAGCATCTTAGATTCTGCTTTGACTAGTACTGGGATTACTTCCTTTCAATAAAGAATTCCTTTTGAAGTGCCTAGTTTTTAGAAATTCATTCTTTTTTGGTTGAAGGGGGAAAGTCCAGTGCTTACAGCGAGTTTGACACCCGTGCATTAGAGTATCTGGCTGGGAAAGACCTGGGCAAGAATTTCAGTAGTTTTCATGAAATACTTCATTTTTTATCTTTTGGGTTACATTCTCAAATCCACGGAACTATGCACATTTACAGCAAATCCAGCTAAGTTCAGTAAATGTGTTAATTTAAATGAAGAGCAAGACATAGAGCAGACTTTGACCTCTTTACTGCTCTTCCTTTGAAAAAATTATAAGTAATGGATGGGGAACTATTTAATTTTTTAAAAAAACTCTCCGTGATTATGCATGATTAAATTCACAGCCCACTAAAGATTAACATATAACATTTGCTTGTTTTAACAATGCTCCATGGGCCTATAGAACTGTGAGAGGACAACAGTAATTCCTGTGACTTAATACTCCTTATTCTGGATACTATTTAATCTCCTTATTCTGGATACTAGAACCACAACAAAAAATTTTTTTTAAATGAACTACTTGATTTGTAGTTGTGTCAGATCTGTGTATCTGTCATTTCTTCAGAGGAAGAGGAAAGGGGGGGGGGGGGACTGATAAAGAAATCCTTGCTTGATGTAACCTGAATATATTTAACCTTGTATCGAATATGCACACCCATACATGATACAATGGGGGGGGAAGGAAACCAGATGGCCGGAACCTATCACCTTTGGGAGGCACAGCCAGGAGATGAGGGATCCATAAAACTCCACAATGAAGTGCTCTGGGAAATCTCAAAAAACAGTCCGTTCTAAAAAGGGGGTGGGGGGGAGGAAGCTAGGTACGTCTTGGGAAACTTACACGAGGAAAAACCTTCCAAAAAGGGAAGGATCCCCTCCCAGAGGAGCTGGGAGGGGGATTAACATATTGGCTTTTGTTTCCCTAAGTAAACATTGGGAGGAGGGGGGATTCTAAACCCCTTTATCTATCACTGTATGCCTGAGGGACCTCAGACGCTGCTTTGAACTCCTACAGGATTCTCTCATCCCAATAAAGAATTCCTTTTGATACGTTTGGTTCTCAGAAGTTCATTCTTTTTGTTTAAATGAGAAGAAGTTCCGTAGCCTGACATAAAGCAGCGTCTGCAATAGAGATCAACCCGGAGAGGGAATTTTTTTTTTTTAAAACAATTCACTCTACTGAGGGGATCCTGCAAGAAAAGAAAAAAATGTCTGAATGCAGCAAGGAGCAAGGTGGAGCCGAATGCTGGGGAGAAACAGTTACCCAGTCAGATACTGACTCGATGCACCCCATCGAAAACAGCGAGGCTGCCTGCGAATCCTCCACCAAGCCCCGGTGGTCTATAGGTGTAGGAAAGAGAGACACCTGGAATGGAAGGACCAGGGGAGTAACCCTCACCCGAGGAAATCGCAAACCTGTGTGGAAATTGGAGCTAGAGGCCCTATCGAATCAGGAAGAATGGGATGAGGAGCCGCCGGCCGATGACCGTATGAGACGGTACATCAATCACCTAGTGAGGGAAGCCCTGGAAAACCTCGACAAGGGGGATGCACAAAGACGACAACGCAGGAGAGCGAGGGAACCAGAAAGTGAGAGAACCCGAGCCGCCACCCCGGATTCAGCGGAGATTGAGCGGGAAGAGGGACAAGCTGAAGAACCAGCAGCCACACCAGGTACCCGACCCTTAAACTCCCCGGATCAGGGAATTAACCCTGGCCAACCCAGAAACATACAATTACAGAGGAAGGTCCCGCCCTTGGGGGTAAAATTCGATGGAGACCCCCAGAAATTGGGATTTTTCCTGGCACAAGTGCTCACCTACATGCAAGAATATGGACAGGATTTACCAACCCAAGGGTCCCGGGTGCGAATTGTCACCCTAGCTCTTGAAGGGGCGGCAGCCAGATGGATGGTAACGCTCCACAACGTCAATGCCCCAGAATTAAGAAACTTAGATCGCTTTATGACGGCCTTACGCCACCGTTTTGAGGACCCGCTTGCCGATAGAAAAGCCCGGGATCGCATCAGAGTCGTGAAACAAGGTCGTCGCCCGGTAGCAGAATACACCGAGGAATTTCGTGACCTGGCCGGCCGGGTAGATTGGCCAGAGGATATCTTAGTCTGCTGGTTCAAAGATGGACTAAATGATGATCTTTACGCTGCCTGCCTGGCCCGTGGGGCCCCAAACCTCTTGCATGAATGGTACATGATGGCAGAGGAGGCAGAGATAGACATGACTTGGAACAGGTACCGTGCTGGTAAGTTTTGGAAAAGATCCCCACCCCTGGAGAAACAGGAAGTTTTCAAACCCCAATCCACCATGACTCCAAGAATGCCTGGTTGCTTTAAGTGTGGAAAGGAGGGGCACCGTGCAGCAGAATGCCACTCGAAGACCCCTGCCAGAAGGCTAGACCACCATTCAGGGAGGAAACCCACAACATCCAGCCCTCGAGGGAAGGAGACTGGCCTGAGCGGCCGGGTAGATGTGGGATTCCGAACCTCTCCCAAACCGGAGGAAGAACGCCAAATGCTCCAAGGGAACCTGAGCGAGTCCGAAAGTGATCCGGAGGATGACCCGCTGGTAAGCAAACCAATTGAACCAATCACCCTACCCCTGAGACTGTTTATCCCCAGCCAAGGGAAGGGGGAGGAAGTTACAGCGTTGCTGGACTCGGGATGCACTCGATGCCTAATCAACCCCTCCCTGGCAGATAAATTGGGAATCCGACTGAAAGAAATGGAAAATCCCATCGCTTTCTGCCAATTAGATGGAACCATAGCAGGGGGGGAGCCAGCCAGGTTTACCACAGAACCATTGAAAATAAGACTAGGAAAACACAGGGAGATGCTCACATTCATCGTAGCCCCAGGGATGGAAGAGCCACTAATTCTGGGCCTCACATGGCTACAGAAATGGAATCCAAAAATAAATTGGAGGACAGGGACCATACAATTCCAGAGAGATGTAATAATTGCAAAAAGACCTGAGGAAAGGATAAAGAATGGGAAAGAGGACAGAGAATCAGCCATGACTGGACAGTCTGTGGAACCCATTAACATCCCCAATGAGTATCAGGATCTGGCCCAAGCATTTAGTGAGGTAGCTTGTGATGAACTCCCACCCCATCGAGCCACAGACTGCGCTATCGAAATCCTACCAGGGGCTAAACTCCCAAAACCACAAATGTACAGCATGTCTCCCAGAGAACTGAAACAACTCAGAGCATTTATCGATAAAAACTTAAAGTGGGATTTCATCGAACCCGCCAGACCAAAAATAGCGGCCCCAGTGTTATTCCGTGAAAAGAAAGATGGCTCCTCACGTCTCTGCATGAACTATCAAAAACTGAACTGCATTTGCATAGAAAATATATATCCACTCCCCCTCATGAAGGACATGTTAGCCTACCTCTCGAAAGGAAAAAATTTTTCAAAGTTAGACCTACGGGAAGCATATTACCGCATCAGAATAAAGGAGGGGGATGAGTGGAAGACTGCTTTTAACACACCATTGGGATGCTACCAATTTAAAGTGCTCCCGTTTGGACTGCAAGGAGCACCTGCAGTGTTTATACAATTGATCAATGAAACCCTTCATGAATTTTTATTTAAAGGGGTTTTAGTTTATCTTGATGATATTTTAATCTACACGGAAACGATGGAAGAACACATCAAACTACTCCGTGCAGTCCTCACAAAACTCTTAGACGCTAAACTATATGCAAAACTCTCCAAATGTGAGTTCCACCAAGAGAAAATTGACTATTTGGGGTACAGAATATCCCATGAGGGAATAGAGATGGACCCACAGAAAGTGAAAGCTGTATTGGACTGGGATCCACCCCACACACGCAAACAATTGCAAAGTTTTCTAAGGTTTGCCAATTTTTATCGCCAATTCATTCCAGCTTTTGCAAACATCGCCCTCCCTATCACAAACTTGCTAAAAATGAAGGGGGGGGGGGAAACCCAAGCCTAGGCAACCCCTCATCTGGACAATGGAATGCCAAGCAGCATTTGAGAAACTCAAACGCCTGTTCGCAGCAGAACCGGTCCTTAAACACCCAGATCCCGAACAACCTTTTGTCATCCAAGCAGACGCCAGTGATGTTGCAGTTGGGGCAGTCCTCCTCCAAAAGAATGGAAGTGGACAATTACAACCATGTGCTTATACATCTAAGAAACTAACGGAAACCGAGCAAAGATGGGCTGTATGGGAGAAAGAAGCATTTGCTATGCGGTGGGCAATGCTCACATGGAGACATTTCCTGGAAGGAAACCAAATCCCCTTTGAAGTATGGACTGATCACAAAAATCTGGAAGCTCTGAGAAATCCACGGAAACTCTCCGAAAAACAAGCAAGGTGGGCTAGATATTTTGAACGTTTTAATTTCACCCTCAAATATTTTCCTGGGAGAAAGAATTTCTTAGCAGATGCACTATCCAGGAAACCCCAATGCAACAGCAAAAAGATTGAAGTTATAAAACCGATGATCCAACCGACCCAACTAGCAGCCAAGGTACTCACCCAGGCACAAGAGAAAAAAAAATCATCCCTGACTGAAGACACAACGACGTCAATTTTTAAGGAGTCACTACTTAAAGATGATTGGTTCCAGGCTAACAGAAACACGTGCTCACTCAAAGACGGACTGGCTTGGATAGAAAACAAGCTTTATGTCCCTGCAAGCCAGAGAATGGAACTCATGAAACGCTGCCACGACTCTAAAACAGCAGGACACTTTGGTTTTGTAAAAACCCTGCACCTCATCAAAAAACAATTTTGGTGGCCGTCCCTCAAAAAGGACATTGAAAACTATGTTGCGAGCTGCCCCATCTGTGCTGCTGCAAAGAGAAGACAAGGAAAATATCCTGGACTTTTACAAACAGTAGCAGACCCTTCTGCCCCATGGAAAGAGATCTCTATGGACTTTGTAGTGGAACTTCCCGAAAGTGCTGGGAATACTGTCATTTGGGTTGTAACTGACCTTTTTTCCAAACAGGTTCATTTTATTCCGTGTCAAAAGATCCCAACTGCCAGATCGTTGGCAAAGATGTTCCTAATACACATTTATCGCCTTCATGGAGCCCTCCAACAAATTATCTCAGATAGGGGTGTTCAGTTCACATCCAAATTTTGGCGGGCGTTTTTAAGCCTATTAGGCTCCACCCAGGGATTATCATCTTCGAACCATCCCCATACTGACGGGGCATCAGAGCGAGTGATTTGCGTATTAGAACAATATTTAAGATGTTTTATTAATTACCAGCAGGACAATTGGACTGACCTTCTTCCTTTCGCAGAGGTAGCATACAATAACTCAGTCCATAGTAGCACAGGGTTCACCCCATTCCACGTAGCAACGGGCCAAGAATTCAATCCCATGCCGGAACTACCCACCAAAGAACCTGAAATCCCCTCCCTTAAGGAGTGGATGGATAAATTACAAGCCATGTGGCCAGTGGTAAGATTATCTCTACAGGAAGGTAGAGCAGTTTACAAAACTCAAGCAGACAAAAAACGCTGTGAACCTAAACCTTTCAAGATTGGAGACCGTGTATATTTGTCCACAAAATACTTAAAATCATTACAACCTTCTAAGAAATTAGGGCCAAAATTCATTGGACCATTCCCCATCTCCAGAATTATCAACCCCGTGACGGTAGAGCTTCATCTTCCAAAAACTCTTAGGCAGATTCACCCAGTATTTCACTGTAGCTTGCTCAAACCGGAGATCACTTCAAACCTCAGACCCCCCCTTCCCACACCCCCAACCCCCATCATGATACATGGGGAACAACATTTTGAAATTAAAGACATCCTTGATTCACGCACTTACCGTGGATCCCCACAATATTTAGTAGCTTGGAAACACCTTCCTTCCTCAGAAAATGAGTGGGTAGCCAAAAGACATGTAAAAGCACCCACATTACTACGAAAGTTCCACCTAAAATACCCTGATAAACCATCCTGAACTGCACATGTAACGCATGATTTTTATTTTCCAGGTAGAACCATCTGCTTTTTAAAGGAGGGCAGGATGTCAGATCCGTGTATCTGTCATTTCTTCAGAGGAAGAGGAAAGGGGGGGGGGGGAACTGATAAAGAAATCCTTGCTTGATGTAACCTGAATATATTTAACCTTGTATCGAATATGCACACCCACACATGATACAATGGGGGGGAAGGAAACCAGATGGCCGGAACCTATCACCTTTGGGAGGCACAGCCAGGAGATGAGGGATCCATAAAACTCCACAATGAAATGCTCTGGGAAATCTCAAAAAACAGTCCGTTCTAAAAAGGGGGTGGGGGGGAGGAAGCTAGGTACGTCTTGGGAAACTTACACGAGGAAAAACCTTCCAAAAAGGGAAGGATCCCCTCCCAGAGGAGCTGGGAGGGGGATTAACATATTGGCTTTTGTTTCCCTAAGTAAACATTGGGAGGAGGGGGGATTCTAAACCCCTTTATCTATCACTGTATGCCTGAGGGACCTCAGACGCTGCTTTGAACTCCTACAGGATTCTCTCATCCCAATAAAGAATTCCTTTTGATACGTTTGGTTCTCAGAAGTTCATTCTTATTGTTTAAATGAGAAGTTCCGTAGCCTGACAAGTTGATTTGTCTTGGTATTTTCCTTCAATTAAATTGGCAGGAAAAAAACCAATTGATTTAAAAAAAAACAATGCTGCTTTTAATTAAACAAATTTATGCACAAATCCAGAAACACACTTAATTCAGTAAAGCTGTACTCAGTTTGCTGCCCATTATTCTGATCTTTCAGGGAGAACTGCCAGGTGAAAGGTTGACTGAGTTTTGACAGATGGTTAAACAGTAGATCTACCCAACTTTCAAAACCATTGCCTATCAGAGCAGTCCAACTGGTAGATGGCTTTGCTGCCAGTTGATACTGTTGGGAATAGAAGAAAGGGCAATGTATCCTACACAGGAATTGAGGAGAGAGCACAGTTGCCAGCTGCAAGCAAAACTAGAGGCAAGAGGGAGCAATAGGGAGAGTAATAGGGAGCAATAGGGAGAGTAAAATCTATGCCAGAGATTTTGGCTCCAAAATGGGAGCAGAGCTATGGAATAGAGCCCCATAAAACAGTAAACATCTTTTTGACATTCATTGAAAATCTTGAAAGGATTTGATATTTCCATAAAGCAACCAGCAGAAAACATGATATCTGTCCGCATTTGAATGAGTGTCAGCTGTGCCTCATTCAAAACCCAAGAAATAATTCCTTTGACTCCATTAAAATAAAGAAAAAGTACTTTTACTGAGTTTTAAGTGATAGCAACAAAAGAAAAGCAAGACCTGAGGCAAATAGGCATGGAAATTACATATTGAAAGTTGTCCCAAGTTCCCTCCCCAGAAGTCCAGACTGCTCATCCAATCTGAGGTGTGTATAATGTTATGTGGGATACATCTTCAGGTGGTTTCTGTCAGAGTATTCATTTACTGGCAGAGACATAGTTAACAGAGTCAGTGAGCAGTCATGGTAACAGACCAGCCAATGGGAGCTGGCCTGGAAAGTGAAACTAGAAGTTCTCTCTCTTTTTTGCTCACTGCTGAAATTGAGTTGCTTGTAGTTGCTTCTGTTTGAGTTCACTCCATGTTGGAGAAATCTACAACTGGTTTGTAAAATTTACTTAATATATTTATAAAGACGTTAAATGAAGCATCAGCCATCTGTGTTTATTTTTCTGGCGCTAAATTTACTCTGCAAAACTCTGAACACTTTCTCACTCATCTGGTATGCCACGAAAGTTGACCTTGGCCTAGTAGAGATAAGTCTATGCAGTTGTGCAGTAAGCAAGAAAGCATCTTCACCTTTTTAGTTCACACAGGAACTTCTTTGCACTCCAGCAAACTCGCCCCCAATACCAAATTACCCCTCCCCCCATTTCTATGGCAGCCGAAAGAATCAAGCAGCAAAAGATGTCAAGAAAACTTCTTGGAAGCTGACATTGAGCTTAAGTAAATGGAGATAAAGGTGAATGGAGATTTTAGAGCTTTTTTAAAAAAAGAAAGGACTGGAGGTGTAGACTCAATTCTCCTTGCAGGATATTGATTAAATAATTAACACAATTTTCTGGTTCATAAGAAATTTTGCCTAACTTTTAAAATTCATCTTTATTACTCTGATAAATGGATTATTACAAAGCAATGCCATCCGGACATTCAGTCAATACTATCCTTTTTGCATAATACTGCTTTCTCACATTTTTTTAAAAAAGAACTCTTTTGCTCAAAGTATGAAGACATATTGTTGTTATGTTTATGCACAGCTGCACTTTCATTTGTTCTATGGACATTACCCTGATATTTTAGAAGAATCTATTTTATCTGAGAAGAAGCAGTTTAAGTAGAGGCTTGGGAGACTATCAGAAAGAAAATTCATGCCTTAGATATATGCATTAAATAAGATAGAGAGGTTGTGGGGGTTTTTTTGCTTAACGTTCTTTTCATGTCTTCTCATTAAGAGTTTGTATTTAAAGAATCACCAACATGTCACGTGCATATATCTACCTGAGTCTCAAGTTTCCATTTGACTTTTGATAAAACTGGCTAATCTGCTTGCTTTGTCTGAAGACAGTCCAACTCTGAAGCAAATCAGATCAGATTTGCTTAGCAGACCATTTGACATATGTTTTTAATCTCTTTTCTCTCTTAATGTTGTGTATTGACTTGAGTTTCCACTCAGGTCCGTGCTTTGAGCGGGAAAGCACGGACCTCTTCCATTGGTCGGCAGTTTGACAGTTGGCTATAACAGGCGGCTGTCAAACGGCATCATCTGTTGCCACTCCAGCTGGCTGCTGTGTTAGCGCGGCAGTAGCGGTAACCCTTTATTCTTTGAAATAAAGTGTGAGCTGAATTGTTGCCTTGGTCTCTGCCTGAGTGATTCCGCCGCTCTACAACACTGGCGACGAGGGCGGGATCCTAAGTAAAGGCAAGCCAGGTAAAAGGAAAAAAGAGCGAAATCACTAGCTGAGAGCTGAAATCACTACAGAGTTGCTGTCACTGTTTGCGAAGCGCCGTCTCTAACTCGCCTCAGGAGAGGCAGCACAGCTGACAGAAAGATGACTTCGAATCCTGCATTCCTGCCCTTCAGACCGACGGCAGAGACATGGGAATCATACAGGAACCGGTTTGACTGTTTTTTAGACGCTATAGACCTGTCAGAAATCTCTGAGCATAGGAAAAAATCTTACTTCCTAAGTTGTTGCAGAGCCACGGTATTTGACACCGCAACAGCATTACTGGCCCCACGATCTATTAAGACTATTCCCTGGAAGGAATTACAAGAAATTCTCTCAAATCATTACTCCCCTAAGCCTTCCAGAATTGCCAGATGCCATGCCTTCAGAAGGCGCATTCAGTCAGAGGGAGAGACCATTAGTGACTATATGGCAGCACTGAGAACAGCTGCCTTACATTGTGGGTCCAGGGATTACCTCGAAGATATGTTGCTAGATCAGCTGGTATGTGGAGTTAGAGATCCCAAATTGCAAAGACGATTACTAGCTAAAGGGGATCTTACCTTAAAGCAAGCCATAGAGGAATCCCAGGCTGCTGAGCTATCAGCACTCTCAGCAGCTGAAATACAGGGAAACCCAATCAAACTAGATAACCCAACAGTGCATTTTGATGAAGCCTCCACAAAGGAAGGTTTAGAAGAGGCTACTGAGATAAACCTCCTCAGACAGCCCAACGCAAATCAAAGGAAGTACAGGCAAGGTACAAGCCAAACCCCACGAATACAGACTGCCTGTTTAAGCTGTGGGGGCAATCATCTCAGGGCATCCTGCAGATTCAGGAATGCCATATGCTTAAGATGTCTAAAGAAGGGCCATTTGGCTAAAATATGTCAGGCAGGAAAGATCTTTAATCAGCCACAAAGGCCTCAGAAACCCATACAATATCCAAGACAAATTAAGGACTGCTTCACATCCTACCAATCTAAAATACCTAAAAATAATTCTAACAAAAGTGTTACTGTTTCTATAGAAGGGAGACCATGCAGAATGGAAGTAGACACCGGCTCTGCACTATCCATCATCTCGTGGGGCACCTTGAAGAAACTACTCCCCAGGATATCAAGACAGAAGATTCCAGCCTGCAATCTAACGCTTCGGGACTACCAAGGCAGAGCCATCCCTGTCATCGGAAAAGGCAAGTTTCTAGTTCATTTTCAAGGGTTTAAGGGTCACTTGCCTCTAGTGATAGTGGATGGCGTCCTCCCAAGCCTATTGGGACTAGACTAGGGGGAATCCACGCCATTGCAAGTTCAGAAGTTGAATCCCTGTTCAGGGACTATGCTGACGTATTCAGCGAAGGCCTAGGCTGCTACGTGGGAACCCCAATATCCTTCAGGGTAGACTCCCAGGCAGTACCAATACGCTTGAAGCCCCGCAGAGTTCCTTTTGCAATTCGTCCTAAACTTGACAAGGAACTTGACAAATTAATTAAGCAGGGCATACTGCAACCTACAGACTTCTCAAAATGGGAAACCCCTATAGTGACACCTCTAAAAAAGGACGGAAATTTGAGAATCTGCTCTGATTATAAATCTTCGATAAACAAATATTTACAAGTCAGTGCGTATCCAGTCCCTGTGGTACAACATCTACTCCATTCCCTTGAGCCTGGCTCCATTTTTGCAAAGTTGGACATGTCCCAGGCGTATCAACAGTTCCCTGTTGATGATGAAACTGCTGAACTGCAAACAATAGTAACTCACAGAGGGGCTTTCAAATGCACACGCCTACAATTCGGAGTTAGTGTGGCCCCTGGAATTTTCCAGTCCCTTATGGAAAGAATTTTGCAAGGGTTGCCGGGCGTCGTGCCATACTTTGATGATATTCTGGTATCTGCCACCAATCAACAGCAATTACTACAAAGGGTCAGAAGTGTACTTGACTGTTTTAGACAATCTGATCTTAAACTAAAAAGGGAGAAATGCACCATAGCCACTCCACAAGTGGAATTCTTAGGTTACAAGATTGATGCCAAAGGTATTCACCCAACTGAGTCAAAGGTCAAGGCCATTCACGATGCGCCTACTCCTACTAACAAAACTGAGCTTCAAGCTTTCCTGGGCCTCTTGAATTTCTATGCTTCGTTCCTGCCCCATAAAGCTTCTGTTGCCGAGCCCCTTCATAGGCTTTTAGACAAGAACTCACCATGGCACTGGGGACCAAGGGAGACTATTGCTTTCCAAGGAGTCAAGTCATTGTTAACGTCAAAAGCAGTCTTAATCAAATTCAATAAAGACTTACCACTAATTCTAGCAGCCAATGCTTCTCCTTTCGGAATTGGGACCGTTCTGAGCCACAGGCTGCCTAATGGTGCAGAAGCACCTATAGCCTTCTTTTCCAGGACACTGTCCTCCACTGAACACAACTATAGCCAGATTGATAAGGAGGCCTTGGCTGCAGTTGCTTCAGTAAAGAAATTCCATGAGTTTCTCTATGGGCATCACTTCGAACTCATAACTGACCACAAGCCACTGTTAGGTATTTTATCCAGCACCAAACAAACTCCCCAGATTTTATCCCCAAAGATGACCAGATGGACTGTTTTTCTGGCTGCGTATTCATACACTCTAGTCCACCGCTCCGGAAAAAACCTTTGCCATGCTGATGCACTCAGCCGTTGCCAGTTCCAGTCGAGGACCCAGCACCAGCAACTGCCGTTTTCCTCATTGAAGAACTCAGGCTGCTGGTCACTGCTTCCGACATCGCTGCCCATTCAGCCAAGGACCAGGTAATGTCCCAAGTCCTTGACTGGGTAGGGAGGGGGGTGGCCTACAGCCCCTTATCCATCAGAATTCCTACCCTACAAGCTACGCCAACAGGAACTTTCCTCATTGCAAGGCTGTTTACTGTGGGGAACCAGAGTAGTCATTCCCCCCAAGTTGCAAACCTCAATATTGAAGGTGTTGCACGAGGGTCACCCGGGAATAGTTCGGATGAAGGCCCTCGCCCGCAGCTACGTATGGTGGCCAGGCATGGATGCGCAAATCTCTAACTGGGTCAATTCTTGCCAGGCATGCCAAGCCACCAGGGCATTACCACCAGCAGCCACCCCTAGGACCTGGGAGGAGGCAGGCAGCCCCTGGTCCAGAATACATATAGACTTGGCTGGCCCCTTCCACGGGCGCACATTCCTGGTGGTAGTGGATTCATTTTCAAAGTGGGTGGAATTGACCTTAATGCACTCCACCACTACTGAAGCGGTCAGCAAGGCACTGACTAGGATGTTCGCCACACATGGTCTCCCTGATTCCATTGTATCTGACAATGGCCCCCAATTTACCCCCTGTGAATTTGAGATTTTCCTAGCAAACCTGGGCATCAGACACATATTAGTAGCCCCTTTTCATCCTGCTAGTAATGGGCTGGCTGAGAGGGCAGTCAGATCTGCCAAGGAGGTACTACAGAGATTGGGACCCATTAATTGGCATTCTAGACTGGCCCAATATCTGTTGAGCCAACATACGACACCTTGTGCCTCTACAAATAGGTCACCAGCCGAAGTGTTAATGGGACGCCAGCTGAGGACCACTCTTGATAGGCTGCACCCAAATTATGCCCCAATGCTTCTCCTTGGATCTAACAGCCAAGACAGAGGGTTCCTAGTAAATGACAAAGTGTTTGTCAGAAACTTTGCTGGGCAACCACTGTGGTTACCGGGTCGTGTAGTAGCAGTAACTGGTCCTAAGTCTTATAGGGTCCAGTTACCTGATCGGCGTGTCTGGCGGTGCCACATGGACCACTTGAGGAAACATTGGAGCACGGCACCCAGAGGTCATCTAGACGGTCCCCATACAGAAGCATCTCCACCACCCGGAGAAACCAGCCTCCAGCCCACCAGGGATGACAGCCTACCTGAAGAAGAAGCTGACCAAAGTCCTGACCCAGTTCCAGACGTCCCAGCAGCCTCACCTCCGACAGAAGCCATGCAGCAGGCAGAAGACAACAACCCGGCGTCATTTCCAACTGAACCAAGAAGATCTGGACGAGTACGCAGGCGCCCAACTTATTTGCAGGACTACGCATGCTCCTGACTGGGAGGGAGGAGTGTTGTGTATTGACTTGAGTTTCCACTCAGGTCCGTGCTTTGAGTGGGAAAGCACGGACCTCTCCCATTGGTCGATGCCGTTTGACAGCCGTTTAAAAGGCGGCTGTCAAACGGCATCAGCTGTTGCCGCTCCAGCTGGCTGCCGTGTTAGCGCGGCAGTAGCAGTAACCCTTTATTCTTTGAAATAAAGTGTGAGCTGAATTGTTGCCTTGGTCTCTGCCTGAGTGATTCCGCCGCTCTACAACACTTAGCATGGGATTGTTACTAAATAAAGACCCTGAAATTTATTTTCATTATTTGAATAAAATAGATTATGCTGTGATGCTTCACCCAAAATAGCTTAAAACCTCCCATTTTAAAACACTGTTAAGTATCTTTAGTTTGAAATCCTGTAAATTACATCTTACTTTCTTACCTCACCATGTAGCACATTAATGAGCATTTAGTTTATCACAGAAGCAGCATTTGCCCCAAGACAACTTTTTATTTAAAAAAATACATTTACAGTATAAAGGATTTAAAAACATTTTTCAGGTTTCTTAAAATTAGCAATCTGTCTGCCTGATAATCAATCTACCTCTCTAACTATCTTGAACATCACACTGAAGATGTTATTCACAAATCTTTTTGATCTCAGTGCCAATTATTTCTATATTTTTCCTTAGTTGCTTTTTCCTCCTCATTTTTGTACTGAATTTAGGTCTTGCTCCATCCTGGACTCTTAATGAAAGCATTATTATTATTATTATTATTATTATTATTATTATTATTGTTGTTGTTGTTGTTGTTGTTGTTGTTGTTGTTGTTGTTATTGTTTTACACAAAAATGACACTATACACAGCAAACGAGATAACCATGCTGGGTTTCATATCACAAATCACTAGTCGAAAACTTTCCAAGTGTTTAGGACTACGTGATGTATTGGTGAATTATGCGGGCAGATCCCAGTAAGGTGGCCTTCTGCAGCTGACCAGTGGTGATCTTATCAGCGCCAATTGTTTTTAAATGCTTGCCTAGGTCTTTAGGCACAGCACCCAGTATGCCGATTACCACTGGAACCACCTGCACTGGTTTATGCCAGAGCCTCTGCAGTTCGATTCTCAAGTCCTGATATCTAGTGACTTTTTCAAGTTGTTTCTCATTGATTCTGCTGTCACCAGGTATGTATATATAAAATGTTTTATAGAAGGTATTTAGCTCCAACGAGATTGGCAAAAATCTACTCCAACATGAGTCCCAAATGTTGGAAGTGCAAAAAAGCTGATGGTACATTTTATCACATGTGGTGGATGTGCCCCGAGGCCAGGACATACTGGATTTAAATTAAAAATTGGTTAAAAGAGATCGCTGGCTATCAGATTGAGCTCAGACCGGAATCCTTCCTTTAGGAATCATCAAAGAAAGATTACCGAAAGAAGTAAAATACTTAGTGTTACATATTACAACAGCCACCAGAATAGCCTTTGCGCAGATATGGAAAACACCAAACACCCCCAACGAAGAACTAATAATACACAAAGTAACAGAAGGTGCTGAGATGAATATGCTAACAATGAAATTGAAAGAAAAAGACGATTCTGAATTCTTTACAATTTGGAACAATTGGTATAAATGGCTAACAAACAGAACCAAGAAGTGAGACAAAAATGTTAATTGAAACAACCCTTAAGAAAGTAAAATAAAATTTTGTAAATTATATAAAGATATAAAAATAGTAATTATAGCTAAAGATATTATTTAGTAGTAGACAAATGCAATATAATGTATTTTGATATTTAAACCAAAATCCTGTATAGATGCCAAGAACGTTGTTGATACCATGATGTTTTATGATGTAAAAAAAAGAAAATTAATAAAAATATATTAAAAAAAAAGAAAGTCTATATTTTGAAGCAAATTTTAATTTAACCATTTTTTAAAATACAGCCCTAATAATTTTATTAGCTTTTAAAATCAGAACCTTAAATTCAGGAACCGTAACAATTTCTAAACTGTATTCTATTTTCCTATCTCTTTGGAAAGTAAAAAAAAATGTGTTAACTGGAAATACACACACACACACACACACACACACGCACACAAAGAAAAAAGGCTTTTCTGCCTTTTATGAAAGTTCAATTCATACAAACATGTTGCAATGTTATACCAGAAACACATAAATGATCATATACTTTACTAAAACCATCCAGCAACCAATGAAAAAAATGAATATAGCAAACCCTAATTTGAGTTTTATGAAGAAAATAATAGAGGGAGGGTGACTTTAAGCTTATCTACACAAAGGTTTAAATACAGATCTGCAGATGAACAGAGGCAATGTGTACGTGCCTTCTCAATGACTGCAGATACATTCAAGGATGTCCTGCAAGGGAAAGTTAATTACATGTCCAAGATCGATCAGAATAACTACTCCAGGCATGTGCAGAGCCTACTGTGCAAGTAAACAACTGTCACTTGATAAAAGTATAGATTAGCTACATGTTTGGTCACACCTGGGTAGAACCAGAGTTCTTTTACCTATGAAATGGATGTTGATTTGTGTGATATAAAATTGATCCCTGAGCAAAGGATTAGAAAAATAAACTCCATTGTTTGAGGAGAAAGCAAAGGATGGAGTGAAAGCCCTAGGTTCTGCCTCAATTTTATCTTCCCAATAAGCAATTGAATCGGAAGATCATTTAAAAGCAGTTTATTAGAGTACTCTGTTAAAGTGCGGTCTTTCTATGAAAAGGAGAGAGAGAGAACCTTTGAGCCCAATGTTTCACTTCTTTTTATAGTTAACACAACGAAGAAAGTGCAAGAGGAAAGTCGATCTGACAGAATAAAAATAACCTCCCCTTTGCATAGGAAATTAGTTACACGTAGTCAAACATGTTACATATTTGCATCCCATATTACATGTGTTCATTAAAATGAAGTCTGATGTCAGGAGAGGTGTAATTGTAAGGAAAAGGGTTGTTTGAAGTTCACAAAAGAGATAAGCCAGACCCCAATTTGTATAAACAATCTTTTTCTTATCTGGAGCTAGTCTCCATCTTGTTTATCAGTTTAGGAATGTTAAAAGCTAATAAATCTGAACATCATTTTAAAGGAGAGAAAATAAACCAAATTAAAATATGAAGTAATTATATTAGTTAACAAATAACAAAACTCATGTCTGTTTTGTTATGGTGGGTTTTTGTAGAATATTAGTCTTATGGGGTATTTAGGATGAGCTATTCTACTTTATTTTAAAGCTACATTGATAGAATCTTGCCAATGATTGCAAGATTTTTGCCCACCATTACTATCTTTACAGCGTACGGGCAGTTTCTTCTGAGCTCCTGTCCTGTCCACTGTCTAACTGTGAGTTATGCTGTCCCTGATCATTCCCTTGACGATGTCTCTTTGCCCAGTCTCCCATGGTTTTTCCCACATAATATTACAATAGCAATAGCACTTAGACTTACATATATTCCTCAGTGGTTTATGATACTCTCTTAGAAGTTTACAATGTCATCACATTGCCCCCAACAATCTGGGTCCTTAATGAGGCCTCTCTCAAAGTGTTGACAGTTATACAATACAAGGCATTGGAAATATAAAGATTAAGATAAATAGTACTTTAGGTTAATTCTAAACCCAGCATCCCAATGCTCTTATTTTTAAAAATAGGCAGTCTCAAGAAATAGGCATGAAATAGATTCAGCTAGCCTTTATCATAGAAATTCTCCCTCAATATCAAATGGATTACTTATGTGACCAAAAACAAATTTATGTGTGCATTGAAACATAGTTTGTTAAAAAAGCTTTTGCTATAGACATTTTTGTTGAAGCAGTAACCATCATAAGTTCTGCTACATTACCTGCTAGTCTGAAAAGACTCAATATCAAAGTTTTACTCCTGTCAATTACAAGAAAATGTTAATTTACGGGCCATTACCAACATTCAGACCTTCCGGCGCGCAGTAAAGACCCTGTTTTTTCAACAGGCCGGCCTGGCCCAGTAACAATTTGCGGGGTTTTAAATTTGGTATTTTTAATTTTTTTATCAGTTTTATATCTGTTAATTTTATATTCGGCCTCCAATTTAATCATTTTAAATTGTTTTTAATTGTATATACTGTTTCTGTTTTAGCTGGCTGTACACCGCCCCGAGTCCCTTTTTTGGGAGAGGGGGCGGTATAGAAATTTAATAAACATAAACATAAACATTTTATTTTATTTTGTCAAGCATGTATTAGATAACAGGTATAAGTATAAACATGATTATGAATACATGAAATGGATACGAATAAAAGGGAACATTAGGACAGGGATGGTAGGCACATTGGTGTGTTTATGCATGCCCATTACAGACCTCTTAGGAATGGGGTGAGGTCAACAGTAGACAGTCTAAGATGGCAGAGGAGAACCGGATAGAAATGGCTGTGGGCATAGCTACTTACAGGATTGCTGGGCATACGCATGGGGCAGTAAGGAGAGATTCACGCACATGGGTGATGGTAGAGGCAGGGAAACATACATAAGGGATGGGATGGACCAGATGTTAGGATATGAATAGAACGGATATTAGGCAGCTTGGATAAGGGGGGTGTAGAGCTAGAATATAGCTGCTTTTGTTTGAAAGTATCCATACTTGCTGTTGCTTGCATCTTGGTTACTGGAATAAAGTGAAGATTACTCCAAACTGTGAGTCTTGGCTGCTTTTTCCAGACCAGAGAATCAGGAGACCAGAGGCAGCTGAGAATTAGTAGTACAATATTACTGGACAAAAAGCTACGCAGGATTAGGTTAACAACTCTTAATGCCTTTTGACTATTTGTTACAGTGGGCTCTGGCACTTAGATGATTAGAGATGAGTACTCCAAGGTTCTTGACAGAGTGGGGGTCATCTACAAGGTCATATCCATTCAGCTTGTATTTTATTTTCTGATTTTTTTTTTGCCAATATGTAAGACAGAGTGTGATGATCCGGGATGTGGCACAAAAGCAACACAGTCAGATAATCAATAGGAGTCTCTTTATTAGCTCCAACTTTGCCCCCAATGTCCTGGTTACCTTCTGGCTGGAGAAGAACTCTCCCAGGAACAGCCTTTGGCTGCAGAGAATCAAGTCCAAAATGTGGTCAACAAAACCATAACTATAAGTCAAATCAAGGCAAAATGACGTAATTAGTCCGGCACGGCAGGAGCAAGAATTCCAGACGTGAAGGCATGGCAATAACTCAAAATGGTTGGGAAGATGCCAGGAACACAGATAACCAAAGTCAACACCAGATAAACTCATGTTTTCTCCCAGCAGCTACTGCACTCAGCATACATTTCTTTTAAACTCTCTTCCCAGCTGTGGCTAATGAAGGAAATCCGGGCCCTTTTCTCCCCTGTAAACCACGCAACCCATGTTGCTCTCTTCTCTGCTCCTCCCTATATGCCCTAGGATGAAGATGGGGTGGGCCTGGGTCTCCTCTGAACTCCCTCTCCCTTGTTCTACCTCTTCCCTACTCTGCCCAGCCGGACTTTGCTCTTCCCCAGTTTCGTCCATGGCCAACGGAGCCACACTCCCACTCCCTGTCAGCTGTTCATCTTCCTCCTCAGATTCAGACTCCAACAGGGGCATGACATAAAGCATTTGTTGTTGAGATTTGAAGTTGCCACTTGTTTCACCATTCTAACACATAGTCAAGGTCTTTTTGAAGGGTAGCAGTATTGTCGGTGGTGTTGAATAGTTTTACATCATCAGTGAAAAGAACGCAGTTGCTTTTAATGTGACCACAAAGGTTATTTAAGTATAAAGAGAGTTGGTCCTAGAACGCTGCCTTGGGGGACACCACTGTTGACAGGTACAGGATTTGATAAGGTGTTCTCTATTTTGACCGTTTGTTGCCTGTTTGACAGGAATGCATCTGTCCAGTTATGCAGGTGTCCAGAGATACCATAAGATTTTAGTTTTAAAAGTAGTTTGTTGTGGATCACAGAATCAAAGGCTTTACAGATGTCTATGTAAATAGCGTCTATTGCTTTGCCCTGATCGAGTTGTATAGTCCACGTTTTTGCAGTGTAGGAGTTGCAGATTACAGGATAATTTTTTTCTGAAACCAAATTGTTTGTTAGAGAGTAGGTTGTTTGTCTCTAAGTGGAGGGTAATGGATTGGTTAATAATTGATTCCATGATTTTGCAGGTGACGCAACATAGAGATTGGCATGTAATTTTCAACTATGCTGGGCTCTTCCTTTTTGAAGATGGGGATGACCGTGGCTAATGACCATAGGTTGGGCAAGGAGTTGGTCTTGAAAGATTTTTCAAAGATTATGCTTAGATGTTCTGCTATGGCAGTGGAAAGCTTTTTAAAGAAGTAGGCACATAGTCCATCGGGTCCTATAGATAGAGATGGTTTTAGATTGTATAGTACTTTTTTGACGTTATCTTCCCACTGAAGATAATGTAATATCCTCCCACTGAATTTATAGTAACATATATTTACACGTAAAACAAAATTATTTCTTTTCAGACCCTGTTTAAACATGCCAGATTATAAAACAGCCATAGAAGAAAAGGAGAGAAAAATGTGGGTAAAATGAAGTGGCGTCCCTGAAGGATGGGAAGTTCCAGAGAGAGGACATCGTCTCCCAAGACCCAAGATAGGAAGACAAGAGTCAGCTGTCATTTGTAAAATCCTGTTTTATGGGGCAAGTCTGGGCAGGAACCTGAGAAGTTTTTTTCCCCCAAGAGAAAAAGCAGCAGATCCAAGGAAAAAAGACAACTGTTGCTGAGCACTCTAGCTATAAATCCAGCACATGTTTTTCTTTTCATCCCTGTTTTTAAGTCCAGAAATTAGGGGAGGGATATGGAGAGAAGGGAGAAGGGTAAAGCAGTTCACAGGAAAGCTACAGGAGACTGATTTCTGGGAAAGAGACCAAGGAGTAAACCGGACATTGGGTGAAAGACAGGATCATGTTGTACATCTGTTGTAAATATCTGTTGTAATTATTTTTAGTACATATACTAAGAAAACAGGAAAGTCTCCTCTGTCTTGTTTTCAGAGGTGGTATTCAGCAGGTTCTGAGGTACCAGTTCTGTAGAACCGGTAGCAGAAATTTTGAGTAGTTCAGAGAACTGGCAAATACTACCTCTGACTGGAGAGTTTACAGTATCCTTCCCCTGCTGCACCCACCAAGCCACGCCCACAGAACAGGCAGGAAAAAAAATTTGAATCCCACCACTGCTTATTTTCTATGTATCAACTGCCATACATGAAAATCAAAATACACTTTCAGTTCTTAAAGAACCTAGTCACCCTGTGACATATAAAGCACCAGGAATATTTATGTATTAAAGTTTATCTTCAGTGATTGTTCATTCTATGCAGGCTTTACCCTGGCAATATCTGAGAAAAGGACCATGAAAATAACCATGAATCATGACCAATTGATGGAGACTATTGCCAATAATGTCAAAACTTTTGTTAACATTTTTGAACTCCTCTTTGTTGTATGAGACTACCATCTTTAAAATTATAATCCTTTATTTTTTAAGGGCGCATGGAACTTTAAAAAGTTAAATTCACATGTAATCTCTTCCAGATATGCTGAGACATGTAAGTCATGCCCCATTTTCTCAGTGATAGATATTAATTGTTCTGCAATGTTTGCTTCCAATAGTTATTCTGGCTATGTCTACACATACACCAAAGCTCTTGTTCACCCTGAAAATACTTACACTGGACATACCCAAATATATAACAAATCTTCTCTTATAAAATGCTCTTTTTGTACATCTGCAGAGTGTGTCTCTGCTCACATACAGACCTGTACTTGAAACTTTTGAATGCAGGACTTAAAGGTTTTTTTTTGTATTTTTTCCAGAAATATTCAAAATAAGATTTGCTTGCTGAAATATGTGTTTCCAAATAATCACAAAAATATATTTTTGAGTGTCAGAAAAGCAGGCTGTAGCTTAAAATGATTTTTTTCTCCCTACATTTAAGGTGTTGATTCTAAAAGCTCATCAAAATGAAATGTTATTAGGGTTCACTGTTTTCAAAAATTATCAAAAAAGGTTTCCATATAGTAAAGCAGTCTCTCTAAATGACTGCCTCAATTTATCAGGAAGGCTTTAAATTAAAATTGAGGGGTGAGGGTGACCAATCTTTAATTCATAATAAATCAAATAATTGGATCTAATTCCAAGCAAAAAACCCTAGAAAGCAAGTCAAATAATGAAGTATGAGGGATGGGAAGGAAGACAAACTGAAACACCAAACAGGAGACATAGGAAGCATACCCAGAGTCAGACATAAAGATTTCAAATGCCTATTGTACATACAAATGGACAAAGTTTGGGGAAAAAACAGGGTGAACTTGAATTATTAATGCATGAAGATAGATACGATATAGTTAGAATTACAGAAACTTGGTTGGATGAAACCCATGACTGAACTTACTGATAGAATGATATAAACTGTTCAGAAAAACCAGATCCCATAAAAGAGGAGGTGGAATTGCACAAAAGTAAAAAAAAATCACTATATTGCTACAGAAATGCATAAAACCAAGATGAAAACTTTTAAAATGCATATGGATCAATATAAAAGAAAAAAAGAATGATATGGCCATAGGTGTATACCACAGGCCACCCACCAAGCAGAAAAAATGTGTACTTCTTGCTAACCAATTAACAAATGCATGTAAGGAAACACCCTACAATAATAATGGGGACTTCAGTTACCCTGACATCAACCCAAAGACTAATTCCAAGTGAGAAATCAAGTAAGTTTCTGACCATCCTAGCTGACAACTTTGTTGTCCAAAAAGTAGAAGAGAGAATTAGAGGGACAACCATAGTGGACTTAATTCTCACAAATAGAGAAGGATAGAAGGAATTGAAACTGCAGAAACCTTGGGTGAGAGTGACCACATCATACTGGAATTCAGCATAATACAATGTAATAGAACTTAATGATACCAGATTCTTAGATTTTAAAAGAGCGGATTTTAACAAACCCAGAGAGAGCTTTGGAAAAGTTCCTTGGATAAAAATCCTAAAGGAGAAAACAACTCAAGAATCTTGGGAAACTCTGAAAAATATGATCATAAAAGCCCAGTCCCGCACAATATCATCTGTCTAATCTTGATTAATTTAAATCACCGCGACCTGATATTACATTCCAGGCAGGGGTGGGATTCAAATTTCTTAACAACCGGTTCTGTGGGCATGGCCTAATTTGTGGGTGTGGCTTGGTGGTCATGTGACTGGGATGGGAGTGGCTTGCTGACTGGGCGTGACCAGGTGGCCATGTGACCGGGGTGGGCGTGGCCAGGTGATCATGTGACTGGCAAACCAAATGTAAGTGGTCCTCGCTTAATGACCAGGTCCTCGCTTAATGGCCAGTTGCTTAGCAAGTTTTCTAATTTACGACTGACCTCCACAGAGCTACTTGGCCTGTTTTTGGTGTTTTGACAGCCACACACACACACACACACACACACTTATGACCAGTTACAATATCCCACACAGTCTTGTGAGTGAGGTTTTCTATGTTTTTTGCCAGTTTCCAACAATTCCTTCTGGTTTCTGGTTAAAAATGCCCATTGGGGAAAATGGACTTGTTTAATAACCAGTGTTTGCTTAATGACCACAAGGTTCACTTAACAACCATGGTGTTTGCCTAACCCAAGGGTCTGCAACCTTAAACACTCAAAGAGCCATTTTTCTATTTTCTTTTAAACAGGTATCTCTGTCTCTTTTTTTCTTTCTTTCTTTCTTTCTTTCTTTCTTTCTTTCTTTCTTTCTTTCTTTCTTTCTTTCTTTCTTTCTTTCTTTCTTTCTTTCTTTCTTTCTTTCTTTCTTTCTTTCTTTCTTTCTCCCTCTCTCTTTCTCATCTCTCTCTTTCTCATCTCTCTCTCTCTACCTCTTTCCCCCTCTCTCTGTTTTTCATTTCTCTTTCTCTCTCTCATCTATAACTGCTAAGATTGGAACATGTATTTTTATAATCCTATTTCTTTGCAGTTTTTTTCACACACATTTGTGTATATGTATCCAATACTCTTTCTTCCTTTCCGCTATTTATTCAAAATGGGCAATGATTGTGTGTGTGTGTGTGTGTGTGTGTGTTATGTATGTGTATGGATATGTATATATATTTTACTTTTAATGTGTGCCAGTGTACTTGCAGTAAAAAAATGACAATAAAAGTTACCTTATCCTATCTTCCTTCTTTCCTTCCCAACCCCATTCCTCCCCACACTCTATTTTGTGTTGGCTTCCCAGCCAAGTACTTACCAGATCTGAGCCTGTTTAGCTTTCTAAAATCAGCCCCAGGTAAATCGAAAGCCCTGCAGGGGTGGGGGATGCAGCAGCAGCAAGACGATTCCACCGGTGGCGGGGCTTCCGGGATCAGTCCCCCCTGCCATCCATATGGCTGCACATGTGATGCATCAGGGCTTCCAGGCTCTGCTCCCCGCAGCCGCTGTCAGCTGTCCCTGTGGCAGCTTTTTCCTGGCCAGCAGGAGGAGGAGAACGCTCTCTCCTCTTGCTGACAAGCACAGCCCTGGCCACACAATGGCTTTTTCCTGGCCAGTGGGAGGAGGAGAACGCTCTCTCCTCGCTGGCAAGCACGGCCCAGGCCCCACGGCAGCTTTTTCCTGGCCAGCAGGAGGAGGAGAATGCTTTCTCCTCTCCCTGGCAAGCACGGCCTTCAGGCAAACCCAGGGATGTGGCAGGTGTTGGGAGATAGCACAGCAGCCTAGGCTGGCCCAGGTGTCAACTCAACCGGGGCTTGTAGGTCCACTAAAGAGAGAAGATGGCAATGAAGTAACAGGCAACAGAGAGAAAGCAGAACTGCTTAACTCATTCTTTGAATCTGTCTTCACACAAAAAGAAACTATAGCTCAACCCACCAAAAACGTAACTGTAAAAGACAGACCAGAAATAAAAGTTAAAATAAGCAAAAAAATAGTAAGAGAACACCTGTCTGATCTTGATGAAAACAAATCACTGGGGCCTGATGGATTACATCCCAGAGTTTTACAGGAGCTGGCAGAGGTCATCTCAGAACCACTGCACCATATCTTTCAAAAATCCTGGAGCATCGGGGAACTACCAGAGGCCTGGAAAAGAGCTGATGTGGTTTCCATCTTCAAAAAAGGAAAAAAAAGAGACCCAGGAAAACTATAGACCAATCAGCCTAACATCAATACCCAGGAAGATACTGGAAAAGATAATAAAAAAAACAGATCTGCCAACATCTAAAACAAGTAAACATCTAAACAAGTAAAGTAATAACTAGCAGTCAGCACGGGTTTGTTAAAAACAGACCATGCCAAACCAATCTTATTTCATTCTTCAACACAGTGACTAAATTAGTAGACAAGCAAAATACTGTGGACATAATATATTTAGATTTCAGCAAGGCATTCGACAAAGTAGACCACAACCTACTTCTTAGTAAGCTAGAAAAAGGTGGAATAGATAGCACCACCACTAGATGGACTCACAACTGGCTGGCAAACCATATTCAACGAGTAGTCCTTAATGGGTCTAAGTCTACATGGAGGGAAGTAAGCAGTGGGGTGCCACAAGGTTCTGTCTTAGACCCAGTACTCTTCAATATCTTCATTAACGACTTAGATGAGGGAATAGAAGAGGAACTTACCAAATTTGCAGATGATACTAAGCTGGCAGGAATAGCTAACACCCAAGAAGATAGGCTTAAGACCCAGATAGATCTTGACAGACTGGGCCATATTCAATGTAGAAAAAAGTAAAGTCCTACACTTAGGCAAGAAAAACCAAAAGTAGAAAAGAGCAACCAGGATGATTAGGGGACTGGAGACCCTAAAGCATATGGAGAATGGTTAAAGGAATTGGGCATGGCTAGTCTAGTAAAGAGAAGGACCAGGGGAGACATGATATCAGTCTTCCAATATTTGAGGGGCTGCTACAGGGAAGAAGGGGTCAAGCTATTTTCTAAAGTGCCTATAGGCCAGACAAGGAATAGTGGATGGAAACTGAACAAGGAGAGATTTAGCTTAGAAATACGGAGAAACTTTCTGATAGTGAGAACAATCAACCAATGGAACAGCTTGCCCTCAGAAGTTGTGGGAGCACCATCACTTGAGACTTTCAAGAAGAGATTGGACTGCCATTTGTCAGAAATGGTGTAGAGTCTCCCGCTTGGGCAGGTGGTTGGACTAGATGACCTACAAGGTCCCTTCGAACTCTGATTATCTGTTATCTGTTACCAGAGCCCTTTCTCTGATTTTTGGATAGTTTGTAAGTAGTTAGTGGACAGATACACATCTGTAGAACTGATGAACAAATAGAGGTAAAGACTGAGAGTCAATAGTCAAAACTAAAGGATAAGCCAACTATAAAAGAAAATATGAAAACCCAGGAGCATTATGTAGCTTAGATAAAGTCTCAATTCAGAGGTGAAATTCAACCACCTCGCACCACCTCAGGAGAAGTGATAGGGATGATTTGAATTGGTTCGGAGAGGTGGTAGGGACAATTTGAATCAGTTGGCTATGCCCACGCCCACCCACCTTCTTCCTTTTAGAGACTGAGTCCCACTCCCATGCACGCATGCCTTCTTCCTTTTAGAGACTGAGTCCCACCAAGCCACATCCACAAAGCCATGCCCTCAGAGCTGGTAGGGAAAATTTTTGAATTTCACCTCTGTTTCAATTCTTCCACAGAACAACTATTTTTGCAATGATTCTGACTGTGTGTCTGCTATACATATAATCTTACATTTGGTAGGCAGGTACACTTTTATTTCATCTGAGAATTAGCTATTTATTAAATAAAAACATTTGGCCCTTGTCAGCATAACTTGAACAGCCCCTATGATTCAATAAGACCTGAAGCACATTTAATATATGGAAGAAAAATCGCTAAACATAAATATCACCTCATTAATTCCAATGAAAATAGAACTAGTAGAAACATAATTAATTTAACTGCTTTGGATCCCATGGCTAAGGAATGATAGTTGTAAAAAATACTATTTTTTTCAGAATGTAAGGATAAAAGAAGAGTCTTTTTAAACTCATGTTCCAGTTGAGGAATAAAAATAATCTGCCTGCATTTCTAGAAATACTGTAGCTTTTAGGGTCTTCTGCTTAGGTGGTGGTGGTGGTGTTGTGTGGATTACTAGATGACCTACAAGGTCCTTTCCAACTCTGCTAATCTAATCTAAAAATTGTATTCTTTATTATATTATAGATAATGTATAAAAATGTAAATTGACTCAATAAAATTATCCTAAAGTTGAAAAAATGAGAAATAATAAAACTGAACATGACATATTCACATATTCTTTAACTTTCCAGAGATAAATATGATAGACATAACTACACATAATTGCAAAAATGAACAAAACCAGGGTTATATACCATACATTTGACACATACAAAAACACATATATATTAACATTTAACAAAATTCCTAGGTACTTTTGATATTTGCTTTCATTATTATAACCAATTCCACTGGATAAACTGCCAAAGCTATTTCTCCCAGTAACTGCTATTGCAATACTTCTATTTAGGTAAAGTTATGGACACAAAGCATATAATTTCTAGAAATAAAAGTGGCTACATTGCAGTAGTGGCATTCAAGTAATTTAACAACTGGTTCTCCTAGTGACTGGTTGGGTAGGCGTGGCTTGGGGGTTCATGTGACTGGGTGGGCATGGCCAACACGATGTCACTCTCAGCAAGGTGGGGCACACCTTGCTGTGAGTGATGTCAAGTTGGCCATGCCCATTCAATTACATAACTGATGCTGCAGAGACAGGGTGATTTCCTACATACCTTCCCCCCACACAGAGATCCTTGGGCTGACAAAATAAAAGCCCATTTAAAGATTGCAATTGCCTGCCAAGCTGCCTGCCAAATGCTGGCAAAAGAAGGCCAGGGGAAAAAAAGAGAAGGGCTGATGGAAACGCCCCATTTTCTGCTTCCATTGGGCTGTCTGCACCGCATTGGATCGGGATGGGGAGGGAGGAAAGCAAAAAGCCTACTCGGTCCATACGTACACACCAGCACGACGGCAAATCCCTCTTCCAGCTCCCCTCTTGCTCCAGGCACCAATTCCGCCAGCGCTCCATGTGTGCAACCCCCCCAAAATTTTAAAGAATTAGAGCTGAAGTCCACAAGGCACACTCACTATTTTCCTCTATGACTGGCCTTGGAAAAGCCTGCCCTCACAATTTTACTCCCTTTCTTCCAGCACTATTATTTATTTATTTATTTATTTATTTATTTATTTATTGAATTTCTATACCACCCCCTCTCCCAAAAAGGGATTCGGGGCGGTGCACAGCCAACTAAAAACAGACAATATATACAAGTAAAAACAGATTAAACAATTAAATCAAGGCCGAAATACAATTTAAAATATAAAACTAATAGATTTAAAATTTAGAAATTTTTTAAAATTTAAAAACCTAATTAATTAAAACCTCAGAAAATCGTTACTGGGCCAGGCCGGCCTGTTGAAAGAACAGGGTCTTTACTGCGCGCCGGAAAGTCTGAATGTAGGTAATGGCCCGTATCTCCGGGGGCAAATCATTCCACAGGGAGGGGGCCCCCACAGAGAAGGCCCGCACCCTCGGGGCCGCCAACCGGCAATGATCAGGCGGCGGAACCCCGAGGAGGCCAACCCTGTGGGAGCGCACTGGGCGGCGGGAGGCTGTTGATGGCAGCAGGCGGTCCCGTAAGTACCCAGGTCTCAAGCCATGGAGCGCTTTGAAAACGATCAATGCCATCTTGAATCAGATCCGGAAGGCCACAGGAAGCCAATGCAGCCCACGGAGAAGCGGTGTTACATGGGAGCTCTGAGGGGCTCCCAAGATCACCTGTGTGGCCGCATTCTGGACCAACTGCAGCCTCCGGACACTCTTCAAGGGGAGCCCCATGTAGAGAGCATTGCAATAGTCCAAGCGGGAGATGATGAGGGCGGAAGTGACTGTGTGAAGTGCGTCCAGATCCAGAAAGGGCCGCAACTGGTAAATCAGACAAATCTGACAAAAGCCCCCCCCCTGGCGACGGCCGTAATGTGATCTTCTAAAGACAGCCATACGTCCAGGAGGACACCTAGATTGCGAGCCCTTTCCATGGGGGTCAAAATTTCTCCCCCCATGGCCAGCGACGGAACAAGCTGGCTGTATCTGAGCGCAGGAAACCACAGCCACTCAGTTTTGGTCGGGTTGAGATGAAGCCTGTTAAGACCCATCCAACTCCGCACGGCCTCCAGGCACCGGGTCATCACTTCGAGGGCTTCGTTGGGGTGGCCCGGGATAGAGATGTACAGCTGAGTGTCATCAGCTTACTGATGGAACTCTACCCCGAAACCACGGATGATCTCACCCAGCGGCTTCACATAAATGTTGAACAGCAGGGGCGAGAGCACCGATCCCTGAGGCACCCTACATAATAGGGGCCTCGGGGTCGACCTCTGCCCCCCTGTCAACACAAATTGTGAACGGTCAGAGAGGAAGGAGGAGAACCACCGTAAAACGGTGCCTCCCACTCCCAACCCCCCCAACCATTGCAATAGGATACTGTGGTCGACAGTATCAAAAGCCGCTGAGAGATCTAACAGGACCAGAACAGAGGAACAACCCCTGTCCCGGGCCCTCCAGAGATCATCCACCAACGCGACCAATGCCGTCTCCGTGCTGTGCCCGGGCCTGAAACCCGATTGGAGGGGGTCTAAATATACCGCTTCATCCAGGTACTGAGGGAGCTGACGTGCCACCACACTCTCAACAACCTTCGCAACAAAGCGGAGGTTGGAGACTGGACTAGTTCAAGGAATCCTGGGTGTGGCAGCATATTGCATGCTTTTCACTCCAAGCAGCCTGAACTGGAAAACGCATGGCTGGGGTGGAAGAGCAATCCTTCATAACAAGCTCTGAACCATTGCTGGTGCTCCAAATGCGGCTCTGGCTACAGGCATGCAATTTCCAGTCAACAGGGAAGGCAGCCAAGCTTGCTGGGCCTCAGGGATCATGGGGAAGGCAGCAGGGAAGGCAGGCAAGCATGCTGGGCCTCGAAGACCATGTGGGATGCAACTGGATGAGAAACGAAGGAAGACTCAACAGACAGAAATCAGCTGATTGAGGCAAGCAAGGGAACCAGAAAGCAGCAGCAGCTATGCCTTGGCCCTAGGCACAGGCCAAGGCAGGCAAGGTAAGATAAGGAGTGATTAGGAGGGGTAGGGCAGGTGGGGTGGGTGGAGCCAGCCAGTGGTGGCATTTTCTGGTTCGCCAAAATGTGTAGAATCTTAACCAGTATGCCCGAACTGGTGCGAACTGGCAGCAGCCCACCTCTGCTAAACTGGTTTCCCTGTACCTACTTCCTTCTATAAATTGTATGAAATGTCAAAAAATGGTACTTTAATATATCAAGGTTTTTGTTTCATTGTATAGATGTTTAATGGGCACTCTTGCTCTTCAGTTCAATAGCATGATACATAATAGTTTAATAAACTACATAATAATAATTCTAAATTACACAGCCCACATATTCATTTTCTGTTGTGACCTCATGATGCAATATATTGGTTATGAGACAATAATTCCTGGGTCCACAAGCAGCAACAGTTAAATTATAAGAAAGAAATATCAGTGTAATTCTATTATTTAGTGTTGAAGAGCAGAAAATTATTTTAAAAAATAGTCGTGTAAATTTAAAGATATATTATCTAATAATTTGATTAGGTTATAAGGATTCTAGAATTATAAGATACTTTTTACAAATTACCACTGTAGGACTGGAGTGTTCAAATTGCTAATTAGGATTTTAAAATATACCATATTTTTTGCTCCATAAGACACATATTTTTGTTTCTTAAACAAGTCTGTGTGTCTTATGGAGTGAATATTGCCAAAACCCTGCCCACCTGCGCTCCCACCCACCCACCAGCCATTTTCAGTCACTGTGTGCCTCATTTTTGGCCTCCGCACATCCTGTTTTCTGCCTCCGTGTGCCAAATTTTCAACCTGTTCCAGGTGGCAGGGATCACCACTATCAATTGCTGCCGATTGCTGCTGCCATTCACTGCTGCCACATGGTAGTGGTGGCGCATGGCAGCGGTGATCGGCAATGATCATTGGCAGTATCATTGCCAGCGATCGGAGGTGGTGATCAGTGGCAGCAGCAATTCCCACTGCCTGGAATCGGCCAATAACAGGATGTGCAAAGTCTGAAAATGGGGCACGCAGAGCCGATGATAGGTGGTGGTAATTGGCGACGGTGATCCTTACTACCTGGAACAGCTGATCAGCAGTATACCAGAACTCCGATCCAACTATCAATCAGCTGCTTGTGCTAAATCAGACTGCGATAACATGCTGAAGACTGTTTGCTATTTGCTGCAAGGACACTAGCCAGATGAATACTGGGAGGCAGAGGCAGGTTTTTTTTCTTGTTTTCCTTTAAAGCTAATGTGTGCCTTATGGTCCTGGGCGTCTTATGGAACAAAAAATACAGTAATCCTTTTTTTTTTCCAGGGGTGGAAAGCATTTTTGTACAGCTAGGTAGAGAAGGCAAAGATAAACAACTATTTTTATATATGTTTACTTCATAGAACAAAAGTGTTACTTGTCTTGAATTGTTTTATGTATTTGCTTGGATTGCATTGGAAAATATTTTTTTTTACATATCAAAAATATTTTCTTTTATTTTCCCACAGTCAGTGTCTTGAAAGATATGTCCTCTTCCTATTCGCTATGTTCTCATAATTTTTAGTGCATAAATCTGCTGTGGAAAGGTATTGCTTAGTCAAATTTTCATAGCGGCAGCTCTTCAAGGGGGAATATTTATACTAATGTAGGAAGTTAGCACCCACCCCTCTCCTAGAAAATTGAAATAGCCTAGGACATATTAAAAAGGCAGAATATTTCCCCTAAAAAGAGTAGAAACTCAAGAAGCAGAAACTCATCCCAGAAGGAGAAACTCACCCCCACCTTTGTTAATGGGTGGGCCATTAAGGCCTGGGCCAGAATACTTTACATAAGAAGGGGCTCCAGGTAAAGCTATAGAAATTGCCAAAAGCCCTTGTAAGGGCATAATCGCCCAGCAAGGCTAGACCAAGTCAGGACAGCCTACAGAGTTGCCCCTGGGAGTCTGACAACCAATTAGAATACAAGCTCCAATTCAAATCCCAACAGAGGGCATAAAACCCAGAATTCTCAGTACCTCAGCCCTTTTTTCTTGACCTTCTCATCTTGAGTATGTGATCAGACTTTTCTAGAGCTCCAGGCCATGTGGTCCTGTACACCATTAAACCTTCCAAGCAGCCTCCATGTTTCCAGTGTTTTTTTCCCCACTTGGAACTGAACCCAGAAGGATATTTCTTTCAACACTAATATTTAGTGTAGAGGAAATATTTTCAAGGAAAATAAACGAGGCTTGGGAAACTATAATCTGTTTCCTCAGAATCTCTTCTGTGATTATCTCTTTTATGTAAAAAATAATCTTCTAAAATTGTGAAAAACCGTCTCCTAAGCAAAGCAAATCTGCTTCTTTGTCTATGTTGTTTTGAATACTTACTTCTTAGGAGAAAAACATTATTCAAGGAATGTTACCTAAATCCCTAAACTCCTTTTTATGACCCTGTAATTCCTTAATTCAGTGGTTCCCAAACTTTTTCAGTCCAGTGCCTCCTTGGTGCTACAAACTCATCCTCAGTGCCCCCCACCCAGGGGTGGGATTTAAATTTATTAACAATTGGTTTTGTAAGCATGGCTTGGTGGTCATGTGACTGGGTGGGTGCGGCTTGCTAGCTGGGCATGGCTTGATGGTCATGTGACCAAATGGGCGTGGTTTTGTGATCATGTGACTGGGTGGGCATGGCCATGTGGCTGGCAAACCAAATATAAGTGGTCCTCGCTTAATGGCTGGTTGTGTAGTAAGTATTCTAATTAATGACTGACCTCCCCAGAGATACTTGACCTATTTTTGGAGTTTTGACAGCCATGCACACACACAAACACATAGACACACACACCCTTCTAACTCTGCTGGAACAGGTCTCTCACTCTTTCCCTCTCTCCCTCCCTCCCTCCATGTCCCATTCACTTTTTCCTCCCTCCCTCTTTCTTTCTTTCTTTCTCTCTCATTCCCTCTCTAGTTTTTCTCGCTTTCTCTCACACTCTCTTTCCCTCTCTCTCTTTCTTTCTGTCCCTTCTTTCCATCCCCCCTCTTTCTTTGTTTATCCCTTTTCTTCCTTTCTCTCTCCCTTTTTATTTCTTTTCTTTCTTGTCTGTTCCTTATCTCTTTCTCTCTTTCCCTCTCTCTTGCGCGCTTTCTTTTTTTCTCTCTCTTTCCTTCTGTCCCTCTCTCTCTTTCTTTTCTCTTTCTCTCTCTTTTTCTCTCATTCCCTCTTTCTAAATCCCTTCCTTAACCTATCTACCTATTTTCTATCCAGGCAGGCGTGGTCTAATCTGTCAAAGGCCTGGGCTAATCCTGCATCACCCCATTTCCCCTTTCAGAGACCCCGGCACTTAATTTCCCCAATTCCTCCCCCATGACTGCCTCTTTCATCATCCCACAGCCGTGACTTTACCTTCCTCCTGTGGCTGGCTGCCAGGGAAGGCAATCCAAGGCTGAGCCATTGTTGTCTCTGGGCTCCCCGCCAGCCCATGTCACACTTGTCACGAATGCCTGCAGCTGCCACATATTTTTTGGGGGGGTGGCTAGACTGCATAAAATAGGCATGACTCACTTAATCATCTTGTTTAGCAACAGAATTCTGGGAGCAATTGTGGCCGTAAGTTGAGGACTATCTGTGATATTATTTGCTGTAGCAAATATGAAAGGGTATTTACAATTGCTGAACCTCATTGATAGAAAACCAAAGACACTGTGGAATGAAATCAATTTTATTTATTTCCTATATTTATAGCACATCTTAATTGTATACTACTGAAAGCTGTATTCTCTCTCCTTTCTTCCCCTCAACAACCTTGCTAGGTAGGTTGGCCTAAGAGAGAGTGACCCAAGCATCTTTAATCCCCAATTGAGCAATTCATGGTTTCCCAGTTTCTAAGTCAAAATTAAAGACAAAGATCACAGAATTTCAGAGAGCTGTTAGCAGAGACAAGCAGTATTAGAACAATATCTGTAAAGACACTGAAGAAACAGACATGGAAAACCAAAGAAAGTTATCCAAAAGTTCTCTGAACTCAAAAGGAGGTCACAGCCACAAATTGGGTAGTAAAGAATGCTAATGGACAGATAGTAACCAGTAACCAGTTCAAAGGAGATCAAACGAAGATGGAAAGAGTATGTAAAAATACTATACTGAACAGTACAAATGTCACCATCCTTAGAAGATATTCCTTATATACCCTTTCTTTCTATGATCGATCATAATTTATAAACTTTGAATGCTGTCCAGCTCTCAATGCCGCTCTACACCATGCATCTTTAAATCTAGCCTAGTGTAAACTGGAGATGCTGAAGGTGTGGTTAACGATTTACAATTTGGTGTAATTTTATGATGCAAACTTAAACCATCAGGATGGTTAATAGGTTAACATTAACCTAACCCAAATAATTACGTTAACTTATGCTATGCTTCAGCTAACCATGATTTAGCGTAAAAGCCAGAGGTTTTCCTTTGCTTTCAAAACCTGGCTGCCTTTTTGCTGGAAATCTTGGCATAACAAGGGGGCACGCATACGTCTTGCCTTCCTCGTACCCCACCACTGCCCCCTGAGAGAACTCCCTTCGCCCACCCGTGTAGGAGTCTTCGTCTCCGGCCACCACCAGAAGGCTCTGGATGGCACCAGGGAAGAAGCCCGGCTTTCCGTCTCTCTCATTCCGTGGCTCTGTGTGTCACGCGTTGGGCTTCCTGGATGACTTGGAGGCAGCGGCAGACCAGGCCAGGAGAACTGCCCCACCGCAAGTCCATCCTGTCAGCCGCCGGGAGACCTTCCTCGCAGCCGGCTTGACCCAGCCCATATGGGGACCTGTCACGGCTGAGTGCAGGCAGTACTTCCGGGATGGGAAGGGCGAATCCCACCTGCAGCGCTGCACTGATCTCCTGTGCCTGCAAAAAACCTCCAGCCACCACGTATTTTTTTCGGTGCAGCTGGACTCCTCCAGCGCCCCCCTGCTGCCTCTTAGTGCCCCCCATGCCAGCCCCCTTGCCTCTTAGCACCCCCCTAAGGCATCCCACCACACCCCAGGGGGAAGTACCGCCCACTTTGGGAACCACTGCCTTAATTCAAGAGAGAGTTGGGGCATAACCTCCAATCCAAACAAAAATAGCTTTCGGATCAATTGGGACTTCTCTTCTTCAATTACTGCTATTGCTTCAGATGAGACAGCATAGCAACATTTTATACCTGCACTAGTTTACCACCCTGAAACTTAATGATCCAAAATCAACCAGGCCATATATATGGTCCAATCATTATTTAATAATTATAACACAGAAATAATGGCCATCACCTATAAAATGGACATACCCCCTATTGTCCCCTTATTTGAGCCCTGGTGGTGCAGTGGTTAGAATGCAGTATTGCAGGCTAACCCTGCCCACAGCTTGGAGTTTGATTTTGGCTCAGGGTTGACTCAGCCTTCCATCCTTCCGAGGATTGAGGACCCAGATTGTTGGAGGCAAGATGCTGACATTTGTAATCTGCTCAGAGATTTACAAACTGTAAAGCACTGTGGGCAGTAAATAAGTCTAAGTGCCATTGCTATTGTTATATAGGTTATGTTTAATACTTTTGTTCTAAAGTAGTGCAGACTGTTTTGTACTTCTGTTTAATGCTACAGAAAGAACAGATAGAGGCAATACTGGCCCATCTTTACCATGGCTGCTGGAGTGAATACACCCTGCAGAATTTGAAGAAATGACAGCACCAAGGAAAAAATATGCTATCCTTTGGACTTTGACATATTGTGCACTGCATTTTGAGGAGAAATTGGTGAAACAAGATACCAGTGAGTTGCTTTATTGCCTTATTAATTACAACATATATTGAAAGTAGTTGTATCTGTCTATACTTACATCTTTGACTTAGGAATGGCATAGATAGGATATAAAAATCCTCCTTCTGAATGTAGAGTACAGTCATCCTATCTAATGTAATATTTCAGACATATATCCTTAGGAGGGGCAGTCCCACAGACAATCTGCCCTTGTGTAATATAGGACTTTAAAGGAAATAACCAGCATTTTGGGTTTCACCCAGAAAGCATCTGGGAGTCAATATAGTTTACATAACAGTGAAGTAACCCAGGTGAACCATGGAGCTTCTTGATCAGTGATGGCGAACCTTTTTGTTGTGGTATGCCGAAAGCCCGCATGCGCCAGCACCCACAATGCAATGCACCCTGCACCCTGCGCATGCGCGCACAATACCCCCGCCATGCCACCTTATCTGCACTGCGCATGCGCATGCCTCCCAGCTGATTTTTGGCCTTGAGGCTGTTTTTGCCCTCCTGGGGGCTCAAGGGAAGCCTCTGCAGCCTTGGGAGGCTGAGGAATGGGTCCATTTCGACATTTCTGGTATTTCCAAAAGGCCTGTTTTTCGGCCTCCCAAGGCTGCAGAGGCTTCCCTTGAACCTCCGGGAGGGCAAAAATGGCCTCAAATGGGCTGAAAATCAGCTGGGAGGTGTGAAAATCAGCTGGGATGTGCAGTGCAGGTAAGTTTGGCTGGGGCTCACGTGCCCGCACAAATGGCTCTGCGTGTCACCCGTGGCACGCGTGCCATAGGTTCGCCATCATGGTTTTAGATGGTTTTCAAGGTCACCTTATATAGAGTGCATTGCAGTCAGTAATTGTAGTATAGGGCATGCATGATCATGATCAAGGCCTCTTAGTCTGGGAATTTGTGCATTGGTAAACATTTAGGAAAGCATGGCCCCCTGGCCTTGGATGCCACCCACTTTTTTACAAGGAGTGGCAAATCCAAGATAACACCCAGATTGAGTACCAGATCTGTCCAGGAGAGTTTTAGCTCATTCAGAGTAAGATATATCAACAAGCTTGACTTGCAATCAATTAGCTTTGAGAATAGAATAGAATAGAATAGAATAGAATAGAATAGAATAGAATAGAATAGAATAGAAGCTGGAAGGAATTTGGAGGACTTCTAGGCCCCTGCTCAAGTAGGAGATCATATACTATTTCAGATAAGTGGCTGTCTCTTCTTAAAAGTATCCAGTGATGGAGTGTCCATGATTTCTGAAGGCAAGCTATTCCACTGGCTAATTGTCCTCACTGTTAGGAAGTTTTTCCTTAATTCCAGGTTACTTCTGTCTTTGTTAGTTTCCAACCATTGTTTCTTGTCCTGCCCTCTGGTGCTGTGTAGAATAATTTGAACCCCTCTTTTTTGTGGCAGCTCTCAAATACTGGAATACTGCTATGATGTTGCCCCTAATTCTTCTTTTATAAGTTGCAATTGGTTTCTCCTAATACTGCACTTTAACCATTGTATCCCAGGGCTCCTGTAAATAAGCCCTTGGAATTCATTGAAATGAACTTATATTTGGGAGTTAGAATTTAAGCACTAAATATAAGACAGTTATTTAAAGCAGCATAAGATGACGTTGGCCTCTGTGTTTGTTTGCTAGCAGAAGAATTAAAATTCTCTGCAGATTCGACTGGAAAACATTATTGATTTATTCATTTAAGACACCATTAAATTCACATAATATGGTTCAATAAACTAAATATTAGCTTACCAAGCTCTATTAATGTAAACCAAGAAGACTAAAAGTGGATGTTAGTATAATACAATTTTCATCAGTAATCAATTTCTGTGTTTTCTTGTTTTGAGATAAGCCATGTAATTGTCAATGATTCTACAGGCAGAATAGATTTTGCACCATAAAAAAGAAGAAAATATTACCAAGTAACAGCACAGATCTAAGCAAAGCAAGGCTAAAATAAATTGGATGCTATTAATGAATTTTGTGATTTATTTGATTTTGTCTGTTATTGTTTTACTTATTTCAGGAAACATTCAAGTCAAGTTCAAGTATTTTGAAATTATCATATCTCATTTTTTTCCTAATATAATACCATGTATGTTTAACCATGCAACATTGAATATTTACTAAGGATCATTTTTCATTGCATCAGTAAAAGCAGAGGTGGTATTCAACAGGTTCTAACCAGTTCTGGAGAACTGGTAGTGGAAATTTTGAGTAGTTCAGAGAACTGGCAAATACCACCTCTGTCTGGAGATTTTACAGAATCCTTTCCCTGTCATGCCCACCAAGCCACGCCCACAGAACCAGTAGTAAAAAAAAAATTGAATCCCACCACTGAGTGAAAGGATCTCATTTAGTGTAGGAGCGAGAAGCAAAGAATATTTGTTTAAACAAATCATGGTTGCATTTTCCTCTTTTATTCTGCCTTGGCAAGAAAACACATCAGGGATTTTGTCTGCCCAAGAAATGTGGAGAGAAAAGGCCAGAATAAAGCTGCCAATAGATTTGCCACAGAAACCAAACAAAAAAAACTGAGACCACAATGCATTCCTACTCTCCTCTTTACCGATAGCTTGTTCTCTGTCATTCATTTTCTTTTCAAACAATATGCAAGGTACAATGGCTTTATAGGAGCTGCATCATAAAGAACAGAAGAGATAGGTGCATACTTATGGCACTCTACTTTAAAGCTTCAGATGACTGTCCTAGGGGCTAACGTGTAAATATTGGACCCATGGGAGGCAAGTTGCAGTTGGTGCAAATGTGGTAACTAGGCTGCTACACCAGTAGTGGAATCTTACCTTATTTGCTATCAGTTTTGTGGGTGATTGATCTTGCATGCGTGCACGCACTCTTAACAAGCCAATCAGCTGAGAGGATGAAGAAATAAAAAGCTAGGAGTCACCCTCCATGTGCTTTTCGGTCTTTTATCCTCTCAGCTGATTGTCAGATACTTTTTTCCCCTCCTCTCAGCAGATTGGAGGCCTTTTTTAAACTACCGGTTCTGCTGAACAGGTAGTAATTTTTACTACTGATTCGACTAAACTGGGCCAAACCAGTAGCACACCATCACTGCTGCTAACCAAAGCACGATATTGGCTCTTCTTAAACTGAAATAGCTGCATTTGTTGTTTAATAGATATAATCAATCTATTGCCTAATAGACATAATGTGTTTTGAGATTGACTTTCAAAAGTCCTTAGTGACTTAACAAGTATTATTTTTCCAATTGTGAAACTCTATGGTTGCTAAGAACTGCAAAACAAGATGAGATGGCCTCTCTCTTCTTCGAGTAAAGGGAAAATTATTTTGATTTGGATCCAGGCTATGGAATATATTCCTCAAGACTTGTATTTACTTCTGTGTTAGCATTTAGCAATTCTACAAATAATATTATACTCATTTCTAAATACAATTAGTCTTTACATACACACAAAATCTGACACAAACATTCTACTTTTCTTCACACAAGACAACATATATATTTTAGAGTAAATATTTGACTAATAAAATCTCTTCGCTATTTTTAGAGCCCAGTAATAGATATAGATATGGTCTGTGTGATAGATATAGATATATATCTGTGATTCATTCGGATTTCATACTCAAGAAACCAATTGCTAACATCAAGCAATGTTTCTTTAATGGGCAGTTTTCTGTGGCTACACCCATCCCCACCCCCATCTTTACAAATGCAGAAGAGACTCTAATACAGGAACAAGCAACTTCCTCTGAACAATGGATATACAAAAACAAAAGGAGGAGGCACAGGAGGCAGAGAAGGGTAAGCAAGCGGGGATTTTGAATAGACTAAGGAAAAGTGGAATAAAAACTCCTCTTCCTTCACTCTTTCAGACTAATTTCTCTGGCTGTAATACTACAGAAGACCATTATTTATTTTATTTATTTATTTTTATTTATTTATTTATTTATTTTAATTACATTTATATGCTGCCCTTCTCCGGAGACTCAGGGCGGCTTACAATCTATGGAGCACCATACTAAGTGCTCGGCAATAGCCTTCATTCCATTGTATATGCCTGCTTATTATTACTAGGGCTTTTGGCCCTCCCAAGTGGCATTTTTACAAAGTCAGCTTATTGCCCCCAACAATTCTTGGGTCCATTCTTGCTTGAACTCGAAAGAGTCATTAAACTATATGTACCATTAGTAACCCCCAAAAACAAAACAAAAAACAAATTACCCATAATAATAAGGCAACTTCAATTTTAAAAAATCGCTATGGCAAAAAAACAAAACTAGCTATGTAGCAAATCTTAAAAACCAATACAACAGCTTATGCCGACTGATAAAGGCAGAATGCACCAATTACCACTGCAAACAAGAGGAAAACCTCCTATGCATAAAATCCACCTGCACCTTCTACAATTTTGTAAACACCAAACATAAAGACTCATAACCATCCCACCCCTAAAAGTACCAAATGGGAAAGACTGTAGCGATGAAGCTGTTAAGGCCAATCTCTTCAACACGTTCTTCAGTTCAGTCTTTGTAAATAGCAATGGCTATGCCCCACATTTCCTAAACGTACCACAACTAACTGCAATGATCTACTACATATTGACTTTACAAAAGATAATGTAAAAAAGGCACAACATAACCTAAAACCATCCCTATCTATTGGCCCCGATGGATTATGTGCATACTTCTTTAAAAAGCTGTCCACTGCCATAGCAGTGGATGTATGAGATATATGAGATATCATTCAGAACCAGCTTCTTACCAAACCTATGGTCCTTAGCAATGGTCCTCCTTATCTTCAAAAAAGGTGACCCCAGCCTGGTTGAAAACTACAGACCAATATCACTATGTTGCATCACATGCAAAATCATAGAATCAATCATTAACCAATCCATTACCCTCCACTTAGAATCAAACAACCTACTCTCCAAAATACTGTACAATTTGGTTTCAGGAAAACCAAATGCTACCATCCTTCAAAGTGACCTTGATTATGTGTCTGAATGGTCAAACAATTGGCAACTCCAAAACTCGACCAATAAATGCTCTGTCCTACACATTGGTAAAAAAAAATCAGTACACCAAATACAAGCTAGGCAGATATGACCTCGTTGATAACCCTCATTCTGTCAAGCAGTGGTGGAATTCAAAATTTTTTACTACTGGTTCTGTGGGTGTGGCTTATTTGGTGGGTGTAGCTTGGTGGTCTGTGGGTGTGGCTTGGTGCTCATGTGATTGGGTGGGTGTGGCTTGATGGCCATGTGACTGGGTAGACATTGCTTGGTGGTCATGTGACTGAGTGAGTGTGGCCAACTTAATGTCACTCACATCAAGGGCTGCCTTGCCTGGCCCCTCCCTTCTCAGTCATTCCTTGTCACACTCAGCCTCAACTTATCTATAGTTCTGTAAAAATGTTGTTCACCTTTTTTTGACTTTATTATCTACATATTATAGATGTTTTTTCATGGACCACTGACAGGAGGAAATGGTTCACATGCTTTGCCCAAGAGTGTGATAGGCAACAGGCTTTTAAGGGGCTGCCAGAAAGAAAGGGGGGGAGGATGTATTTTTCAAAGCACCAGAAGGCAAACAAGAAGCAATGGATGGAAACTGAACAAGGAGAGAAGCAACCTAGAACTAAGGAGAAACTTCCTGATAGTAAGAACAATTAACCAGTGGACCTGCTTGTCCCCAGAAGTTCTGGGTGCTCAATCACTGGAAATTTTTAAAAGACTGGACAGCCATTTCTCTGAAATGGTATAGGGTTCCCCCGAAAGCCCCTTCTAAGTGTTATTCTGTTATTCTGACACCTTTCCCAGGATCTCTACTCAGAGTTTGGGATCCTCAGCTCTCCTGCCTGAGCAGGGGCTTGGACTAGAAGACCTCCAAAGTCCCTTTAAACACACATGTATTTAAGCTCTGGACTATAGACATTGAATGCATGTAAACCCTGAAAAATATGCGGTAGCCCTGGGCAAAAGAAAGGCAGTAGAATCACTCTAGGTCTAGGGACAGTGTAAAATATTAACACATGATAAATAATGGAACAATTAAAAATAATAGCACGGAGTTTTCTCTGTCAATCTCTCTCCCTTCCTTCCTATTTTTTTTCTTTTTTTCTCTTTCTTTGTCTCTTTCTGTATTTCTCTCCCTTCCTTCCTTTCCTCTCTCTCTCTTTCTCTCTCTCTCTCTCTTACACACACACCACACCACATCTCTCCCTATTTCTTTCTTTCTTTCTCTCCCTTCCTCTTTCTTTCTTTCTTGTTCTTTCTTTCTTTCTTCTCTCTCTTTCTCACACACACACTCCTGTCAGCCTTCATTCCCTTTCACTCCAGCCACTTTACTCACAAGGGGAAAGGAATCCAGCATTGGGAAAGTTGTGCAAGTTAACGAACACGCATTTACAGAGCTCATTCAAACTTCTCTGTGGCTGAATCTCCTTCCCCTTCCTCCATTCTCTCTCACTCCAGCAACTTTACTCACAAGGGGAAAGGAATCCAGCACTGGGAAAGTTTTGCAAGTTAACGAACACACATTTACAGAGCTCATTCAAACTTCTCTGTGGCTGGATTTCCTCCCCCCTCCCTTCTCCAGCCTTCATTCCTTCTCACTCCAGACACTTTATTCACAAGGGGAAGTGATACTTCTAGTGTCCATAAAGAATCCAGTCTTGGAGCAGTTTTGCAGATTAACAGACCACTGCTCCGCCCACAGTCATGTGTTTTCAAGTGGCTGTTTGAAAATGCATGGCTAGGGTGGAGGAGCAGTCCTCCTTTAAACTGGGGCAGCAAGTATTGGGCGGGTGGGGCAAGCGAGTGAGT